>VZRF01003085.1:555419-753266 GCA_013396875.1 Vireo altiloquus
TGCGGGGATGCTGCCGCCCGGCCCCGCTCCTCGCCGCGGGCACCGGCAACCCCCTCCCGGGCCGGGCCCGCGGGCAAAAGCGCAGCGGAGGCGGCGTGGGGGATGAGGGGTTCCGTGGCGGGGCATCCGCGCCCCTCTGCCGCCCCGGCGCTTCCCCCGGGGACTCCCCCTCCGCCGAGGCTCCGCTCCCCTCAAACTTAGCCTCTCCATCTGCCCGGGCAGCCCGCAGCTCCTGTTTCCCCCTTCCCCGGAGGAGGGTTTTTTTGTTCGCTCCCCCCTCCTCCCCCCGCTACCTGGCCCTCTCTGCGGGGCCCTGGGTCCCCCCCCTGCCCCTCGCTCCCCCCCCGGCCGGAGGCTGCCGCAGGATTTGTGCCGCTGGCTGGGCCTGACTCTTGGGTGGCGGAGGAGCGGAAAGGAACGATGCCGAGCCGGAGTCCCGGCTGTTGCAGCTTCATCCTTTCCCCCCTGACCGCCTCCTTCTCCTCCTTGGCGCTGCGGGAGGTCGGGGGCAGCATAAAGGGGTAAAGGAGAGGTGCCCACCCGTCCCACCTCCCTCCCCCGGGGAATGGGGGATCAATCAGTGCAAATCAGAAAGGAAACCGGAGCGGGGGGGCGCGACCGATGGGAAGGGGAAAAAAAGCCTCCCCAGGATTTAAACCGCCCCCTTAAGGGGTGGTGAGGCTGCAAAATGCCCCCCACCGTGGCGGTGAGGGTGTGGGGAGGTGGAGGCTGCTCCTGCTTCTTCCCGCCGGGTAGGACTGAGATTGTACGGCAGCAGGAGTGAATGTAACTCTGGAAATGTATGGAGGGGGGAAGCCATGTTTGATTTATTCCTCCACTAAACACTGGTGTGATGATCCTTCTACTTACACCCTTCTGCAGTCCATCCTGGACCGGTATGGGAGTAGAGCCTCGTTAGGAAAATGGAAGGAAAACATTCCTGCGAAGGCGTGCGGGCTCGTTGGCTCAATCTTCATTAAGTATAAGAGGATAGGGCTCTTGTAACTTGAATTGATATTTGTGTGGTAAAAGAGCCTGGGGAACTTGTATTCCCAAGGCCATAGTTACAGCTCATCTGCTGTGGCTTTACCGCTCTGGGGGTGGAGAAGGGAATTTGCCATACTTCTTGAACGTATTTATACTTGCTTTTTGGTTTTGGCTTTTTTTTAAATATGTCGGCTGAAAGGAGGAGTAAACACTAGTACAAGTACAGAGATGATAAACACCATATTTAAACAGATTTCAGAGAAAATTATCTTCTTGCTAACAGATACCAGGCAAGCAAGAGGCGGGTATCAATCATTACCCGTGTATTTTGTTTGTGTGAATATTTTCTTAATGGCATTTGCATTAAAATTGGTTTATAATGGTTGTTAAATTTAGGAGCTAGTGCTGCCCACACTGAGTAAGCTAAATAGCCTACTTTAAGGGGGAAAAAAAAAAAAAAAAAAGGAAGATATATTTGGCTTTTAGCCTTTGCATACATCCAAGGAAGGTAAACACTAGGGTGGCAGTGAAGTTTGTAATAGATTTTGCAAAGAGTCCTTGCTGGTGACCTAAGCGGATATATATATATACACATATGGTTACTAAAATTCCTTACACATGGAAAGTGTGGCTTCAGCAGCAAAAATAAATTGGTTCTTTACCAAAATGTTCATATGTTAGTAGAATATCGGTAAACTTACTGCTGAAGCTATTATTTGCTTGTTTGCTGTGGGAATTCCACTCAGGAAATGCAGCATATCAGCCTTAATAAACTCAGTTTCACAGTGTGGTAAATTTGACTGTAGATTATTTGACTGTTGGATGAAATAATTGAATTAAACCACTGTTTTCAGGGCTACTCAGGGCTCAGTACTTAGAGTATATGCAATTTTTGGTTGCTTCAGTAACTATCTATGTCCCATCTATTAAATCATATGGGGATTTTTGTCTAGTATACAACCATAAGAAAATCTGACAGGTTTTTTCAGTATGTGGATTTAAAGACTCTAAATATTCCTGGAGACTGTATGGCTAGTTCTTGTGAAGGTTATAGGACTATTCACCCTCATTTATGCTTGGAAAAATCCAGGTATTAAAAGTACAGTAAAACCTACTACTTGATCAAATATTATTTGAAAATGTCAGAAGAAACTAGGTCATTATACTTTAAGGGTTTAGACTTAAAGTAGTCTAGGAGATGGAAAATAAAAATAAGATAAATTTCTTTTTAGTTCTATATGAATCCAACACATGGCTAGTAAGAATCAAAAAATTGTTGTTTTGATGTCTGTAGGCTTGCGTGGCTTTTCTGAAGCCACTGGTAGTTTTGTAGGTGAGATTATTGTATTTAAATTACTGCCTGCATGCAATAGACTGGATATTACAGCAAAACCAACCCTGCTTGGATTTAGACTGGAAGCAAAAATGACTGCTGATGGGTGGCTTTCTAGTATTTGGGTGGTGAATATATGTGAGTTTGTGTCCAAAACATTGCACTAATAAAATAGCAAAGGAATGGCAAGAAGAGATTGTTTTTCAGTGTCCTATTGTTTGCGGCCCTTTCACCTCTCACTTTTGCACTGAGCCTGCTTTTTGTTCCACCAGTGTCAGTACATTTCCCAGGCGAGGTCTTGTTTCTCCAGGCTGATAAATGCAAGTGTTTCCTTGTGGGCAGTCAAAGCCCATTGACTGCATTGGGGCTCCATGTGTGTAAATGTTCACCTGCTCTGCTCAGATTCCTGCGTTAAGGATCTAGTCTGTGATGAGGAGAAGATACAGGCAGAATTCTTGCAGCATTTTGGTCACCGCTGGTCGTTCCTGCTTACATAACTACATGACATTTCTTAGGTTTTAAGCAAAGAAGATGGTTTAATGCATGAAAATTGCAAGTATTTCCTGAATAGAGCAAGGTAAAGGACCTGGCCTTTTCTGGTAAAAATATTAAACCTCTCCTTGACAGCAGTGTGCTGCACAGTGAGAAACATCCACTAAGTGGTATTTCTGAAAACAACAGATGCCCTAATAGTCAGTAATCAGGCATCAGTAAAGAAATGCTTGGGTGGGACTAATAATAATGCAGTAGATTATGATGACTGCATGTTTTAGTGCTCCATTTGTGGCTCTGCTCTTCTATTACTTTCCTGCGAAGAGAATTGAAATGGCCTTGTGGTTGAGTAGATGTGATAGATCTGGTGGTATAATTCTCATATCTAGCCTTTGGATGAAGGAACAATGGAGATCAAAGAATCAGAGAATGGTTTGGGTTGGAAGGGACCTTAAAGATCCTCTAGTTCTACCCTCCACTGCCATGGGCAGGGACACCTTTCACTGGGCCAGGTTGCTCAGAGCCCCATCTCAGGTGGATCTAAGTGGATCAGTAAGTCCCATGTTTCTAGGGAACATCACTTTCCAGTTAGGCTGCAGCTTTCAGAAATGTTTTCTCTAAGGATGTATTGGAATCTTGGTGGTGTAAATGGGAAGTGGAGATGGCAACATGGCCCCAGGATAAGTGGTCAGGGGGTGAAGAGAGAAAATAATTTCTCTTGGCATGTGAGTCCAAATTTCCTTTGGTGCGTGATTGTGGAGCACTTGGGAGAAAGGGGTCTAGGACAACCTTATTGATGTGCCAATATCACCCTGCTGGTTGTAAATTCATGTAGTTGTTTGAATGGGTCGGTCAGCTATTTTATACAGTTACTGGTTACTTGAAAGGTTTTGATTCTGAGAACAGTTTTGAAGGAGAAGAGAGAAACTACCTAAATTCTCCCTTCATTGCGCCTTCAAATTGGCTTCTTTATGACCTGCAGTCATTGGAGGTAGCTGTATAAATGCCCTTGCCTTTTTCCTGTCATTTTACACTAACAGAAATTACTAAAATGATACATCAAGTGTTATTTTCAATGTTTTTATCAAATTTGGTGACATCTATAATAGTTAATTTATATTTTCTAGCATCAGCAGGAAGAGAAGTTTTTGGAATGTATGGAAGGAAAATGTAGACCATACTCTATTCTGCTGTCCTTTTGGTAGAATAGCTAGTTACAAAAATACTCAAAGTTCATGGTGAACAGGAATATATACTAATATGTATTAATACCTTGTGCTGATAAGTAATGCATAATGGACTGTGCATTAACCTTCCTGACTAGCAACTCTAAATTTTAGCGCCACATAATCTATTGATTCTCTGGAACATTCATTAAGCAACTTCTGTCCAAAGAATACCGTAGACTGTACCATAAACCGAATTTTTTAAAATGCATTTTGTGTGCAGTAAACAAACACCTGTGAATCATGGTTGAACCAAAAGCAAGGTTTCTATTAATCTTGCTAATGTTAAGAAATAATACCATTGCTTGGAGTTGTTCTTATGGTACCATGGTGTGATGAGCCACATGTGGAAAGTAGGTGTTTTAAAATGTTTTTGAATGTTTAACAGCAGTCAAATTGTGCTTAGTGAGTATGGAAGAGTGAAGTACTAACCTAATGTACTTCAGAGTTTTCATACGTTGGTCAAAATGACTTTGCCCTCGGGCACCTCTGATGCAGGTTCTCCTATTTGACTTACTGTGAAACTAGTAAAACATATAAGAAACTTAGAGCATGTTTTAAATTGGATTTTGGAATCCTTGGAAATCCTTGGAATCGGGATTGCTCAACAGGTGATGGCTCCGTTTCTAGTTTTGTTCCCATCCTTTTAAACTTGTCCTATTTTTATCTTGGTGCAAGATAGCAATTTGATCTTCTTTTGAACTTTGGTATTCAGCTCCCCAGCACAAATTGGAGCTATTTTACATTCCTATTTGGGGTAAGGATACATAGGTGGCAAATGACTGGAAAACTGCAGCACGATGTATTATTGAACTCAACTTTCATAGCAGCTTTAAGATTTTTCCTCTGCTGGCTGTGAAGGATACTGTTGGTTTTCTGTGTCTTTTTGGAGAAGCACAAGGATGACCTTGTTCTGTTGGCTGTCAGAGATGACCATTTAACTGTCTTTGTGAAACGTCTTTGGTTTGTGCCTTATACAAAATACTAAAATATTAGCATCTCACATCCATGCTAAAATACACATTAAAAATGTGTTTTATACAGAATCTCAGAATACTCTAAGTTGGAAGAGACCCCCTAGGACCACTGAGTCCAACACTGAAGTGAATGGCCCATGTAGGGAGTGAACCCACGTTGTTTGGGTTATTAGCACCATGCTCCAACCAACTGAGCCAAGCTCAGGGCATACAAATCATCTTCAAACATATTTGGCCTTGAGAGCTAAGATCAGAATTCCATGTTTTCTTTGCCCAAGTCAAAAAATGTAACACGAGTGAGTTCTGTTCTGTTCTCTGAGTTCTGCCATAGTAAACAAGAGATAGACCAAGGAGCAGAAGATGAGATACTCTGTGACAGAAATACTTCCAAGAGAAAAGGCTGAGGTTAGGGAAGATCTCATTAGAAATGTGATTTAAATGTAATTTGAAATATTTTGAAAAGCTACTGATCAAAGAATAAAAGAAGCATTAGAAAGAATATGCAGTAATGCAGCCTTCTGTCATGGTGTTTGGGACCCATTTCACATATTTATTCATTCTAATAAGCAGAAGTGTAAATGTTCCTGCTGTGGCATGGGTTACTCTGTGGGGCTGAGGTTCCCAAGATCATGTATCAGATAAATCAATTGTGGAACTTTCCAGCCTTGGTGGGATGCCAATGGAGCAAAAATCTTGACTGCACTGGCACTCAGAAACATCTAAATTGGGGAGTTATCTCTGTAGTAAAGAATGCCTAGATTCTAGTCTGGTAATAAAGGCAGAGGGATTTAAGCCAAAGTATGAACAGTGTAGGGTGAAAGATACGAATATGGATAATTTCCCTCTATGGAGTGGTTGCCAACAACTTTCAGTCAAATACTTCAGAATGAAATTAATGTTGTGATTTTTCTGTGAGTGCAAAATGCAGCCTATCAGAAGCTGGTTTATAGTAGCACTCCTGAACAAACTAGAAACAAATGCTGGGATTAAATGTGGAATGTGACTGAAATTCAGCAGTAGTGCAAAAAACAAGTTCCAGTCTTAAAATGTGTAGCAACGTACATGTGCAATATCTTTTCATCAGGAAAGCTTGGCTCCAAATGGTAGTGATAGCTGAGCCTTCAGAAACTCTGCAGGTAAGGAGAGCAACTAAAATTGCTTAACACTACTTATTTCCAGAGTCAGAACTAGATTTTCCCATGAGAAGTATGTACAAAGAACTAAATTTGATAAGACAGTGAAGTAGTGCACAAAGCTAGTACTGTGCTGAAAAGAAAGCAAAAAATTGCAAGAGATATCCACTGCAAACCTCTCTACGCAGAAGTTTTGGAAAGTGAACAGGAAGAAATTGGTTTGTTAGACAGGGAAGTGTGTTATGTTTCTGTCTCCAAGTGGAATGGGTAAGGTACACTATATCTACAGAAACATAAAACTCAAAATTCCAGACCTTCTACCTGTAACAGTTACACTAATCTGAGAGATTTTTGATGTAGATGTAGCAAAAGAAATAAAAAAGGAATTAAGAACCCTGAGAATGGTGGTACTGCATTTTGGCAGGAGCATGGTAAAGCACCAGCACAGGGAAATACTTCAAGTAATGTCCAAACCAGAAAGGCCACTTCATAGCAAGTACTTGGCTTTGTGTGACGAGTGTCTAATGTTTGAACTCTCGGGCCTTGTTTGAGTGTTCCTGGCATACATCTGCTAGTTCCCTCTGTGTGTTTTGCTTCAAGGTAATACATTGATAGAATTATTAATGGTTTTGCATGTAAATGGTTATGGTCTGTGTGAAGTAGATCAGAATTAGCACAGCATGGCCAGGATTACGTTATAGACAATTAAGTTGTTCAGATGTGGTGGATAGGTGCAGTTTTTGGTGAATGGTGCATATATGTAAGTAAAATTCTGTAGTGCTGTGGAGTCATAATTAATTACCTGTTAACTAATTAACTTAACCCTCCAGATCTTTACCTAATGCTATGGGATGCGAAGTTGAATGGGTGGAAGAAGTCGTCTCTACACATTACCTGTCCACATTAGAGAGGTGCATTATCAGTGCAATGTGTTGCTGTTTCTGTAAGCGACAGAAGATGTGGCCGAATACTGCTCTAGGATTATTATGCCCTCTCTTTGTGCATACAGCTGGGCCTTCGTAGTGTTGGCAAAGCCTCATTTATCACCAGTGTCGCTGCCGCTTCTTAGAACGATTCCTGCACACCAAGTGTGCTTCTGGCATTTGAATGCACCCACTTGGATGAACAGGTTTTAATGCTGTGATAGACAAAGATAGCAGACTTGTCAGGGTCTAGGCAAAATGATTGTAGCCTCTGGACTAAAGTTAGTTGCTGTCTGGTCAGAGCTGCGAAACAATTTCTGTAGAGGTGTAGCAGATAGCATTTTGTTAACACTGCTGTTTGATTCGTTACTTACAACATTTTGTGGTGTCATCCCAGATTTGATCTTCCCTCCCTTGAATTCCCTCAGAATTTGCATGATCAGAAATTTTCATGATTCTCGTGGTGAAGCTTCAGGCAATTTCTGTGCTGTCACAACTACATATGGGAATAAGAGCAGAATGTCCACAGTGCAGAGGAAACAGATTATACTGTGTTTATCTGCTGCAGTAAATATTATGTAAGCCAGAGGATCCAGATCATGAAAGTGTGGTGCAAGGAGTAGAGGTAGGATGTTGACAAAGAATGGCAGTGGGATTAAAAAAGGTGTAGGAAAATAAACTAGTGTTAGACCAGGTGAAAAAGCAGTATGAATAAGGAACTCTGCATCAAAGTGCTGAGCTATATGAGATTGTGTTTGGTTCTTTGTTCCCAAGCTGTGTAGACGCCAGCCACTCAACTCTGGCCCACCTGAAAGACAGAGAGAGACATAATTTCATTGGTGAGCAAAGACCTAAGATGAGGAAGTATTGAATTGGTGAGTCCTATTTTGTTAGAGAGGGACCATTCCCTTTGGAGATCTCCAGGACACAGAAAAGTCTCAGGTTTGGGGGCTGCCTTTTAGTATTTATTAAATACTGGTGGTATATCCATTTGTTCCTACCATTTTACGCATCAGTGTTCTTCCCTGCTTATGTGCAGAGGAGAAGCCATTCTTTTCTGTTTGATCTGTGGTCCCACCACAGTGGAGACTGTACTCTCTTCAAATAGAATTACAACATCTTAGAAGAATTTGATTTTATTCAAATCTATCTCATTGCTTTACCCACCTCCAGCAGCAGGAGTGGAACTGACAACATTAAATTTCTGCAGCAGTGGAAAAAAAAATTTCTTCTACTTTAAAGAAAAGGAATTCATGGGGGAATTATCGTACAGAATCTTGTAACCTTGTCCTCAGGAAAGGGTTGGTTGCAGAAGCTTTTTCCAAGGAAGAGCAAGAAGTCAAGTCCATCCATTTTGTAAGCTTGCTTTCTGCAGTAGGAAGTGGCATTTGAAGGGAAGAAGTTACTTTCCATTCTACAATTCTTAAGTGTACAAGTTGGTATTTCCTATTGTCTTGATAAGAAGGCCGTAAATACTTGTTTAGGTTCATGAAAATGGTTGTGACATTAAAGGTGTGAAATTTTATCCATCGGGGAAAAAAAAGCAAATCCAAAACAAATTTTAGAAGATGGATACATTTTTTTTCCCCAAGAAAAATATTTGCTGGCAAGTAATATTGGGTAGTAAGTGCAACTGTAAGTACACTAACTTTTTTCACAGAGTTTTCAAAATGTGCTTTATCTTATTCTATCTACTGCAAGATTAATGAAGTCTTTACTTCACGTTCTTTTACATTAAGAATCGTCTCCTTTGGATAAATGCTTTCTTTTTGCTTTCCTAAGACTCGTGGTAAATTTCTAGAAAGGTTTGGTATATTTATTCTCAATTTTATCTGCTACTACAGTAAAGAGATAATGCTTTTGGATTTTCTGTATAGACCTGGTTTGTGACAACTTTTGGCAAACTTGCAATGCAATTTTCAGTTGTGTTTTCTAAAATTAAATTCTGTTTAGACCATGTAGAAGTTTTTCATGGTTTTGATATAGTGAAGAACAGTTACAGTGTACTACATGATAGTAAATATTTATCAATTCCTATTTGATATTTTAGGGGTTTTATACAAGATAATGTGAGTAAGCATACTCAAGTTTTCAAATATATTAGCAAAAATGTGTTGTAACCTTCTTAATCTCTTTAAGTATTTTCTCTCATTCTGATCTGAAAATAGCAATAATCTTTTGTCTTAAAATTGATGAGACAATAGAGAACACTTATCAAAAAGCAATCTTAACACAAAAAAGCAGCAGCCATCTATTAGCTTTTTAGTGCCAGCTGAAAGCCTGGTTTGTAGGTAATAAAAATTGCTTTTCTGGATAAAGTTCTCTTACTGTGAATTTGTACTGAGATGTGTTATCCTCCCCTTCTTTCTCCCACCTCCCTGTGCCTGCCCTGAGTAATTCATCAGAGTAAGAAAACCCTTAGAAAAAACAAAAGTGATATTTAATAGAGGTGCTTGTCAGTGGTTACTCAGTTCACTCCCTTTGGCAGAATTGGAAGGAATGGAGTACTCCATTATTTCTGACACACCAGAAAAGCATCTCTGAAATTACAGCAGATGTGGAAGAAATGACTAATAACTATCACATAAATGATAGCGGCCTGGACAGTGAAGGAGGAATCTGACATGCACAGTAACTGTATTTGGCTCATGGCTCCTGTCAGATGATGAACTTTCAAGTAATTAATACGTGATTTAAAATGTCTGCAAGATCATTTGCCTTATATAGAACCTGTTCTTTTAGTGTGAGTATGTGTACAAAACCCACTGCAAGGATTGTCCAGTTGTCATTGTCGGATTAAAAATTCTAGAGACCTTCATCTCATAAGAAATTTTCTTTTGCATACTGAAAACTATTTGTTCACAAGACAAAATAGCATGTTTATTCAGCAGACTCCTGATTATAATGGGTTTTTTCCCTTTGTTAGTGAAAATGGTACTTGTTGGGTCACCAGACATTCAATATGGGACGATACGGGCTTAAGCTCATTAGCTGCTACTAGCGTGTGGTGCTTTTGTCCCCTTCCTTTCCCTGCCCTCCCCCCATTTTCCTTTTCAATTGATACAGAGTCATCTAGAAAAAGATAAGGGATTGCTTTTGCTTCTGTGTAATATGGTGGTCCAGCACGAGAGCACTTGAATTTAGATACGAAATCTAATTGTATGCTCAGCTGCTTCAGGACCTTACTCTTATAACTTGAATCAGCCAGATCTTGTCTGTGATCTATCTTATTTCATTCTTTCATGTCTTGTCTTCTAGATCTCCTTGAATTAATTCCAAACTCACAGCAGCTGTGCTTGGTTATCTGTTGATGGTTATTTTCTCTTTACCTCTTATTATCTGCTCTGTTGTCCTCTTCTCACAAAGGGCCTGGTCCTTTTTCTTCTTCCTTATGGTGTTGCCATGAAGTTTTGTATACTAAAGGGGGTGCAAAATGTACTTGGCTTCAATTTTGATCTTCTTTCCTGAAATCCTTTGTTATTCATACCATGTGTAGATTTGCTAACTTTCATTTAACCAGACCCCACAACGTAGCTTATTTTTTGCAAGGAGGACTGAGATGTGTATCAATAATTTCCAACCCACTGGTTGTCCTAGAGATGGTGACTAACCTGTAAATTACTGTCTATGTCTCATCTCCCCAGTGGGATTATATTTCCTTATAGGTACTCACATCTGTTGTCAAAGCCCATTATTCCGCCTCTTACTTTAAGCCTCTATTCATTTGGTTCCATTAAATCTTTGTACAAACGTGGTCTATTTTCCATGTTTTATAATCTGTATCTACTGGTTCTGGTACCTTACAGTCTCAAATTACTGCCTTCATCTTCATTTTCCCATTTGCTGTTGTCCTGGGAACATTAACTTCCTTTTACCAGTATTATTCCTGGATTTGTTGTCTCTAGGCTCCAGTGATACGAGGAGCCTTTTCCAATGCTTTCAGCAGTTTTTAGTGACCTGTATTAAGTGAGAATCATTAACTGAGCCTTCACTCACTGAAGTTCTTGACATCTGTGTATCTTCAGATGGATTAGGCAAATCAAGAAAACTGCTAGAAGTTCAGGGTCTTTCACTGCATGGTCTTGTTTTTTTGGTTTTTTGTTGTTTTTTTTTTTTCTTTGTGATATGGAGTGCATACTGTTAGGTTTATTAGCTAGAAAGAGAATAACTTGATTTCTTTAAGCCATAGCATTTCACATAGTTACTGACTCGTCATTGTTCAGACAAGGACTTGACCAGTTTGATCTGGTTTAAGCAAGGAGTTGGAATAGATAATCTGAGGAAATCCCTTCCAGCCTAAATTATTCTGTGACTATGGCGATTTTTGTGTTCTGGAATTCTGAAGATACCTATTTTAATTCATCCAGTGTCTGAGATTGAGTGCCCCAGTAACACAGTCCAGCTGGATTATTTACTGCTTTTTTGGGGGGGTGCCCCAAGCTTAAGGGCTTTGTAGCTTAACGAAGTATGTGATGAGAGTAAGAATTATTATTAAGCATCACAAAACAAATTCTGGATCACAAAATGCAGATGGCCTGATCCAGAAATCCATACCCTGCTAAGCAGTTAATGGAGTCATCCCAAAAACTGTTCCTCGGCCGGGGGGAGCGGCGCCGAGCCCGGCAGCCACTGGAGGGCGCTGCGGCCGCACGGAGCCGCTCTGCTGCCTCCGACAGAGGCAATTCCGAGTTCACGTGCCCAAATCACATCTCTGGTTTGCTCTGGTAAAGAATCCCTGGGAGGGAAGTGCAGATACAGCAACAGTTCCGTGTTTTGGTTGTTTGGTTTGGTTTGGTTTTTTTTTTTTTTAAGGAGATATGCACTCTGTAACTCTAATGTTTCCCAGCGGGTTTGCTTTTTGCCCAGAGATTTATGCAACTTGTCATTAGTTGTTTCTTAAGAGAAATACAATTTCAGTGAAATCTGCTGAATCACTGCTTGAAACACTGTCATATTATTAATTGAGTTGAGAGTTTGTCTCATGTCCATGTTTTCAGAGAAGATGTTGTGAAAGGACATGAATTCTCTTTTGGTGTAGTCATTTATTCTCTTCTGGTAGAGTTTTGAGTTGCCTTTTATCTCTGATTCCTCTTAAAAAGAGGTAATATGATTGGCTGCTTTCTACTCACTTTATCAGCGATTTTATTGGTAATTCGAACTTCATCTGACTGAAGAAAGATTAGAACCATTTCTCTTGCAGATTTATTTGGAGTTCAGGTACACTTGCTGTTCTTACCTTGTTTAATGCCAGATTTTCAGCCTGCTGTTTGTGCCTGGAGCCAGTATGGTTTTCATCTCCCAAATGAGTCTGTATAGCTTGTGTGGAGAGATAACCTTTTATTTTGTAGATATTTTAGAGCAGCATGTTAGGGAGATGGGAGCATTTGCTAGGAGTGATGGAGTTACAGTTTTTAATTTCTTTTTCTGCATCTTTGTAAATGAAAAGGTTTCATGTTTGTCACTTACTTTGAATTCAGGCTTGACATCCTTAAGAAGCTTTTCCAGGCTTCAGCAGTGCTCAGTTATGAACATGTTTGCACTGCTAGTCCTGATGTAGAGGTATCAAAAATGCAAGTTGGAGGAATATGCCAATTGTAAGCATTATAACCATATGCATTAATAAACAAGGTGGTGAGATTCAGAAAGTGATTTCTTCCATAGCAACTGACAACTCAATACTTATTCATCATGGGTTTTACTGCACTTTTTTGGAAGCACATGAGACGAGATTTGATGAAATTTTGATTCGATGTGACAGTGCTTGGACTTAATCATATATGAAATTGGTTACCTTGAGCATGGATATGATGATGATGATTGTGCTGAGATTTCATAATATTTATGATGGTTATTTTTCTGTATCATGTGTATACTGGACCTGGTAATAGGAAAAATCTATGCATGTGAATTTTAAGAATTGAAACCATCATCTTGCCTGCTTTAGAAGCACGAAGGAGTCATTCTATCAGATTGATTTGTTTGCTACAATGGTAATATTGAAATAGGCATGGTTAGCTTTTAGAACCCCTGGAGAACCTGTTTAGGGCAGTCAACAGTGCAGCTTTAGCTTGCTGCATGTTTGCAAATTTCTGTATGAAAAGTGGGTGTTAGATGATATTGTTATCATGAAAAAGATGAAATTCCAGCGGTTGCTTTGATCATTTAAATTTTGGCCAATATGACCACTGGCCTGAAGGATTAGCTGTTTCCCAGTGGGCTGGTGTTCCTGGCCCAAAAGGCTCACCCTTTATTTGTTCTTACAGCCAGAATGCTTTGGGATATGTCTAGAGACTGTCTGAGCTGTAGTACTTCTGCAGGAGGTGTGTTTTGTTGGAAGTTTGAACGTCTGTTTGTAGAATCAAAGGGAAGCTTGTGATGCTGCTGTCCATGGTGTAGGTGCTACAGGAACACAGCCTGTGGGGTTTCTATGCTGGCACAACCTCTTGGAAATAAATAGTTTATGTTGTTACTAATGATACTGTCTTTGGTCTAACTCTTACTTGAATAGTGCAGTACCTTTGTGTAATTATTGTGGGCAAGACTCATCCTGTGGATGGTTAACAGATGGTTAAAATGAAAACTGTGATTTTGCTTTCTGCTCTTGATTTAATAAAATTGATGATTCATAGATCTGTTTTTCTTGGACTTTTTTTGTAATGTGTATTAACAGATATTGAAGCATTTTGGTTGTGAAGACTATAAACAAAGCTTTTTTTAGTAAAACTTAAATGAAGTACATTGAGTTTTATATTAGTGCTGGCATCTATCTGAATACTAATAGCTTTTGACGTTTCTTATTAAAAACATTTTCTGTCTTTTTGTCTTAATAAAGCAGTGTAAGACTGGAAACATCTGGGCTGAATGGACTTTAGCATCAAAAGAAGTTCTCAACTGTTAAGTCAGAAAATTAACTACATCAAAATGAAGCAGGTACCAGAGATCCTTGGAAATACCAATGGGAAACCTCAGAATTGCGAAGTGAATCGTGAATGTTCCGTCTACTTGGGCAAAGCACAACTTTCTGCCACTCTACAGGAAGGTGTAATGCAAAAATATAATGGCCATGAGACTCTTCCATTTATTCCAGCTGATAAATTGAAAGATCTGACCTCTCGGGTGTTTAATGGCGAGTCAGGGGCCCAAGATGCCAAGCTGCGCTTTGAACCCCAGGAAATAAAGGGAGTTGGAACACCCCCCAACACTACTCCTATCAAGAATGGCTCTCCAGAAATAAAGCTGAAAATCACTAAAACCTACATGAATGGGAAGCCTCTTTTTGAATCCTCTATTTGTGGAGACAATGGTGCAGATGTGTCTCAGTCAGAGGAAAATGAACAAAAGCCAGCAAACAAGGAGAGGAGAAGCAGAAAAAGAAGCATAAAATATGACTCCTTACTTGAGCAGGGTCTTGTTGAAACAGCGTTAGTATCAAAGACTTCAAGCACCACTGAAAAGAAGGTAGTACTTTTTTAATGTATTCTATCTTTTGTTAAATTTGTTAATCATACTGGAATTTCAGTGTTCATATGCTCATCTTCAGACATTTAGAAGGTGCTTCCCATAAACGGGGAGTCATTTTCTGTGACTCTGTTTGCCTCAATAAAGGACAGAACGCACTCCAGTTCTGGTCCCTGTTTCTTCCTTAGGTTAGGACTACCCAATAAATTCTGTTTCCATATCAGTAAAATAAGTCTCCAGAGCAAATCAGGGCATGAGGAAGTACGTGATGTATGAAACAGAAACTTCTAGACATGTAACCATATTCCTAGTTCTGAATTAAAGAACAATGTACTCAGCAGTCAGTTGGCTGATAAGCTGGGCTATTTGCCATCAGGTTTTGGCAATTGGAATGTAGTCCCACTGCATATTTATCATCTGAAAAGAGCTGGTTTTGCTTGCTATAACCTAGTGATTTGTTTTTATTGAAAATATCTACATCTTGTATTTGGTGTCATTAATTTTGTCATCAAGCTCATCTGTTTTTTGCTTCTTTTAAACATGGGCAGGAATAGATATTTTGCTTTTTTAAATTTACTGTACCAAGTTGTAAATAAGAATGCTGCTGGGAGCCCTTTTCCCCCTTATTTACCTTTTGTTGCTAGACTCCGTTTAAAGGAATGTGGTTTGCAATCATTTTATCTCAAATAATATATCCCCACATAGTAGGGATGCTTCTATGTATATTAAGTTTCTCAGTGAATAATTCAGAATGGTGTTGTATAACAGTGGTAAATGTTAATGAATGCTTTGGCTTGTTAAAGGGTCCTGGGTTTGCACACCTTAAACCCAGAATGTATGTTACAGTTTTCTGTCAGCTGCAGGTAATCATGGAATTGGAGGTTGAAAAATACCTCTAAAATCATTAAGTTCTACCATTAACACAGCCCTCTTGATTCCTTTTCTTTCCCAAGGTCTCACATACAGAGAAGAAACACAACTGCTGTATTGCTGATTTTATTTATCCTTCTTTTCAATAAAACAAAGTAATTAATGAGTTCACAGAACTGTGTAAATGTGTTTCTAGGTATCAGAAATATTTATCATTTGTTTGTGGTTTGAATGTATAATTCGTCCTAAAACTATCAATAGTGATGTTCTCAGGAGCATTGTTAAAGAGTTTGTTTTCCTTAATTTTGCTAAGGAGAATGTCTTAACACTTAACTGGTTCAGAGTTTTCTGAATCATTACTCAGAGGTAAAAGGTATTGGTACAGTCAATAGGTCACATAATTCTTTGTCCAGCTCATTGTTAATGAGGTAAAAGGTGGTATGCTTAATAGCATTGACAGCTGGAGCATATTTGTGTGGATTTGTTAGTTGATTTTTTTCAGAAAGAGGACGTGATATTTAATATGTCCACCTATGCAGTTTATTTTGAAGCCTTTTACTTTGGTTGTCCTTTAAGAGTGGCCTTTAATTTTTCCTGTAGTGCAATTCATTTAAAATGAAAAGAAAGGTTTGTCTGGCTTCGAGTTGTCTTTTGGGTAGAAATCATAAGGAGAAAACCATGGCAGTGCTGTTTCCCAAAGTGGTTGGGACTCAGTGGTTGGTGAGTGATAGGGTTATTTGCTCCTGTGCCAAACCCCTGAGCTACTAAACTGCCGAATCGAGGCAGCCTCTTGCTTGATCTCAGGCCTTGCAATATTGCAACCCTGTTCCTCTCAGAGAACTTGAAACAGGGGGTCATGCTTCTGGCTTCTTTATTTCCTATCACAGTGCACTTTAAAGCACAGAGGTCAAAAAGAAAAGCACTTAAAGGTCACAAGATGTTATTTTATGATACAACTCCTTGGTTGTAAAAAACCTGAGGCTTTTCTTTCTCTCATAGGGAGGGTTTGCAACTGTGCAGGTTTAAAGTAAGGAAAAACAAATATGAGGGAACACGTGAAGGAGATTTTTCAAATGTCTGTCCACATGTACTTGTCAGGCTTGTGATATACATGCGTTTTCTGTGATGATAGCTGAAATATCTTAGTATCAGTGTTCTTTGGTTTCAGGCTCTAGCTGTTACTTCATGGTCAGCATCCAAAGCCTTAATGTTAGTGCATCATACTGTGGTTTTATATAACTGATTGTGGCTGCAAAGTGGAAATTAGGTAAATATCCTTGGAGTAAAAACTGATTAATTTTGCGCTCAGATACCTGTTTATTGTAGGTTACATGTTAATGTAGAACCTGTTTGTCCGGTTTTATTTTTCAGCTCGTTTCTCTCAATTTCTTGTTGTTCAACCTCTTACTCTCTTGATTTAGCAAAAATCACCATGGTTCAAATACTGCCTTTTGTGTAGGGTAATTATATCTCTGTCTGATGGACACAGCAGATTACTATTGCACTGAGGTGAGCAGCATATCGTGTAACAAATGTTCCAGTGCTCTGCTGTTGGGTGTTCTTGTTTGGGCATTTTTGTTAACAGAAATGAAGGCTATTTAAAACTTTATCTGCGAGTTAGTTTTCAGCTGGGAATAAATGTGATTTGCGCAGCTCTGACATGAGTTAGATTTCTGTTGATAACCACCAGCTTTTCCAGGCCTCTGAGAAACAGCTGTAATGCTTCCATTTTCCCAGGGTAAAGGAGATAAAATGAGATAACCTGTGGCTTCTACCTCCTCCCCTCTTACTTTTCACCCTTCCTCCCTCCACTGCAGTATCTCTCCACCTGAGGAGTTCACTTTAAATTCCAGGCCTCTCATAATAAGGCTTGGTTTAGCAACTTTACTGCCAAAGCACTGCACCCCTGAATGTTCTGTGTCATGGGTGGTGGGTATCCCATGTTAGAGGTTTGAATTGATGCCAGACCCGTGGGCTCTGGTAGCTGCTCTCCTGCCACTATGCTCTGGGACTGGATTTTGTCCTGACTGCTTTTCGAGTCACTGTTTTCACTACCAGTGAGCAATGAGATTTTTTTACTCATTGCTTGTATTAGAAGTGAAGCAATCCTGTTTGGAGGAGAAAGGCAGAGGTTTATTTCATATATTAATATGAAGTAATCCAAGTCTGATCCCTAGAGAATCCAGAGTTTCTGTATGGAAAACAGAGAGAGTGCACTCATGTGCAGCTCTCATGCTGTGGGTCCCAGGGTAGGTCTGTGCTCTCTGACCCTGAGAACAGCCCAGTATGTGATCCTGGCACATCTGAGCTCATTCTGCAGAAGCTGGGACAGGCCTACATGTGGCAGTTTGCCCTTCTGGCTGGGTTTCCTGGCCTGGCTTCCCAGCACGGGTGCAGTAGCTCACAAAAGCAGCAGCGCTGTGTCCAGAACAAACCTGAAAGTCCACACACTGTTCTACTTGCTAGTTTAAGGTTTCCAGCTGTGTAATATATTTATATTATCCAAAAACTATACCTTCCACATAGCTTCCTATCCACTTTCCTTGTAGTTCTCTTCTAGTATTATACCAGAAACTTGGCTGTTTTTTACTCTCCCTCTCTGCAGGATATGGTGTGTAATGACCTTGCAGTAGCTACGTGGGGGGCAATTGCAAATTGCTGGAGAAATTCCAGCAGTCCTTGTCATATGTTTATGTTGCCATTTCATCTTCACAGAGAAAACTCTTCTGGCCAGCTCCATTATATCCAATATCTACATGCAGACAAAGATTTAAAAACCCAGTAAGGGTAGAACAGAAGTAGTCTGAGGATCATCTTTTAATTTATGTGTCTGTGGTAACTAGATACAGGAAGCTGGGGACACTGAAGGTGATGATATTGCTCTGATGTTTGCATCCAATCAGTAGAGGCCAGCACAAAGCAACAAATTCCCTTTGTAAGATTGGAGAACAGAGTTCATCAAATGTTTTATTATCCTGTTGTAGATGGTACAGCTAGATCCAGAGATTGCTTGTTTTGTCTTAATTACAAAAATAAAAAGAAAAACAAGTAAAATAAGTATGTATTTTCAGGGGAAGGACTTGATTGTTTCTTATCATCAGTTGTTAGGAATTCCTGGTAAAGTACAGCTACTGTACATCTCACAAAATGTGCAGCTGAGCTACCACAGGAGTCAGGATCTGTAGTTGTAGGGTAAAATGAACTCAATTATGTTTTTCTTCTTAATAGACTGTTCATGAGGTATCAGATCCTGTCTTCAGGCGAGTGGTAACACAAGCTATCTGGCTGATGTCATCAGGATCCCAAAGGAGAAGGAGTAATCCTAAAAGTCTCTTCTGGCTGATCCCTTCAGGAACAAGAGAAATAACTTCTTACTCTTTTTGGAAGAGTTTCTGAACTACTGTTTTGCATTAGCCCTTAGTAAAGGATTAAGTTTAGCTAAGCCCTGAGAACTTGTTAGTGCTAAGCGGCTCATGATGTGCAGCAGTAATTGTTACTTCAGAACTTTTAAATTGTTTTTTCTTAATGCCTCATTGGAAAAGTGTCTTAAAGAACTACTTGTTCTTTAAGAAGCACCCAAAAGCATACCGCAATATAATGGTTTGAGGGGAGATTAGAAGCTGTGAGTAGTCTCAGTGGCTACAAAATTAATTGCAGAGAGCCTGAGTATTTGTTCAGGCTTTCCCTACCAGGCTTCCTGTTCTTGAATGTAAAAGTGGCTGAATTAAGTACACTTTCTACATAAAACTGTTGTCTCAATATGTATTATTTAAATATATTTTTTGCCCTCTCCATAAATGCATTGATGGGAGAATCCAAATCAGGTGTGAAATAATATGTTGAAGTGTTGACAAAAATACTATTTAAGAATTGCATTACCAAGTTTGATCAAGGAACCATTTAATTCAGCATATCAGCTCAGGGTGAGGTTCAGTGGAGGAGGCATAATGGAGAGTACAGACATGGCAAATCATGGAGTGATGCTCTTTTTGAATATATTCAGCCTCCAGCAGTTTGTGACTCAGAGGTTTCTGCAGTTAGTGACTTGGTATTTAATGGTTGTAGATGGCTAAATTCATGGAAGGAGACCTCTGGTTCTTTTTGAGCCAGTGTGAGCTTTTTGCATCCGTGACATTAAGTAACAGGGCAGTAGAGCAGCTCTTTTTCCTTTTCAATTTGCTACTTACTCATTTTGCTGGATTCTCTCACAATAATAGAAATGGGAATCATGGACTTCTGTTACTGATTGTTGTGTAGACTTCTCACAAACATGATCTATTTTTAATTACAGCTTGACCAGTTCTAGTGTTGTTCCACATATTATAGAAGCCATTCCAGAATGCTATTTCTTGTTATCATCCTGTTTCTGAACCACAATGCCCTTTGGGTTCTGCTGTCTCTCTTTTTTTTTTTTNAGGAACCAGAACAGTAGAAGACATTCAAAATACAAATGTCTTGTGAATGCATACAGTGGCATGTTAATGATTTCTATATTGTTCTCAATTTCATTATTTTTCATTTTAACTAATACTTAGCATATGATTGATTCCTGACTGCCTCTGAACACTGAGCCCAATTTCTGTATAAAAGAGCTGACCAGATGTAGCTAAATCAGATTCGAAGAATGTCAGCATCTCCTGCACTGTTTCATATTTATCAATCGTTCGTGCATTCCAGAGCTTTTTCTATTTAATTTTGGTCTTTTGAGCATTATGGTGGACATGACAGATGAAGTAAAGTGGTGAGCAAGCCATCTTTGGAATAACTAACTTCCCTTTACATGTCAGCAGCAGATGGTGTTGAGATATTAATGGCAGTTTCTGGTTTTATATGCTGACCAGATTTATTCTCAGTCGTTGCACAGGTAATGTCATTATTTAAATGATTTAAACTCCCATCTTTTCCTCTTCCTCCTCCTGTGTTGACCACTGCAGGATAGTTTGGCAAGGAATTTGCTGTTTGTTTTCACTGGAGTTTTTTGTCCAAGATATGGTCAAGCCTTTCTATTGCTCTGCTCAGTGTTCTGCTTAACCAAAATAATGCATGTCTAAGTCTCACATGTAGTAAAGAGTTAGATCTACAGTTTAGGGTTATGTTACTTGGATGGATTTACAGGCAGATATTTGGGAAACATTAGTAATCTGTACCAGATGTAATTTCTGGCCCTTATAGCCCCCTTTTGTCAAGAAAGAAAGATATTTTGTAGTAACCCTTCGGCAAAGTAGCGAAAGCAAAATATTTTGATCGGTCTTGGAGCAGTGCTTTCAGCCTCCTTTACAAGTTTCCTTATTCTAGGGTGGATTTCATGTAGGGCAGATGAACTTTCGGACCTCCAAAAGAGGTTTTTTTCACAGACACTAATTTTATGTTTGTCTGTTACTATCTCTCATTATCTTTCTTTTATAAATAAATAGGTCCAACTGGGCTTACATTTATATTTTTACTTTTTGTGAATACCTAAAGTACCTACAGGAGTTGTGCTCTTGTGCATTATAGAATGGCAGTAGCAAAAACTGTAAGTTGTCAATAATAAGAAATTAATTCCCTTCTCAGAAGGACTGTGTATGAAAATTACTATTTTGGAAGCTCACTGGAAGAGGGAAAACTGAATCTTGCTTATATCTTTGTAAAAAAGCCCTGCTGTGATTGTGTAAGGAAGGGAAGTGAATCCATGACCTCATAGCAGCAATTAATGCTAGAAAAGCTGGATTTTGTTTATTTTTTGCTATTGTGTTTGTTTGGTAAATAAATATCAATGTGAGTGTATGTTGTGGATGCTTGTGATGAAGTGAAACAATTTTGGAATAGTGATTTTGTACTGCAAAGACTGCCCTATCTAATATTCATATGGGCTTGGGTTTCTCAGGTTTTCTGTGCATTTTTATTGCTGAAAATAAGTGATTTTTCAGGAATTCGCTTCAGCATTGCCAAGTCAAAGTAATGTCTGTCTGTTCAGGATTTTGTTGGTTGTTTTTCTCCCCACCTCTCTGAGGCTTATAAACCACTGCTTTGGCCTTTCCTCTGTAGAAGAGAGGGACCTACTAGATGTACCTAACAGCACAGCCTGTGAAACCTCTTGTGCCTGCCTTTAGGTGTGGGAATTCATTTTAGAAGTCTCATCTGTAAAGCACAGTAGTACTTGGACTATGTCAAAATATTAGTTGCCAAATCAGCATTTGTTCTATTTAAGTGTAGTCAGCTGCCTTCGGAAGTGTTCTTGTTATTAAAAAAAAAGAAGTAGAGGTAAGTCTCTGCCTTAACCAGAAAACAGTGTCCTGTAAATCTAGTGGCGTTTTGGCAGTGCTATCTGGATTTGAGTTTTTCTATTTTCTAACAATATTGGGATTCAGAACATGTACCCAGTGCTGTCCTGGATGTTTGTGAGCTGCCAAGAGGAGGATACCTGTTTAGAAAGTGTCTTGGGAAAATTCTGTAAGGGTGTAGAAGAGTGCTAGAGATAAGCTCCTGATACAGATTCTGATCTTGAAGAATGTGAAACAATGGTACATGCAGATAACAAGCTACATATGGATATGGCATTCTGAAAATCTGTAGGTATGCTGAGATGATTTAGCTCTCATTCTGTTATCCTGTGTGAAGTTCATATGGAAACTGTTCAGAAATAATAATTTCTCATGCCAGAGTTCCTCATGGATCTGCAGTTATGTTTTTACAGACTTCTGTAGCATCTTGTATCCACACTGTCTTATATACCCAGATACCACATCAAAAGCTTAAACCTTTGAGGGTGGGTGAAGGTTAGAGACACAGGCTGTAGGCAGAAATCTTTTTCTGATACTCAGTATAAAAGGTGGGCTTATTCATTCTGATCAAACATTATCTAGTTTAAATTTCTAAAACATGGGACCTTTCATTAATAAGCCAGTAACTCCAAATTTAAGAGGTCATTTAAATGTAAATGCAGAAATTCAGTAAAACAGCTGAAAGAAACTAATCTCCACATTTTTAAGAAAGACTGCGGATTGGGAAGTGTTCCAGAAGTCACATTTTGCTGTATCTGTGAGTGATTGAACCTGTTTCTCTTCAGCTCTTTACTCTGAAAGAAGAGTTGTGTCCTAGTTACTAAAATACTATGTTAAGTTTACATCTCAAATACTTGCTTATATAGTGTTTGGGTAAAGGATGACTGCTGATTTGAGTAGATTTGCTTTTAAATGAAATTTTCTCATCTGCTAGAGACTTGCTAATGAGGGAACCAAAGCCAGAAAAAAAAAAGAATTGAAATGGAAGCAGGAGTTTACTTCTTGATTTGAAAGACAAATTTGAACTTCTGTCTTGTTTTAAAATCCATAACCTACATTATGAATCCCTTTCTAAACTTAAATGAATTTTATTGTCTTATGTTTGCTTTCCCTCCTGGAGAGAAGGCTCCTGCATGGTGATACTCAGCCTGCTGTCCACAGACTGCTTTAGAGGAGTTTGTGGCACAAAACAGAGGAAACAAACTTTATCGTCATAAAACTTAATTTGTGGTTTCAAACAGCCTCAGCCAGCACAGAAGAGTTTTCAGATCTGCAATGATTTTCTTCAGCATTTTTTGACTTTATTTTATAGCTTTACCATCTAAGCACATTGAGGGGAAAAAAAAATCCCAATTGTGGCAGGAAGATGAAAATACATTGTCTTCTGCAAACATTATTTTTCACCCTGCCAGATTTGACCCCTTTTTAGTGATAGAAGAAATGAAGTAAGTGGTTAGTAATAGAAGAAAATGAAAGATAACTTGATGAAATATATTTAGTGTAATTGCTCTCAAAATTGAATTTGGAAGATTTTAGTTAAATCTCTAGTTTTTTATAAAACAATTAGAAATCTGAAAAACTTAAACCAATTTAGAATAGAGTTTGTTTGCTCAGTAGTCTTTACCTCACTGTATATTTTATAAGGTTGTTGCAGATTTAATTGTGCAGATAAGGATGCAATGGCCTTTTGGGAGCTGCAGTCTTTTGAATGCTCTGTTGAAGTGTCCTCTTCTGTTTTACTGAACGTGGAACATAAAACTTCACCAGTTCCCTGCTTCTATTTTTATGTTTCTTCATCCTTCTCCATTTTGTAGTAATAACTCCACATTTTCCTTTAATCTTGTGAGGTTCTAGTCTACTCTTTACTCTTCTGCCTGAAGCATTCTCTCTGTAGGCAGTGGTTTGCCAAGTATGTAATTGCACAGCATTTTTCCATTACATAGTAAACAGAATATAACAAGTGAAAAAAATTTTAGTTTTATTCCTAATGAATTCAGTTACTTGTAATTTGCTATCTAAATATACTCCCCCATATCCCAGAAGGTGGGAGCTATTTGGATAAACATAGGGCCACTCAGGCCCTTAGGGGATAAACAGATTTGCTATAATGTGTGAATTATAATCTTTAAGAAAAATTAAAAACTACTTAGGCAGTTAGGGTTGTGAGGATATTTTTATAGACAGAATAGTTTAGAATGAGCACTGGCCATTTCTTTACAGACTTAAGTTGCCATGCTTTTTATTTGAAGCAATAGTACATATTGAGGAGTTTGCATTGCTTTTGATCAGCTGTAGTTGTAGTTTTGGGGTTTGAAGTGATTTGAGTTAATGAGACTTTTGTTGTCAGTCACAGAGTGAGAAGCAGCCATTTCTCTGTCTGGAAGGACATCACTCTTTGGGACAGTAGCTGCATCCCTGGGTTCCTTTAGCTGAAGACTGAATGCTGATTTATATTTTGTCATATGAAATTTCCTGAGTTATTCA
The DNA here is from genome assembly GCA_013396875.1 of Vireo altiloquus. Taxonomy (NCBI): domain Eukaryota; kingdom Metazoa; phylum Chordata; class Aves; order Passeriformes; family Vireonidae; genus Vireo; species Vireo altiloquus. Next base: position 579,566 of record VZRF01003085.1, read on the forward strand.
TGAAACAAGACCTTTTCTAAGAATATAATTGTTACGGCAGTTTCTGGAGGAAGGAAGGCATGGTATTGTTGTCCTGTTACTTTGGTTTTTCCTTTTTTTGGATTATAGTGTCCTTAGTCATTGAGGAATTCCAGTGGAAAAATATTACAAAAATAATCTGTTCTGTTCTGTTGCTCTCTTCTTCTCTGGACAAACCAGCCACCTCTCCTGAACCTCTGAAAGGAATTAAGCTTTTCTACAACCATTTCCTTAGTTCTCTAGCTGTGCTGATAGACAAGTAAGACAAGACAAAATGTTTTCACTTTTATTTTCATTACACAAATCCATGAGAGACAATAGGAGTTTTAGTTGACAAAGCACAGCACAAGCAGATAGCAGGAACAGAAAAATAATGTGGGTTTGGTCAGCAAGCAAGCTTAGCTTTTTCCATAGTAAATCTTATATTGTTCCAGAGGAAAGAAACAGGTTTGACTAAGTTTGGGTGTTCTAACTTCAATTCAAAATATTCATTTTAACTGCACATATTCTGTTTAGGGGCCTTGATTATTTTGGTTTAGTTTCTTTGTGATATGAGTAGCTTGGTTTTTATCCTGGCCTGCAACTGGACCTCCAGCAGTCTATGTTTGTAGCAGAGCCTTCTGGTATAGTGAAAGTGGAAGTTCTTTGGTACAGAGTGAAAGTGAATTGAAAATGAAAACAGAAAGGGAAATACCGGATTATCTGCAGTTTAAGCTGTTCAATATGTACTTCCTAGTTATGTTACATAGAAAAGAGCATTTACTGTCTTCACTTGTCTTAATAATTCGTACTTTTTTGTCCAATATTAAATTCTTGTGATGTATTCTTCACCAAATATCAGCATTGTTCTTTGTATAATCCCTTTGTAACAATTAACAGTAGAAGGTTTTTTAATGATTTTATAGCTTTTCAAGTTTATATAGTGAAGTAATAGCTCTTTGATGCTCAAGGTAATTTGCAGTAATTTAGAAGGGTTATAATTCCTTGCATATGTGCTCACATGAGCATATACACACAAAATAGCTGAAATACAGACAAAATACCACTGAGTACTTTTAGAAGGGATAAAGTAATCTCAATCTGACACCACCTAATAAGTGTTCTAGGTGTTAAAAAAAAAATTACCTTTGTCCCTTCTTTACTAAACACTCATCATGGTGTTTTCATAGCAGAGTCTGCAAGCAAACCTAAAGCTCTCGGTACAGTAAAGATGCTGTCCTTCAACGAGTTTGGTTTTGGTCATTTTAAGATACTTCTAAGCTTTAAAATCACCTATTATTCATGGTGTTCTTGTCTCATCATATTCGTTAGGCAGATCAGAAGTAAATGGAAGTTGATTGGATTCTTTTGAGCAAGTGTAACCAAAGTTAATTAAATACTAGTGCTTTCTATGGCCGAGGCACTTTGGGCTGGTAGAATGCTGACAACAGTGTTGTAAATTCTTGTCAATCTGCCTGTCAGTCATTGCTTGTGAAAGTGCTGAGGGAAATGGCAAACAAATCTGTCGTATGTTAAGGAAAGGCATGTTAAATTTTCTTTTATTTTTCAGTCCTTCTCAGCCTACTGCAGCTGCTGGCCCAGATGAGTTTTTGAGGATGCTAGTTCTCTTCAAGGAATAATTTCTCAAAGGAAAACTCAGTTGCTATAAAGGAATTACTCAATTTTCACACTCTACATCCTCCTGGACAAAATAAACTTTAAATCCATCTAGCTACCTTTCCAAGCAAGTGTTTCATTACTCCAGAAAGTCAGGAATTTTTGTGTCTGCCATCCTGAGTAGTGCAAAGCCTGTGGAATGGCCTGTGTGTTCCGTGTTAGGACTGGTCTGTGTGGGAGTCATCACCTGCTCACCTCAGCCTTGCCCATGTATGTAAATTCTCTGCAGTCTCTCTTTTGAAAAGGGATCAAAATCCTCAAATTCTTTTAAGTAGAAAAGTAATCACATCCCAAGCTGTTTCCTTTTTATGTTTAGCATTACTGGTTTATAGTTTGGGGCTAAGGTGATGGCTAGGGTGACTGAGGTGGGAGTTCCCTTAGGCTGCAGAGCTTCCCTATAATTAAGGAAGGAGAGGTGGAGGAAATTCTGCAATTAAATGGTTTTAATTCTGGTAGTAAAAGGTAATGGGGTGGGGCAAATTGCAGGGTATCCAGACTTACTTAGCAGTGACAGAACCAGAGAGTCTTCTGCGCTCCTCTGCAGCACTGGAAGCCTGTTGACATTAATGAGTAGGCGATCTAGTGAGATCCTACTAATTACAAGTGAGAACAATTTCAAGAAATAAAATGTCATGAAAAAGACACAAGAAGACAAAATTTCAGGTGAAGGTATTTTAAAATAGTTTGATTTTGTGTGATCTTCCCTTGCTTTACTGTTGGGCTCTAAACCAAGAGTCTCCCATCTTAATTTGTTTGCTTAAGTATCATCACAGGAAGAATTGGCCAGGTCTTGAAGAAGGAGGTGTTTCCTCCCTTCTGGTGCATTCACAGAGAGCCTACCAGGACTGTGGTTCCAGTCCTGCATCTCCATCTTCCATGGGTGCAGACAGATGCCCTGTGCTGTCTGGCCACATATTTTTAGGAGTTCGTACTTCCCTAAACAACAATTTCTGTTTTCTTCTGGAGAAAAAAGAAACTGCAAGCCAAATTACTTTTTTTCTATACCACTTTGTAACTTGGCAGTGATCTCCTGTTCTTTAAAAATGCAGAGAATACAAGTATCTCATAAAGAAACTGCAGCCCTTGTTGTATGAGAAGATAGATGCCATCTGGGGACCAGGTGGCAAATTTGTTTCAAAATTATTTCTTTCTCCCCTTCCATGAATAATCAAAAAAAACCCCTACCTGGATACTGAAGTAAGATCTGTACATATGACTGCATTTGGTTGCAAAAATGTTTCTGAGAGGAAAGAAGAAATTCTTATTGAAGAAATTTTTGATGTCCTACAGCTGCATAGCCAAAGTACATGCCAGGAATTGCACCTCATTGTTTACTCTGGAGGTACCTCTTGAGTACATCACAACAATTCTCAGAATGAGAAAATCAAACTAAACCAGAATGGTGTGGGAAAGTAAGATGGAAGTGAGCAAGGTCATGCTGATATTTTCTATAAGTTTATAGAACAACATCATATGAGAGCTCTTAAACATGAATATAGAATTCTGTGCTGTATTTTGCCATTATTTTAAAGTTATGAACGTTTTATCAATAGAAGACATAAATACACTAAGTCTAGCATAGATAAACCTTGCAGGTTTTGTCAGAGCCTGTCATTTTCAACTTTTTTATCATGATCCAGTATAGTAAAAGAATTCTTGGAATTTTTTAAATTTTGTGAAGCACTTGTACACACACTGGAATGCAATATTCACTCCTGTACTGCCACCTCTTTTAGATTACGGTATGGTAGGAAGCACTGCTAGAGCCTTTTCATTATTCCAGCCAGCTCCCTCTCTGGGAGTCATAAATCCCAGACTGGAGTCCTAAATCTTTGTAGCTTAGTTGTACTTTCTGAAGAATACAGGGAGTCATAAATTAAAAATGAGTTTCAGAATCCTGAGTAACTTTTGCATTTCTGAAAAGTTGACTCATTGAAAAAAATTGCATCCTACCTCTTCATTTTAAATGCTGAAGTTGGTTTGTATGTGTAAGGATTAATGTCTTTCCAGCCCTGTTCCTGACACATGGACCTCTTAATTTTTAGCTTTTAAGCATAACTTTTCACATCATGTTTAACTGCTAGAAGGAGAATTTGGTTTTTCATGTCTGCTTGAAATCTTTTAGGTCTGTTGAGAGTGCTGGACTTGAGGCAAGCTCGCAGGAGGGTTTTTCTGACAGTCTTAGAGAATCCTCATGGAGCCAAAAACCTTGAGACATGGGAACATAGCTCTAGCTGGAGTCACATGAACTGAGTCTGAATTCATCAGAAAAGCTGAATCACTGGATGAGTAATTGTCCCTAGCTATCAGATGACATGGCTTCATGTATGTTTACCAAGCAGAGCTTTAAAAGCTTTGAGGAAAGGATTTCTGAGTACATTAAGTTTTAGGGAGTTTGACTGGATGTACCTCTGTGTTTCAGTTGCAGATAAATCTCTCTGCATTTGCATCACGTCAAAGATTTTAGCTTGCGTTTGGAAAGTAATGTTTAATTACTTATGGTACTATTTTCTGCAATTGAAAATCTGTACAAGGTGAAGTGATCTACTCTGATTCAGTGTAATGCTCCAAGTACTTGTTTCTAAATTCTAGATTTCTGCTTTCTTACTGGTCTTCTTTCTTTCCTCTTGACACTTTTAATTGATTTTAAAACATAATTTTGCTCCAGCACTAACATTAAATACAGTGAAAACCTGAAGCTCCAGTCTGTCTTCTGAATGATGAGCTGGTACTCCACAAGATGAATGATATATGCTGCATATAAATTTAGTACTAGAAAAATAAAAGGTTCAAAATATGTGATTTAGATATGTCATATGTCTGTAATGAGACACCTTCTGTGCTTTTTTACAGAGTTAGTGCTTACCTGGATAAAGGTGCACTATATTTATATCAAATAGATCAGATGAAGCCAAAGAGACAAAATGCAACTTACTCTGTGAAATGGTTTTAGTTGGTGAATAGATGTCTGTGTTGCTGAACTTTGTTATGATATAGTAAAAATGTGTCTGTCATAGGAGAACACAAACTCCCTTGTAGCTAAATCTACGCCTTGAAGTGGAAATAGTTCCGTAATTGTTTTCCAGTATCTAAAATGGCTTTAGCGTGTCAATGGAGCACTCACAAACTTTTACTGCTAGAACTGGAACAAAGAAAATCTCACAAAAGGATGTGGGGAATGGTTCATGTTACAAGTTCTCTGTATGTGAAAAACCAGCTGAAAGATGGAGGCTTTGGGGTTTTAAAACTGGTTATTTAGGTGGTTTCTAGTCAGACATAAAGACAATATTTCAGTCTGTTCTAGTCTGGGGATTTTGTTTAGTTTCGGGGTTTTGTGGGTTTTTTAAAATCTAAGACTACGTTTGTGTGTATAACACTTAACTTGATTAATAATATTTAATACAGAGGGAGGTTGACTCTTCCACATCTACATCCAGTGCTCAGATAATGTATTTAAAATCAAAGTAAGCCTTCCTGTTGGTCTCTGTGCAGTTATTTGAAAAGCTAAAGGCAAAGCAAGCTTACTTGTGCCAATATTCCAAATTAAAAACAAAACCATAACTGGAATGTGGATTTTTTTTCACTGTTAGAGAACAAACGTTATGACTTAAAGTTTTTATTACTCATAAAATGCAATTATTGTATACTAGCAAACATGACAGCACTTTATTCTTATGAACTATTTCTTATTTTCCTCCTTCTATTGTTGCTGTACTTTTTAGCTTAAAATAAGAGTGTTTAACAGAATATGAACTGCATTTTGGCTTTTTTAGTTTTATTTTGTAATCCTGGTGCATGTCTGAAGAAAGATGATGATCAGTTTGGCTTTTTTTTTTTTTTCTTTTTATCTTTTAAGACTTCTACTAAGAGAGATCCAACTCAAAGCACCATCAAAGAGGAAAAAGTCCATGTGTTGAAGTATAATATAGGAGATCTAGTGTGGTCAAAAGTGTCTGGTTTCCCATGGTGGCCATGTATGGTTTCTGCTGATCCTGTTCTCCATGCCTACACTAAACTAAAAGGTATGTCATTGATGCTACAAACATTCAGATTTTTTCATGTATATGTAATGGTTGCTTTGGAAAAATTTTTCTTCATCTGTTCAGTTGATGAGCAACTTGTTGTCAACAGGAATGTTAAAATCCTGTAAATGCTATTCTTTACCATATAGCACTGTATTTTAACTCATGATTCTCTTAAAGATACCAAAATTGTGATCTGTAAAACTGTGTGGAGTCTTGTTAAAAAAAAATCTCACAAACCTGATGGTATTTTCCATTGCTTTTGTGGAGAAGCTTGGAGAATTGATACAGGCTAAAAATTTTATTAAAGCTGATGGGGATTAAATATTCCTGATGATAATGACTTACTAAAAGCAATCCATGATTTAGGCAGCTAAATTTTCTCTGATTCACAGAGTCAATACTGTTACCTACAGACAATATTGGTTGATTTTAAATGCAGGAACTACCAAATGTTAATGACATTTTTAGGTATGAACCTGTACAATTTCTTAATCTCATTTGCATCTTGTTCTCTGTTCTGATACCTGGAACTTTTGAGGCTTAGTAGCAATAAGTATTAGAAATAAATTTGGAGTACGCATTTAGAAAGAGTTGGAAGGGCTGAAGGTAGTGAAACATTGGGGTGGATTACCCAGAGAAATGGTCTTATCTCATTCATAGGAGGTTTTTAAGAACAAATTGAATTAATATCTCTAATAATATAGGCACACTCAATATTGGTAGTAAACGAAATGGTTTCTTGAGAACCCTGTCAATCATTCATAATACAGTTGATGGAATAGTTATTATGGACTCCTCAGTCAAATTTTCCTTGTAGCAGTCTTTCAGAGTTTGGATCAGGCAGTGCCTCTTATTTTTAGTCTTTGGATTATTAGGCCTATTATGACATAAAGAGAATTTTGAGAGTATTAGAGCTGTTTACTTGTTCTTAACAATTACTCTGTTCCTGGAAAGGAGCAATGTTTATGTTTCATTATCAAGAATCTCCATGGTAGCTCTTTGTCAGAGGCTATAGAAACAGACTCGTCAAAACCCAACACCAAATGTCTGAATGCAACCTGTGGAGCATGAACAGAAAGAAGAGTCCATGTACTTTGTAGTGTTCATTTCCCTCTCTTTGAAGTAATGTGGATGATGGTTATTTCTTGTATTTGCTCTGGAGCTGGCTTGGGCCTGCCTTTTCCTTGAGGTGTTTAGTCTGGGTCTGGGCAGCCATCTTAACTGCTAAATGCACTTTGATATGTGTATTTCCATCAGTAGGTATTTCCAGTCTTACCTTCCACCTACTGTTTATTATTGAGGCACAATCAAAAGTCTCCTCTTGCAAACAGAAAAGTTCTTTTTTTCATGGAGTTGTAGAAATACTGAGCTACGTCTGTATTTCTCATTTCTAGGCTTACAATCAAGTGTTTATAAGCAATCCGAATTTCTGGATGTTGATACTTGATTTGATCATTCCAGCTGATTAGGCTTGATAAAAATTAATAACTTTCAACTTGTGGGAAGTACATTTTTGTGTAAGAAAGCCTGTAGTGAGTCTGATTAAAGCTCCATCTCATTGAATATCCTGTCTCTTGCTGTGGTCAACCACAGATGCTCAGATATGGAGAAGCACCAGGGAAGTGGTGAGGTCCTGGAACTCTCTCCCAAACTGCCAACAACTAGTTGTTTCAGGATTCTGTGGGCCAAAAATTATATTTCCCTATGTAACAACTGTTAATGAATGCCATTATTTTATCCAGGAACATTGGTACAAATTCAACTCTCAGAAGATACCTGAAGATTCCCCACTAGATTCAATGACTCTAGTGGTAGGCACTATTATTTAGTCTCCTTAATTAGGCAGTTACAGCTGTCCAGCATTACATTGCAGAGGGAACACAGTGTCTGCTTGGCAATGGGCCGTTGGCAGATCTTTACAGGTGGTTGTAAAAGTAGTCTGTGGCATCCTGGTAAAATACAAACATTTCCCCTTATTTCATCATGGACAGATTAAGTCGTCAGATCTCTGTAGTCCCTACTTAAACAACATTTTCTTCATGAGTTAAAAGTACTTACTGTGCAAGGGAATTGTTTCTGACCATGCAACACTGGAACACATATTAGACTAGTGATTGGATGTGTGATATTTACAATCCCAAGACTACCTGTGCCATTCCTCTAGATTCTCATATCTGATCTCAGATGGGTCATTATTGTTCTTGTAGTTTTCATATATGTTTTTATGTATGTGTGTACATTTGTAATTGTTACACAATATTACATATATGTATCAAAGTTTTTGCCCATACTGTTAATTAAGTTGATTTCATATTGCCCTTCCAGATGCCCCATTTTACAGGATTAAGCCCCTATTAAAATAAACATTGGCTGAATCACCAAGAACAGAAAGTTCTTTCTACTTCTAGAAACCCTAATAATAGTGCAAGAAGCAATCAGCTAGATGTATTTTCTGATTAAGCCTGAAGACATACAGTGTATGAATAACCTAGAGGAATCTAGATCTAGTTTGAAGACACTGTAGCAGAGAATTCTGTTATTTGTTCCTACTGGGTGTCCATCCTTACTTGAGTTCCTCTGCTGTCCGGTCTACATGTTACACATACTGATGTGGTGACACTGGAGGAGCCACAGGTACTGCAAGGAGCATAACTGATCTGGCAGGATTAAATTTGCAAACACAGAAGTACAGGTCATCACAGTTAAAACCTTTTCTATTTTTAAACAAGACCTTAATCTGAACACTTCGGCAGCAAATCTACAAGTTCTAATGAACAAGGTGTTAGAAGACATCTTAAATCTGATCTCTTACCTCTGCCTTTTAGAAATTCATTGTTAATTATAAACACTTTGATGAATTTTGAATGTGGTGTCTTCACCTTCTCTGTAGAATAGCTGAGACCTTTGGAAGGGGAAGGTTATATGCTTATATCATACCACAGTGAGACAATATTCCTCTAGTTTTTCTAGGGGAAAAAAAGGGAATCTTTTTATTTTTAGAAGAATAAATGTTTCTTGTTTAGGTTTCAGAATTGTTCTCTTATCCTTCTACTCTCCTTTCCACCAGCCAAATCCTTTATTGATTTCTTTGATTCCTGAAAATTCTTGATTAACATGAAGTTGTGAGTGCAAGGATTAAAACTAGCTGAAGTATGTCTCTCTGTTTAAGAATATTAAAAGATAAAGTTTAGGAGACTCAGGGAGGAGGCTGAGCACACAAGCTTTCCAAGCTGTGGAACTTTCTCCATATTCATTGAGAAATGAATGCTCAGTGCATTTTCAGAAACCTAGACTGACATGTAAGTTAATATACATAGAAAACTGACAGGTGATTGTTACCTCAAGGTAATTTAGCCAAGCATGTTCTTGCTGGGAATTAAACTATTGGGCTTTTGGATCAGACTTCATACATTATATCTCAGAGACTTTCAGTCTAGTTAAGCGGGTTTTTGAAAGGTTATCCAGTTTTATTGTGCTTTTGTTATGGCCACTGTAGCAGCTTACAGACTTTAAATCTGAAAGCGCAGAGAACTACCAGAACTGTGTTTTAAATACACGTGTTCTTAATTTTCAGGACAGAAAAAGAGTTTTCGTCAATATCATGTTCAGTTTTTTGGAGATGCCCCAGAGCGAGCCTGGATATTTGAGAAGAGCCTGGTGCCCTTCAAAGAAAAAGACCAGTTTGAACAATTATGCCAAGAGAGTGCAAGACAAGCCCTCACTAAAGCAGAGAAAATAAAGGTAAGAGGTTACCAAACAAGGCAAGATTTGCAGCTTTTTATTTTAGCACTACAGGTATGTACAATTATAGCAGATATAAATAGATATTACAAAAAACTTAAAGACAACTTGTTTTACAGGAGCTTGCAGCCTTACATTTCATTTACAGGTGCTAAAGATAGGGTGATTTACCACCATTTGTTACTTAAAAAAATTAGTACTCTTCTGCTTTGTCATGGATTTATGCACAATATCAGTAGTATCAAATACAGCTCCATTTGAACGCTGAATTACAGATCTGTGTGACACTTACTTTTTGGAATTGTTTTGTGTTAATGTCGTCATTTTGAAATGAAAAGTGTGCAGATTCCTCACAGTGTGGTCTCCTCTTGCAGATGCTAAAGCCTGTGTCAGGGAAGCTGCGGCCACAGTGGGAGATGGGTGTGAAGCAAGCCAGCGAAGCAGTGGGCATGCCAGTGGAGGAACGCAAGGCCAAGTACACCTTCATCTATGTCAGGGACAGACCTCACCTTAATCCTCGAGTGGCAAAGGAGGTTGGCATTGCTGTGGAACCCTTGGAGGAGATAGATGAGTCATCCTACTCAAATGAAGAAACCACTCCAAATCTGAAATCAATGAAGGAGTCTGGCATTCCTAGCAAGAGGAGGAGAAGGACATCAAAACTGTCTGCTGCGGATGATACACGAGAGAGCAGTCAGTTGGAGGATAAGAATACTACTCCTCAAAAGTCATCTGAACAGGCAGAATCCAAAAGAGGGATAGGCTCCCCTCTCAATAGAAAGAAAACTCCAGCGTCTACTCCACGAAGCAGAAGGGGCGATGCAGTATCTCAGTTTTTGGTCTTTTGTCAGAAGCACAGAGATGAGGTTAGTCTCTTTTAGCTGTTATTGTCGTTGATTGCCTCTTCTCATTTCTGTACTTGAAGAAAGTTCTTTACTTTATTAAACAAAATATTACTGCACAATCCCTAATATTCTGGTTTTGACAAGGTATGCCTGCATCAAATCTTGTTCTAGAGAGAAATGAAGAGAATGTAAGTAAGCAATGTATACAAGATGGTGATGCTGCCTTTGTACTTCAAGCACAGGTTGTGTTGGTATCTTCCCACATAAACCAATAGTCCTTTGTATTAACCATATTTTGTCTTTAATATATGTACAGTATAATAGATAGGCATACAAACGTGCTCAGGCAAAGATAACAAAGATTATACAGTTTATGACAATCTGCTTGTAGATAGCTTTTACATTCTTTCTGAGGACGTGGCTCAATTCCTTCTGAGTGTTCTGTTATCTTTGAACACCTCAAAACCTCCTTACCTAGAACATTTTGCTGAGCTTCTGTGAAAGCTGCAGATCCCTCTAACTGATCATCAGGGTAGAAGAACCTGTCTTCCCTTTTTCTTGATTGAAATTTGACTGGCAAAGTAAGGAAATACCAATTTAGATATTGATGCTTTTTGCCTTTCACGTTGCTTTTAAAACGGCAGGTTTGTGCCATTGGTGGAAGGTGAAGATTGTACCCAGTGTAGTACTTGGAGTGTCCCCTTCTATTAGGCTTACGTGGTTCAACTTGCATGGCTGTCACCAGGAGTTTGTTTTGTTGGGTTGTAGATGTTCTGATGCTTTAGAAAGAGTGATAATGTTGGCTAAAAATCAAACCTGGTTTTGAGCTACTTGTATTGGTGGTTTTGGAGAATTTAGTGCATGGCTGTCTTAATATTTGCATGTAGAAACTTAGAAAAAAGGAGACTTAGAGACCCAGAAGAGGCTCTCTGTCCCCAGTCTTGGGAAGGGGATGGAAGTGAAAGGAATGACTGACGATTTCTCTTTGGGGCCTTTACTAATATTTAGCTCTCTTAAAAGTAGAGCCATTTCTGCTGTGTCTTGCTTGGAGTGTGGCTCTGTGTGGTAGTAGGATTCATACATCGGTTTGATTTTATTATTATTTAACTGCTGGAGAATGTTTTTAATGATTTAAGAGGCACACTTCACACATCCCTGAGGCAGGTGCTGAAAGTTGGGAGCATTTTTGTGGTTGTAGTGATGCATTAAGTATTTTGTGCTGTTACCAAAGGAGTAAAGATGTAATTTGTACTATTGGCATTCTTATGTCCTTCCCCTGTGAAAAATATAAGCCTGGTAAGCTATAGAAGAGAGTGTCTTAACTGGAGATAAAGGTATGATTCAAGTGAGAGGCAGACAGTTACACTATTTAATTGATTTGGGCCTTGAGTTTGTTGTGAGGAAAATTAAGGAATAATTTCACTAACAGGGAGACTTTGGAGAAGATTACTGAGCATTTTCCTTGGAGGACTTACTTGCAAGGGTCCCTTCACCATTAAGAATTATGGGTGTCTTTTCCTTGTCATTTCACAGTACTCATAGTAAGCTGAAAGTTATTTTTATTCTTATTTTGTTGAGACTGGAGGTAATGTTAGTGTGTATCTCATTTGTCTGAGTAAATCTAGTTATTTCTTGGAGAATTAAATAGCTTTGTGCCCTCATTGAGCACAATGACCTCTACATTTGTGACAATAGTCAAAATGGATGATAATTTCATTTCCTGAAGAAGTGGGATTTGTGGGAGGGGGTATCTTGTGCGTTTATGTTCTTCCCTTTCAATAATGTGAATCCAGTTGTTGGATTTTAATCAAATTTTGAGTAGAGGCTACCAAAGGTAGTTGTACTCCTCAAGCCTTATGCAGATGGATTATTCCAGAGAGAAGCAAGACAGTTCTTGTCTCCTAGTACTCTACTAGGAGAAAAATTAAAGCATGGATTTCAATACTAGACACTGACTAATTCCAATGGAAGGGACATACTACAACTATTTTAATGCTTGGAAAAAGCATCGGTCACACTTGCATCCTGTTTGGTAACAGAAAATGCAGTTTTAAGACCCTAAATTCTAAGTAATTAGGTTTAATCATTTCACCTTATCAGAAAAATTGTGTTTCTGTTCTGTTGAATGGTGTTACTCTTTGAAAAATTGGCTTTCTTGACCTAGTTTTTATTTTACTCTGTGTTTTTGGGGAATCAGTTGTATCACTCAGATAGGATTTTGGACAGTGCTGGGTAGTGAGGTGAGAAGGATTGTTTTTAAAGGTACTGTTTCATTTCTGTACAAGTGTAGAGTTTTTTGACTTCTATGATTAATCAAATATGATTTTCCTTAAGTAGAAAGGGGTGTACTGAAGGCGTTTGGGAGGATTTTTTCTTTCTTTTTAATACTGGATATTTTTTGTGTGACAAATAAACTTCTAGAAACTTCGTTAAACTCCATGTTGATGGATATTATGTGTCCTGCTTATAACATTAAAAAAGATGCACAGCTTGTGAGTTCCTAGTATTCATATGCATAATACAAAAATGATGAATCAATACAGGAAGATGTTGCATCCGATGCTAACTTGCATAAATCTCTGCTGAGATAGATGTACTGAGTTCTATGATTAATAAGTTTTGCTGTGAACTGGTGGATTTCTTTCTAGGCAAGCATGTATTCCAGTATTGCTTGCCTGTCGTTTGTAAATATATATATAAACTTCTTTGAGAAACAATACACTTTTTTTTTTGAATGACCACAAGACAGGAGTTATACTTACTCCACTTACTCCATTTTTTGAATGTTAAAAGGCAAATAGGTACTTCGAAAATTAGTCTTAATACTTCTGAATAAGCTAGTAGGATTTTTTAAGACACAAAGAGAGAAGTGGTTATTCAAAGCAAAACTGGATACGGAAGGTTTTATTCTAATTCTGTCCACAGCAGAAGTATTAGATAATTTGTTTGTATCCAGTTTTCCAAAGTGATGGAAGTGTGTACACCATTCTTTCCAATGGTCACCTTTTATTAATTCAACCCTATTTCTGCATGTATAGGTGGTTGCTGAACATCCAGATGCTTCAAGTGAGGAGATTGAAGAGCTGCTCGAATCGCAGTGGAACATGCTTAGTGAAAAACAGAAAGCTCGCTATAACACAAAGTTTGCCATAGTGACCTCTCCCAAATCTGAAGAAGACTCTGGTAAACGTAAAACTGTGCTAGTGTACTCTAACTAAATTTGATATACATAGTGGCGTTAAACTAAGCACATATTTGAGACCCTGTAGGGAAAACAGCTTTCACTGTTTTCCAGTTTTAATTCTTGGTGTTTGTGCCAATAGCAAAGGAATGCCAATGGTTACAATAAACGCAACCCATGAAGTCTACATTTCTTGCTCATTGTTCTGAAAAGTTGTTATATGTAAACCTTCTGCTGTTTAGACATTGCTGATTTCTCATTCTTCTTCTGCCCATAAGCAGCTGCCATTGCATCCACTGCTTGTTACAAGTGGATGGTGAGAAGGGAAGATGAAGTGTTACTGCTAGTAAAATTTGAGATGTTGTTTTTATAGAACAGTTAGAAATGGTTTAAAAAAATTAATCAGTGCTACACCTTTTCTTCACATATACCTAAAGTGTATTACTTCATCATCATCAACTCAGGAAGACCTATTCCAAACTTTATTCCGAAACTTTCATCCATTTGGCATTTGTTGCGCTACTCAAAGTTTTTAGGACTTTGCACAAGATTGCAAATACTTTTTTTTTTTCCTTTTATTTTTTGTTGCTGCTTTCTGATGTTTGTTTTTGATGAACTGTCTTGATTGTTTTGCAAAATATTTGAGGGGGTTTGGAGTCACTTACTTGAGAAAGGAGGAGGAAGATAGTTTACCATTTGCATGAACTTGATAAAATTTAACTAGCTATCATTTTTCAAATTTAAATAGCTTTACAGCACTGTAAGAAGACTTACTATGGAAGTATTAGAAGCCAACAGGTGCTGCTTTGGGCAATGACAAGAATGAGAGGGAGTGTTTGAAAGTTTGTGAGACTTGGAAAAACTTGTATAAAAACTGGCAGTCAGTTTTGTTAACTATATGTGTGTGTGTGAAATAACATCATTTTGTGGAAAATTGAAAAGTTTTTAACTTTAAATTTTAAGTGTTAAATATTTGGATATCAGTTTAAAAAAAAACCACATTCTGTATCTCTCAAGGTTCATCATTGAAGAATATTGGAGAGGCCAAACGTAAAGTGTTTCAAGACTCACCTAAAAGGAGATCAAGATCCAGAAGTAATTGAAATTTGTGTTGTGTGCAAATAGCTCATCATTATAAGTAGCTATTGAGTGTATTTTTTTATGTAATCGCCCACGTATCATAATCTCTTTATTTTACCTCAGATGTTGTCTTCCTTGACGTTAGAACTTTAATGGATCCCAAATTAAATATCTTAACACTGTAGTGCTGAATTTTGTTCACCTTCCTCAGTGTCATATTGCAAGAAATGTAATTGAAATTGTACCTGTACCAGGTGTTTCTAGTACATATATTGTGTACATTTATAGTCACCTACAGATGAAAATATGTCAGTTCAATTGTTCCCCATCTCAAATCCTCTTATCTTAAACTTGAAAGATTATTGTGGGATTTCTTTTGCTGGCTTTTTGTAAGTAGCAGGTTCTCCTGGAGCCATTTCAGTCTGCTTTGTGGATTCAGTCTGATCATAGAATATGTTTTAGATTTAGATAAGAACATTAATTTGAGAATGATCCATATTTTCGAGTTGCTATATTTTTAATATTTACAGATATTTGTTCCCAGTGGAATAGAATGCTTGTAGGTGTAGGACAATTTTCAGTTAACATATTTGTGCCCCTGGAGCTTGCAATTTTCATACTAATAATATGCTGTAGCTTCATAAACCAGAGAGTACTGGAGAGTGTAATTATGTTGTCATTTCATCTTGATGAAACAGACCACTTCCCAAACCCTCATCTGTCTTTTTGAGG
This sequence comes from Vireo altiloquus, assembly GCA_013396875.1. Lineage (NCBI taxonomy): Eukaryota > Metazoa > Chordata > Aves > Passeriformes > Vireonidae > Vireo > Vireo altiloquus. Next base: position 594,844 of record VZRF01003085.1, read on the forward strand.
TGCAAACAGTAGTGGAACCTGTGGCAGGGGTATGTAGATTACTCACTGACCTTTTGTATTTAGCAGCTGCTTGAACTTCACAGTGAACAGTCATCTAAATACATGAATAACTTTGTGGTCTAAAATGGCCAGCGTGGTTCTGTTCATAGGATTCTGGTTCATAAAAGGAAGGGATCATATGGTCTCCTGTAAAATACAATCCCCTTGTTAGAGTCTGGAATTGCCATACCAGAAAGAGAATTAATCTGTACAGTTGGTGATATCTCATTTTTTTCAGAGGCCCCTTAATAGATGTCACCAGTAACTTCATCTGTACTGTTTTGAGAACTTAAAAGTAGGCTTAAGGAGGAGACTTAGAATTAATTTTAGTGATAAGGCATTGTTACAAAATAGCAGGAGAGCTAAAAGCTGTGTAGATCAATCAGATGCAGTCTGAGGATATGAAATAAATGTTGGGCAGTAGCATTCAGACCTTAAACTAGTGCTTCTGTAGGTAGACTCATCTTCGTAAAATAACGCAGTTGATTTGGATGTGTTCTAGAGTTAGTCTTCAGCACCAGAAACCAGACCATAAGCATTTAGAGGTTATCAAACTGTATTAATGTTTAACCATGTTTTAAAAATAATGACTGAAAGAAAAGTACCTTAAATAACTAGATCAGTTCAAAATAATTTCAAAGTGGGTTTTAGATTATTTTTCACGTAAGTTTCCCCCATCCCCCATCCCAAGGTAATTTACATGGAAATAAAAGAAACCAAAAAAAGAGGACAAAGGAGCCTACAGAAGATTTTGAAGTTCAGGAAGCACCTAGGAAAAGACTCAGGATGGATAAACAGAATAATCGGAAGGTAATTATGTTGTTGGTTTGTTGGGGTTGATTTATAGCAGCACCAGTCACATTGCTGTAGTTAAGTTTGTCAGCATTTCCATTTTCAGGATTAAAAAAGAAATGTCCATATATCATACCAAACTGTTGTCAATATTCAGAGATACATGTGAGCTTACCACTGTCGGATTTTTTCCTTTGGTTTTGAGGATAGAGATATGACAAGTTGCACTTGCTGCTTAAACTGTTTCCCAAAGGAATGTGCAGAGGGAGTCATGACCTCCCTGTGTTGTTATGCTTTGTACTTCTTTTTCTTTCCTCCTGGTTTGGAGTTAGTTTTACCAGAATGTAAAATAAATTTCCTTTAATTAGTAGTTACTTTAAAGAAAAGTCAGAAGAGAGGAAAGCAAGTAAAGCAAAACAGAAAAACTACTTTGCATGAACTGGAAGGCTATAGGACATTTTAGAGTGGCATGCTGACCCATTTCTTGGGTTAGGAAGCTGCAGTAAGTTTTTATTTATGCAGTGAAAGTATATTTGTCACACAAATTACAGGCTCCTTTTCTGGTTAGCTTGCTTGTGAGAATGAGAATGAGAATTTTCCTTACATAGGTCACTATGTATGTGGACACAGCATAAATCTTATGGAGACTTAGGCACAGATTTATTTAGTCATGCTTGTAGAGCAGTGAACTTCGTGGGTTTTACCTGTGTGGAGAGCTTAGCTCACACATGTTCAGATGTGTCATTGGCAAGTATCATGCTTTAGTGTGGGTACCATAGACCTAAGCTGAGAACTTCAGTGCTACAGCAATCAAATGAAACAACCTAATAGAAGGAAAGGTAGTAGATTGATTTTTTAAATCAGCTGTGAAGGTCGTATTTGTAGGTGTCAATTTTGGTGGTAGGCTGGTTATTTTGCTATTTCTATTGATGCTGTAGATATTAAGACAACTTGTTGTCTTAGAGTTCAATATAAAAAAATAAATAGAATTTCAGATAGGCTTAACGAGCTGATTGGCAAGGGACAGAGATAATTCTTAATGTTGTTATCTTTGCAGATAGAAGGGCCAAAACTGGTTTTTGCACTTCTTACCATAATGGTTTAGTTGTTGCATATTCATCTGATTTCTAGGATCAGTTTTTCAAACCTTTTTAAACTTGTCTAATTGATTTGAATACACTGTAATACACTAGATCTATGAAATAATGAAGTTCACCTATGATAATTAATTCCTGCTATAAAGTCCTTGTTTTGACTCTTCTAAAATTACTTTCCTGTCCCACCAGCATTTGTACACTACAATTAGCCTACATTCTCAGAAGTAGGATGAAAGGTGCTTGCAGTATAGTTCATGCATGGGAGGTTCTTGTATCTTCAGTGCTGTGACACGTGAATATATCAGCAGGAAAATAAATAACTAAATAAGGTGAATGATTCCCATAAGATAGCACTAATGATGCTTACTTTGTAATGTGCCTTTAAAAAGTGTTGTTCTCTCTCTGGTCATTTTATCTGAACTGCTTACAAGGGGTCTGATGTGTGTAAATATTAGGTAGTTTGGAAACTCTAAATGCGTACAGCAGGGTTTGTGCTTCACAGAAAGGTCAGATACAGTTTGCAGTTTGTTTTAGGAATTATCTCTTAGTCTTTCTCCTGCCTTCACAAGCCCAAGGCACTTCCAGCTGTATGTGCTGCTGCTTAATAGAGCATTCAGTGAATGACAGTGAAAATATCTATGTAATGATTCAAAAAAGCAAACACTAACCATACACCTTCTTTCTATTATTCCCAGCTTACCTACAGGCTTTAGTTACAATCATTTTGGATAGGAGGGGCTTTAATTTAATTACATTTTACTTCTAGCACAAGAGTTGTGGGTTATACTCTCCCTTTGTCCTTAATCCTTATTGACAGCATCAGAATGTTTTCACAGGAAGTAATCAAGTCATAAGTGCCCATATGGAAGTTTTGAAAAAACTAATTTGTTCATTGTTGCTTTGATGATGTACATAAAATGCACATTAACAAAATGGGGGTTCTGTAAAGTGTGCTTTAAATTTAAGAATGAACTATACTGTACATTTTCACAGAATTACAGAATCCTTAGGATTGGAAGGGCCCTCTGGAAATCATCCAGTCCAATCCCCCTGCCAAGACAGGGTCATCTAGAGCAGGTTACACAGGAATGTGTCCAGGTGGGTTTGGGATGTCTCCAGAGATGGAGACTCCACGACCTCTGTGGGCAGCTGTTCCAATGCTCTGCCACCTCAAAGTAAAGAAATTCTTTCTCATGTTGAGGTGGAACTTCATGTGTTCTAGTTTATGGCCATTACTCCTTGTCTTGTCACTGGGCACCTCAGAAAAGAGTCTGGCACCATCCTCTTGACACCCTATTTTCTTTCATTTTTAACCACAAGTGTAACAGTAATCTTAGAAAACCAATACTGGGAGCCTCTGGTGTCATTGGTGGTAGGGCAGCTTAGAGTGCTTAGAGCTCAGTAAAAGCACAGCATGCCACATCTGTAGTACAGTAGCCATTCATGTTTATTTTTACAAAGGAAATTAGTTCTCTGGCCTTGGAGGTGTTCACCTGCACATCTTTCTTTGGTTAAACTGATTGTTGGATGAAGACTCTGAAAAAGCATGTAAAGCATTCTGTTCAGTAGAGGTGTGCTTATTGATCAGGTGAGCATGTGTCAGGGTGAATGAATTTGTAACATAAGAAATGGGGAAAAATAGTGGTGTGTGTAAGGAACAATGTCTTAATTTTGGCAAAGATTTGACAAAAACTTTCCTGGTTTTTGGGCTAAACTTCTAAACATGAATTCTCATTCTGGAGCAAATTTAGGTGCTGTTTATTCTCCCTTGAAAATAGTGGGGTTTTTTTGGAAATGCTGAAACAATCTTAACCATAGTAATTTAAAAAATGGCACTGCTATAAGTTGTGGAGTTGAAAGCAAGCCTCTCTGAGACTTAAGAGTTCTACACAGGCTTTACTCTCAAATTTATATACTAATTCTGCAGTTTACCTTTAATAATTAAAGGTTTTAATTTGACCAGTTTGTACAAAGAGTAGTAAGGATAATTTACAAGTTTCGTGTTCATTTATCACTCCCCTTTTTGATATGCTGAATTTGGGATGGATAAGTGGGATGCTGAAATACTGGGTTCTTTAATATTTCTCATTTGTTGATGGGTTTGTACCCTGCCCTGTAAATGAGTTCTAAAATTCACTTAAGTGGGGCTAGTTTAACTACAGTACCATTCAGATATTTGTAAAGACACTTTCTTTTTAATAACATAAATCCAGAACTAATTGCCAGTTATATCCAACCACTCATAAATTAGGAGTTTTTTTATTTTTTCATATTTTTTTTTGTGACAGAGGGAGACAAGCAATGACAAAACAGCAAAAACAAACTCTTCTAAGGTCACAGAAACCTCCTCTTCACAAAAGAACCAGTCAGGTAATGTGGTCAGAATAAGTTTTAATGTAACTTTTCCAGTTAAATCATTTTAAGATGCCCAGGTTGTCTGAGGCAGCCGGCTGAATTCTGCTGACTCAATGAGTAGTTGCAGGCTCTGTGTCACAGCTGGGGGGGAGCTCTGTTCCTTCACTGCCCTTCTGCAGCTCGATCCTGGACTGAAACTGTGCGTTGCTGATTGAGAGCAGCAGTTCACAAGTTCACCGTGTGATGGCACCAGATTAAAGCTGGTGCCCCGAGATCGTGGCGATCAGGGAACAAACCCTGCTGCTCCCGTTTGCCTGGTGCACTGGCCCACTAAAACAAGTGCAGTGACCATCAGTGTCATCAGGTACTCTGGGGTTTTAGTCCTTCTAAATGATGCTTAATGGGAGGCAGTGTGGAGCATGAGAAGGAATTTTATAGAACCTTGGATCAAAACACCAAAGTCAGACTTGTTAATGATGCTCAAATTTAAGGTAACTTCTGTCTGAGCATGTCTCTTTAGGTGTTAAAATGATATGCCAAAGACCAGCGAGCTTCAGCAAGTTCTGCACGGTGTAGAAGTAGTGATGTGCCATAGTTAATGTGTGGTACTTGGCTCCTGTATATAAATTTTCTCTTAACAAAGTGTTAGTGGTACTCAGATTGTGACAAGATCACGTAGGCCTTCTGGTATAACTGTTACCTCTGCTTTAAAGAGGTCTAAAGTCACAAGGTATTTTGATTTTAATAGAAATTAGATGATAAAAAATTGGGAAAACTTACCTTAGCGCATATTTGATTAATGGAAACCTCTTTATTTTTAAGATCGAGCCAAAACACATGGCTTCAGAAACTTCTTGTTCACTCAGTCCTATGTAGGTGCCCAGAAGACCTACCTAAATAATTCCTTCCTGTATGTGAAGGAATATTTTAAATGGCTTCAGGGAGATAACATTTTAAAGTTCCAAACTTCACTTTGTAAACCAAAATTATTTTACAGCAACGAAAAATCTGTCTGATGCATGTAAACCTCTGAAGAAGCGAAATCGGGCTTCAGCAGCAGAATCTTCAACTCTTGCTTTTAGCAAGAGTTCATCTCCTTCAGCTTCATTAACTGAGAATGAGGTAAAAAAAAAGTGGTGTTTGCACACAGCCATTTAATGACAGAAATCAGGTGTGAATCTTGTTTTAAAAAAAAAAGAAAAAATCAAAGGCGAATTCTCTAACGTTGGTGCTCTAGACAAGTTACAGTTTTGGCCTCTGTGAAACCTGTTAACGTGTGCATTGCAAATTCATTTATTGTAACACAAACGTCTGATTTGGGGACGTTGAGATATTATTGTGGTTTTTAATGTATTTACCAACAACGTTTTAGAATTGTAACCTTCTATTAGAGGCAAAGTAAAATGCCAGTGTGTTCTGTATTTTCTTCTACAGACTTTTATGTAAGTGTACTACATTAGTTACATTATGTAACTCAATATTGTCATGTTGCCATAGCTTTTATATCAAAGCAAATTTCCTAATCTTCTGTTTGATCTAGAACTGGACAGTCTTCTGAGCAGAGCCCCTTTTAATTCAAATTCGTTTTCAGGCTGTTTTAGTGCTATTTCTCTGTGATGCAAATAGCTCCATCCCCAGTAGAGTTAAACAGGCAGTGAAGGATGTGTCTTTTTGATACTTGCTAATCATAGTCTTAGCTCTGCATATTTGGAACTGTAATTCTTCTCAGTTGACATACAGTAAATGAATTGTAAGTAACAGAAGTGTATCCATACAATCCATTAAACCATTCCCCAAGACATTCACACTATTAAAACCAATCAGCCAAAGAGTGGCAGCATGAGGGTGAAGTATGCATGCTATTTGCAGGTGGGTTTGGATCTGTAGTTGATAGGATTTAGTAAAATATCCATAGACAAACAGCTTCACCCAGTTTGTGTTACAAAAGCTGTAGAGAAAATACTTGCCTGCTAACAAGGGAGTAGGGCTTCCAGCTCTCCTAGACACTATCATCTTCCCTAACAAATGCATGAGGTGCTGTATGAATGCAATTAAAATATCTAGGTGATGTTCAGTAAACAGTTTACCTTTGGCTAGGGAAAAAAGATTGCATGTTAATGGCCCTATATCTTAACTGTAACTGGAAAAACATTTTAACTAAAAAACCCCAATAAATACTCCCTTCTGTACCCCAATAAAACAAGCAAAGGAAGTCCCACAGGAAATAATGTCCGTAGCAGCAGCCAAGTAACTTTGTTCTTTCAAGTGAGAGGCTCCCATCTTTTGGCTAACCAGCTTCTGCTGAATTGGCTTTACTGATGGGACTTGCTGTGTTATGGCTGTTTCTGTTTGGGACCATCTATTTAGCCAGACTAGTTTAAGGAAAAAAAAGTCTCTTTTGGCTCAGAATAAGCATCTCTAAATGTTGTGCACTCAGGAGAAAGATTCTTCTCTTTGTAGAGATTGTGATTATAAAACAAATTATCTGGAAGTCTTTCTTAACAAAAGGCTCATTTTTGTAGGATTTTGGGTTGTAACATAATGGTTCACATGTGAGAAAGGATGTGTTTATATCTTACATATGGCTGAGATAGAAATTCTGAAATTTAGCACTAATTTACTCAGCTACTGCTAAACAGCAAAAGATGTGAGAAAAATGACCATCATACACTGCTCACGGAACATGGATACACAAACTAGAAAGTGAATTAATTGTTTTCAAAGGGTTAAGATATCAAAAAAGGTCCCAAACAGCATAACAGAAAGCATACCTTGTTAAATAATAGATTTTGGGGGACTGAGTGCAGGGAGCAGTAGATTAGATTAGCGTACCCAAATAAGTCCTTGAATTGGTTAAAGCTACACTGACCTGAACTTGAACCAGCTAAGGATTTGTTTTCTATATTAGATATATTTTGCCTTTAAATAAAAATGTCAGGCATATGGTTTTGAAATTAATATTGACCTGCTCTACAAAACAAGGAAAGACAGCAATTCTGGATTGTGTCAGTGGCTCTAAAACCTCTTTCCCATGTTGTATTTTTATTTAGCACTTGTCTAAATGGCTGAATGTGTGTGTGTCCTGAGAGCATTCATCTGGAGAGAAACTTTCCCGGTATTAAGGGAAAGGGTTTAAAAAATAAACATAGTCAGGTAATGCTGAAAGCCTTGCACAGCTAATTGAATAGGATGTAATTCTTCTCAACATTAAATAGATTTAATGATTAACTTTCACATTTCTGTGTTCACTATAATACTTCTAAGTGTTAGTTTAGGTGCTCTCTTAACAAGTATTGGAAAAATTCTGTGTATTCTACAAGCACATACATCTCCACAAGGTGTTTATATGAGGATTCTGGTCTTTTTTCCCCCCTCTCCTTTCTTTTTCTCCCATCCTATTTGTCGACAGCTTGTTCCAGAATGGAACCTGGATGTGACTGTTATTTGTCAAGAACTGTTGTTAGCTGCACACCCCTTAAATGTTTGTCCTTTATAACCAGGTTCTAGGAAAGGTGTGCTTAGTTCTTTCATGTTTGAAAGATGCATCTTATTTGACATTTTAAAAAATATTTTGAACCCTTTCTGTTGTTACTAGGGGATATTTTTTAAATGAGATTTATTTGAAATATTATAAAATCAGGCAAGGCTAAATTTTCAGATGATAAATTACTTGGGGAGAGAGATAGGAGTGGGGATGTGGACTTGTACAAACAGATTTATAGACATGACATATTGGAGATTAAAGGTTCACTCCCTTCAAAAAATTGGGCTTTGAATTTGTTTTAAGATGGGTGGACAGAAGCAGTAAAGTGTTTATACAGGAATAAATGAATTTCATACCTGCATTTAATTTTGAAACAAAATAATTTTACTTCTAGGCACTTGACACAAGTAGTAATTTCTTCCAGTACTTATGTGAAATATGATTTTGTTAAAATATAATTCTTAATGAGCAACTGCTAGGGCCAGATGTGAAAAAGATACTCAACACTTCGGAGTCTGCAAAAGCTCAGACTAGTTTTTTACTGGCTATGTAAAACTTGGTGTAAGCATCCAAAAGCACATATTTGTGAGAAGAGAATCAGGTGGTGTATTTTAATTTCCTTTTTTTACCTTGACCCTCCACCCCCCAATTATGTAGTAGGTGCCAGTAAGAGTGTAATCAGTATTTTTTTAATAAATAAAAAAGACTTGACATTATCATTACTGCTGGATTATTGGCACACTTGGTGTGTTTGCATGAAACATATCTGCTTTAGCTTTTCAATCAATTCTTGTGGTTATTGTCTGGCTTCATTAAATTGGATGAATTTGTTGGCAGCAGATAAGTGTCAAAGTATCGTGCAGACAGTAGGTACTACATACAAACTTTGTCAAAGAAACTGTAACCTTTTCCTAAGAGAGGACAAAATAAAGTACATGTAATACTCTCTAAGTCAGCCACCCTGTCATTCATCACACCCTCAAATCTGAGCTGACCAGCAGATGGCAGCTTAAATAAGCCTGGGAAAGATTTGAAGAAGTGCTTTTATTTTCATTTCATCACATCTTCCTCAGAGGAATTATTTTTCCTTCTGTAATACCCAGTGTCAAAACAAGTGCTCAGTTTCTGGTTATAGCTACAAATTCTTGTGTTTCCAAGGCCTAACAATGCAAATTATAAAATGCAAGCCTTAATGCTCTTTTTCTGCATAGTAAACAGTGTTTTTTCCCATTACTGATTGGAGGCAGATTTCAGTTATTTGCATTTTTAATGGGTATTAGCATGTATACACAAAGGAGAAACGTGCAGCTCTTAAAAGGTAAGGTGTTTGAGAAGGCAGTCGTGAGACATGCACAGCTTGCAACTAAGAAAGTACATCAGCTCCATTTATCAACCCTGGAGTCTAGTTGTCCTAGGGTATACAACTAAAAATCCTTACTGATGGTAAAAATTTTTTGATCCTAAGAACAGGAAGGAGGAAGGGAATTCATGTTATTTTAAACAAACTACTGACCTAAAGAAAAAACAGTTGCAGTGAACCTTGCAGGTTGTTAAACAAGATCACTGTGCTTCTAGCATTTTGTTCAAGCTTCCTTCAAATACAATTTTCTCTCCTAAACATTGCCTAAGGATAAGTTAGTATATAGTGCCACCTTACATCCTGTGACTTAGGAGACAGTTGTTTCCTGTGTTTGTTTCTGTATGCCTGTGGATTATTTTTTTCCCGTTTGAAAGCACCAGTAAGCAGTCAGGGGTACATTTTTGTGGAACACTGCAAGTAGTTGGACTTGTTCCTTGCTAAACCTCTGCTAAAGCCTCTAACATTTTCCGTGACCTGCATCATCCACCAGACCATACAGTTTTGTTACAATGGTTCTATTTTCACATGGAAAAAAGTTCTAAGCTTTGCTTTTGTTCTTTGACGGCACATTCTGTGTAGAAAACTAAGTTTCTTATGTAATTATTCTCCTCTTGTGTGTTACTTAGGCTTCAGAGTGCAGAGAATCTGTTAACTGAATGTTTACTTGATGTAGGTTTTAATTCCACATCCCCTACCAAAGTATCATGAGTATCTGTAGGCAATTTTATACTGTTTTAAAATGTTCTCATAGTTTTAATTAACTTTCCAGGCAAATTCAGAAATGCATAATATCCTTATCTGAAACGTCTAACTCCTGCTAATAATAAAAATGAAACTTGTCCCAGGCTGTCTTTTTTTTTTTTTTTTTTGCTATTATAGTACTGTGTACACTTGTGGCACCGCATACTTAAAGAATTTATCTAGTCTAGCAGTATGGGCCAAAATACCACTCTTCATTCAGTTCAGGAATTCTTATATGAAATAAAGGAAATGTTAACTGTAACTCAATTGGCTCTGTCAGTTTTTCTGTCTCTGTGTGGGTGCACGATAGATTGTCTTTTGAATACAGCCTGACCTGTTTGTATGTTGCTTATTGACTTACATAAGTTGTTCTGAGAGTTAAAAAAAAAACCCCAGTGCTTTAGCTGCTCAGATTTTGTTAATAAGAAAAAAATATGAGTTGGGTTTTATCTGTTAGAAAGGCTAAATAGTTTATTTATCAGAACATGCATACTCCAAGCCTTCTAGAGAGAGCTCTTGACCAGCCCAACCCACTTCCTCCTGAGAAACTGTGGTGGAAATCACCGACTCTAAAGTCTTGTCAGGAAGTCTGAGATGGTAGCAGTGTCCTGAGCATTAAGGAAAATGAAACTTAGTAGGCAACAGCATTCAGAGCTCATGAAGACGTGCCTCTTAAATTGCCTGTGAAAAGATGCTGTGTATCTTTTCTATATGATATGTTCATATCATATGATCATAATATATATAATGAAAGGTGACCTGAGAGAGGATGCTGCTTAAGCCATCCCTGTAAAAGTTGCAGGTCACTCTTTGTGGGTCCTTTCTTTTATGGATCCTGCTGCTCCTGCAGTAGAGGAGACTTGCCTGCCGAAAAAGCAGGAGGAAAGAATTTCCTGCCATGCTTTGTTTTCATTTTATATAACCCTAGCTTTAAGATAAGTGTACACAGTGGGGTGTGTTTCCTTTTGATGTCCTACAGCCTGCATTATAAAGCAAGTGATGCTCCAGTAAACCAAGGGGAAGTGGGAGGGGTTACCTTCTTTGGCTCTCAAAAAATTTGCCCTTTAGTTGTTTTTGTTACTGCTTAAACAGAACATGACAGAAGAACATCGTTGTCTTGAATGACTAAGACCAAAGCTTGTATTCTTAAGGCTTAAGGAGGCTATTACACAAGCATATATGAGTAATACAAGAAGTACTTTTATTAGACTGAATGAATTGATAAGTGAGTTTTCTGAAGAAGAAATTTTTTTAACAAAAATTGCACTTTGGTAGCTGTGAAAGTCTAAAGAGGTGTGTGGCTGGTGGAGTAGCAGCTGTCGGAGCCTGTTCCAGTGTGGGCACCAGATGCTCAAAGGTTAGCAACTTTTTCGGTCTAAATTTCCAAATTTGTTTTGAGCCTTCAAACGTGGCAGGAAAGCCTTGTCTGAATGGGATCTAGAGAGGGGGAAGTCCCAGGGAAGCTGATGAGCACAGAAGTGTCGATGTTGATCAGTCTGCAATTGCCAACACACAGTGAATTTTATTTGGGACTTGCTTCTGCTCCATGAGACAGAGGTTTTTGCCTAAACAAACACTGATGCTCTGGTCCTTTAGGACAGCAGTACTATCAGGGAAGAAAAAGAAACTCACCATGACCCCCTCCCCACCTCCTAGGATAACACTGAGCCAGCAAGGATGCTTTCTTAGATCAGCTGTTAAAAATGAAGATTTAATCCTAAATCTAAAACAAAAGGCACATTTAATAGCCAGGTTGCCAGCTGATCAAGCAGAATGGAGGCATTTTTCTGTTCTTACTCTGGTAACTTCTTAAATTCCCAGCTTCCAGATGGGATGAGTACAGACACTTTATTTTCAGACCTAGAATTTCTGGACCTTTTCTTCCTTGAAATTACAGAGCAGTGATTTTGCTGGCTCTGGTATTTAGTCTGATTTTGGAACTGTCTGAAAGGAAGAGACAGAAAGTGGAAAAAAAAATTTTTTTTCTTGAAGTGGGTGGAGCAAATGTCCACATCAGTATTTGACTTCATCCGCTTCTTTGAACCACAGCATGGTTTGAATTTTTAAATTCCAGTCTACCCTTTCACAGATTCACAGCTTGTATCCTGTATTAGTACGATTGGATGCCATCCGAGAACGTCACTACTTTTTTCTTCTTCTTTTTTTTTTTTTTTTTAAATAAGTGACATTTCAGCCACCCAGATGTGGAAGTAGCGATACCATTTGCAAAGTTCACCCACGTGGTTCTAGAAATATGCGAGCTGAGTGTACATACCAGCTTGCATTCAAGTCTTTTTTTGTAAAAAGCCAGAGGGAATGAAGAATTGCCTGGCGTTTCTGCCGAGGTAATCGAGAGACTGGAATCAGGTGCCTGGTTGTAAAAAATGCTTAAAAAATCTTAGTAGACTTGGATTCAGTGTTTAGATGTACTGTGAGAAATGTTTCCCTATGTTAGTGCTTATCCTTTCACCTTTGATCACTTTAATTGGTGGTGCAATGAGCTGTACAGTTAACTTGGACTCAGAGCTGCAGCTGCAGTACTCGTGTTGCAGCTGCAGGAAGTCTCGCAGGAGAAAAAACATTGAGAATTGATTTTGTACACAAAATCTGTGTACAGAATCTTCTGTCAAACTGACTTCCTGCCCACCCCCCTTCAATCATTTTAGAGTGCTTCAATACAAAAATACAAACATGTAAACTCAGAAAATGCCCATAGCTGACTCAGTTTAATTCCTTTCAATCCTCTAGTGTGTTTTCTTATTGTAACTATTGTGTAGAGTTGCACACATTTCCTCCTCTAACTCTGCTCAGCAAGCTCTGTGAAAACCAAACACTTATTTACTCAATATAATCATGCCAAGGAAACGCCGTTATTCCACCCACAGTCCTTGCATCCACATGCACGTGTAGGTCCCTTTTGCACGTAACAGGTGAAAGTAGTTCAGGAAGCAGGAAAAAAAAAAAATCTCATCCTTTTATTTAGCAATTAAACAATTACCCATCAGCACTTGAATCTGGCTTTATACGTCAAATATTGTGCTATGCAAAGCATGTTCATTCACTTAGGAATTAATGCTGGAGATGGCTTTTATAAGCATTGTTATGTAGTGTTTCTAAAAATAGGTACATGTTTGTCTGAAAGAATCCCTTAAGCACTTCTTTTGGTTATTGTGAACAGGGAATTTTAGCATATAGTTCAAAAGAAAATTTAAAATACTTTGGGGGATTTGAAGTCTTTATATGCTGATCCCTGTACTGTTGTGGGCCTGAGTAACTGTTCCAAAAATACAGTAGTAATGTAAAATGTATGCTCAAAATATCTTGAGATGAGTAAACCCAATTCTTTAATGACCCATTACTACAATTTTTGTCATTTCAAGGGTAAAAATACAATACTAAACACAAAGAATTCACAGAGATGCCAAAATTTTGTCCCGGTTTGACTTGGTAGTGAAGTATTTTTTCAATAATAAAGCTATGGGGAACTTGGAAAATGCAGTAATTCCCTGCATGTTCCCTTTTGAGTCGTACATATGTTAAGTAGTGAATAATGACTGAGACACGTGGGAAAGGAAGGATTGCCTTGGGAGCCTGACGGGAAATTGGTCACTTCTGTGAGTGGTGATGGTATTCGGAACCTCACTAATCCCTGAAGTAAGTTCTGGCCCACCCCACATGAAGAGCATGAATTGGTTTTTAGGCTGTTTTCCTCCTTTTTTCTCACTTGTGTATGCAGTTGCAGTTTCCAGTAGAAGGAGCTCCATTTCATTTCTGATATACCACCCTTGCTCAGTATTCAGGCAGTGAAGTGTGAAAGCCTCTACAGGCAAGTCCTCACAAAATAATGTTGACATTCAGTAACTGAAGGAAGTGGGAAGGAAGGCCTGACTGATGGGCAGTGTGGGAAGGCTGGTGGTGCTTGCAGTGATCCTTAGTTCAGCAGGGGAAGGATATCTTCCATGTCTCAGCAGCAGTGTTTGCTAACAAGAAGTGGAGATGATGGTACAGTTCAGGTACAATTTCAGTGCAAAAACTTGGCACTTGCTAAAAATCTGAAGTGAACAGCCTTGGCTTTTTTTCCCTAAATTTATGCTCTGTAAAACAGTCCTTTGCCTTTATGAGAAATAAGAAATTACTCCAAATGTAAATCAGAGTAAAATAGCTGCAAATTGCCAATTAATACGTTTTGCCACTAATTTAAATGTTGATTACTTTGAACCTTGGCCTGAATATCAGAAGATTTAATTATATACAGTTTCCTTTGCTAGGAGGATTACATTAGAAAAATAAGGACAAGACAAGCTCTGGCATAATTACAAGGGAAAGATTTATGTTTGTAACTTCACAAGTTAAGTAACAAGCCCCTCAAAACCTGTCCACATTTGTGCTGAAGACTGTGGTTTGGGCTCTGGTATGTGACCTGTTAGACCTTCCACTGTGGGAAGTTGTGTTAACCACCCACAGAAGTGTTCTGTCTCATTGCAGAGGTGGCTGTGGCACGTCAGCATGAACTTATTTCTAGCAATCTTCTTCTAAATCATCTTTACGTAGTGACTGTTTCAATCTACGCGTATTTTAATTGCAAAACTCAGTGTCCCCCTGATGAATCAGAACCTGTTAGTGCTGCTACAGCTTGCTTGGGGTGCAAATACAGTTTTCCCAACCACCTCATGCTGTACTTCTCTTAGGTTCTAAGTCCTCTCTGAGAAGCACTGGATGAAGGGTTGTCTCAGCCTCTTCTCCACAGGCTGCAAGGAACAGATGCTCTTTCACTTCCCTGATATTTCCATTGGCTATTCTGGGATAACTTCAGGAGCTGAGATGTTGAATTCCAGGTCTCTTCATTGAGGGAGCTTTCCTCAAAGATGTCTGGTAGAGACTGTTTCACCTTCTGCAAGATACAAATAAGGGTCAAATTACATTATCCGAAAGAAATAATTCCCTTTCTTACAACAGGGAATCTGCTAGCCTTCCCCTTGATTCGGGCCCTAAACTATGGAATCTGGGATGGGAGTGAAGTGTGTGTGAGCAGTACATGGATTATGGCTGTTGGAGGTGATGGTTAAACCTTTGGTCATGGTGGCAGGGATGAAGAGGTGCATTCTGCAGCCTGCACCAGGCCACAGGAGTGTATTGCTGAGCTGCTCTTAGGAGCTGAGAGAGCCATGAGCAGGTATCCAGTCTTGTCTGTGTGATACAAAACTGGTGGTTAATAGAGTGTTTGATTTGTAAAGTGTGTGAGGCTCCTGACAGCTGTAAAGGAGAGATTCTGAAAGCTACTCTCAGCCTGGTAGCCATTCAGTTGATGAACTGAGGGTATTTTGTTCATGCTCTATGTATTAGTATTTGTGCTTGAAACCTGGCATTAATCTATATGTGGGTGTAAATCGCCAAGTTTTATCTTGAATGGGCTGATAGAATTTGGCTTTTGTGGTTGCATTTGTGATCTCAGGTTTGATTCTTGCCAGCACTGCTCCTTTTTTTGGCTCAGTAGCCATTTAATTTAAAAAAAAGGTCTGTTGTATTAATTCTGAGGCAGTAAAATCTCTGTTCTGTAGGAAAATTGATGTCAGCCTAAAGGTTCACAAATGGCTGGGATTTTGTCACCCGTATCTAGGGGGATTCTGAAAAGCTGCCTTCTGCCGGTAGAGTTCCCTTTCCATATAGAGGTCTGCATCCTTCGTTTGAATGGAGTGTATAAATCAAAGGGAATCTTGGAAAACATTGCTTTGACTCATTCTCTTGACTGAATATATTTATCACTGAATATGTTGTATTTCTCTGCTCTGTTTTCAAAAGCAGTGAGCTGGGGGAAGAGGAACACCTTCCTCTTCCCTCAGCAAGGGTCTATGGCTTTTGCTGCTGGGAGCACTGTATAACTCGAGGGGTGCTGCACAGATGGGTTTTCTCAGGTGTTTCATGGTGTGGGGAAAAGGTGGGAAACCTGGTGTCAGGTTACAGCAAGACTGCTTGTTTTCCCTTGCTTTGTTTTGTTCTGTTGTGGTTTTAAGTAGGAAAGAAATACCAGTCTAAGACCTATCAGCTTATTTTTCCTTTTTCTAACCATGACTAATTCTTACTAGTTCAAACAAGAACATAATGAGGTACTAAAAATGTTAGAGCTGTGCACTGCTTACACTAATTAATGTTTCTGTGGGAATAGTTTAAAGAGAAATGAGTATGTGTGTAAGTTTACTTAAACCATAAGGGAAACTGGTTTTGTGGTTTTGCCATGCTCCCACGCTGCCTTCCTTTATCTGCCCCTTCCCAGCAAGAACTGGCTGCTCCTGCCTGTGCACTCAGGTCGCATTTGCAGTTTACTATTTCACAGCTCCTTCCAGGGGACAGAGATTTCCTGGTGCCAGAACAAAGCAATGATTTTACATGCAGTTTCTTTTAACCACTTATGAAATGGGCAGAATCTCCAAATCACTCCAGCTGTTGAAATACTCATAGGTGAAGTGGAGGTATGAATCGCTTTGATAGTATTTATTTGTACTGAGGAAATGAATTTATACCCTTGCAAGTAATGTGGGGAAAAAAACCCACCAACCAACCAACAACTGTCAGTCTGATCCAATTTATAAAATATTTTTAGACTTGATTAAGGAAAGCAAATGTTAAATGGAGGAGTGCAAGTTAGCTGGCAGCAGCAGTGAGAATTAATCCCTCAAAACCAGTGTTTCTAAAGGGATTTTATAAAGACTAAGTCTAGGCTTGGTTTGTGCTTACATTTTTCTTCTTGATTTCAAAATACATCACCTCTAATAAATTTGCACATTACACAGATTGGTTGATAGGGGGGTTGCATGTGGCTGTCTCCAGCATATAGCTGGACCATTTTTAGAAAAAGGTGGTTTGCTGTAGATAAATATGAGATTCCGTGTCTGAAAACAGAGAGTAAATTCTTCATATAAAGTGGTGTGTCTGTACCCTGACAGATGGCTATTGGCAAAATGACCTCTAAAATAGCACAGCAGTTTTAGAGTGAGTTTCAGTGCTGTATTGAAGAGACTTGGGAAAATTCTTCCACAGCAGAACAGAAGTGGAAAAAGAGTAGCATCATGTTGGCTTGCTTTGGATACAGTACTTAGAAGACTTGTAATGGGTTATTGCCTCCAGTTCTCATGCTTGATTTTTCAACAGCCTTTTTAAAGCACAGAAAAGGTTTAGAGAAACCCCACTAAAATGCTCTAGATGTTGGAAAAAGTCCCCTAGGGAGAAAATTAGAGGGCGGAACAAAAAGGATTGAAATGAGCTTAATTGCAGCATGCTTCCACAGGAGGAAAATGTCTGCTTCCAAGGGACTTCTAATATAGCTGAAATGCCTGGAGAAAGCATCATCAACTGTGAGTTGCAGTTAGACAACCCAAAAGGGACAGGAGGCAGTACTTTTGATGGTATGTGTGAATAACCATTAGAACAAGCTTGAAGAGAAGTAACAGCTTCCTTTTGCAATTCCAAATGGTGGTACTCTCCTGAAGAATGTATTTAGTGAGTCACAACTCACTGAGTACCATCTGGGGGCAACAGCATGAAATTCTGCATCTTCTGATATAATGTGAGATGAGACAAATGACTTGGTTGTCCATTACCTCCCTAAATTTCATTGAACTGAAAATCACCCTGTATTTTCTTTTAAATATGTTACTAAGGATGGGTTTTTTTAAGTAAATTATGACTATTTTTAAAAACTCCCCATATTTATTACATCTAGGTCTGTTATATAAGATTTATCTATAACAGAGCTATCTTCTGTAGTATTTTGAGTTTATTGTTGACTGTAATGTTCCTTAAACATATTGAGAGCTGCTTGTTCTTTTCTTCCTCTCTTCTATATGCTGTTCACACTTTCATGGAGAATATTTGGGTCAGAGACTTTTATATGCAGCTTGGAGTTCACCAAGTTTCTTTTTAAAAATTGACTGTTGCTCTCTCATAAACCAGATGTTCAAACTTTAATCAAGGGAATTGAAGATACCCCTGTGTTATGGCTAGGCACTTCTTGCTAACTGTATTACAGAACTGAGTATAAATAAAATGCCGTGTTACAAAGTTGTGGTGTTCTGTTTTGGCTGCTACCGAGTTGCTGCTGAGGGGGATTGTTGTATAGTCCTTTTTATGAGTCTTCCACAAATGCATATTCTGGTTTTAATCAAGGTGTTTTTTTGAAGGTGGGGGAAACAAAACCAGAAGAGTGTGCCTAAATCTGCTAGTTTGAATTGCAGTGTGTTTGCTTCCATCAGTTATTACTCTGTGCAAAACTGACCATCTGTGGCTGCTTTCTCTAACACCTGTGTTTAATCTTCAGATCTCCGACGGCCAAGGAGATGAGCGCTCAGAGTCCCCCTATGAAAGTGCTGATGAGACTCAGACTGAAGTGTCTATATCATCCAAAAAATCTGAGCGAGGAGCAGGAACAAAAAAAGAATATGTGTGTCAGGTGAGAGACGCTGGGCTGTGCTTCCCGACCTTTCCTATAAAAGGTCTTTTTAAATATGAAAATGACAATATTAGTCCAGAAACAGGTTTATCATGTGTGTCTGAGATGTCTGTTATTGATGAGGTTGCCATGGCAATTCTTAATGGAATTCTTAATACCTAATTATTATTTTTCTTGACCTCCAGTAAGTGATTTAGCCTTTCTGCTTGAGTTTCCAGGTCTGTAAGATAAGCATAATTTGTATGTCAAAAGAAGAACATGAGTGTTGCTAAGTGGCTGTTAGATGATGCTGGTTTCTGTTAGCTCAGAGGAGGAAGTCCAGCCCAGTGGGGTTTGTGCTCTGCATGCAGCAGAGATGGCAGCACTGCTCTGCCATGCTGTGCAGGCGGGAAGCTGCTGAAGGCAAAAACCTTTCTCAAAACTGTTCTAAAAGGGCTCTTAGGCTCTGAAATGGTAACACAATCCAAGTGGACAGATCAAATTTGTTTCCATGAGACTGGGCAAGCAGTTATGTTTCTGTTTTTTGTACACAGTGAGGATGAGGTTGTATCTATCTATAAATGTTGGGTAATCCTTAAATTCTGCCAGCACTGTTTTTCGGTTCATCTTTAGTTATGCATGTGTCTCTGCTAACCACTCAGACAAAGAAGTATCATTGTACCAACTGAACTGATTTCCTTTTGCCAAGGAAAAGGAAAGGAAGGATGCTTTTTAACCATACTCAGATGCATCAGTGTGCTCAGGGAATATTTCTTAAAGCTTTTTTTTTTATTCCTTTTTTTCTGGCAGGCTGTATTTACTCCTGAACCATGGTCTGGGAGGGATATTTCTTGTGGTTTAATGATTCTGTTACTTGTTTCAACTTGAAGCCAGGGCATGTGACGATGCTTTTAAAATTATCTTTCACGTGTTAAATTTGATTTCAACAATGGGAAAAGATATTTTGAGAAGCAGTATATGAAAAGGAATAAAGAAAACAAGTTTTTTTCCACATATGAACTTTTCTTTAACATTCAATGCCTTTGTGTTGTAAAAGCTGTGTGAAAAAACAGGTGACCTCCTACTGTGTGAAGGACTTTGCTATCGAGCTTTTCATGTAAGCTGCCTTGGGCTCTCTGGAAGACCAGCAGGAAAATTCATTTGTAGTGAGTGTACATCAGGCAAGTTTGTCCCTTTCTATTAATTTAAAAAAAAAAAAAATTATAGTTTTCCCATATATTGCTCTAGGACATCCTCCTGGGCAGAGTATGTATCCTCAGAGACCCCTTATTTATCCTTTGGGACCTGACAGGGTGGGAGTTCATAGAATACCAATAAGTGTGCCATGTTTTACAGAGTTCAGCCTGTTTTCAGTGAGAACTCTCTTGCAACGTGGCTAATTTAATCAGAATTCCTTAATAACTACAGATTATTTGCTCTCTGAGTACAATTACAGATGAGATTTAAAGTCTGTCACAAAGACTTAAGAAATCCTAGAAAAAAGAGCAGCGAGTGAAACGTTTTAAGTTCTTTTTCAGTCCTTTGTGTGTCTATATCAATCTTTTGCTTTTCCTGTTAAAAGACTACCTTATTGCTATTAATTTCATTTGCTTTTAATCCTGTAATAACTGCTTGGAAGTTCTTAATCTCAAAACTATATGTAAGATTTGTGTTCTTGCTTATAAGCTCATTTCAGTACATGCAGTAAACCTTGTTGGAACTGCTGCTTCAAAATAAAGCTGTTCCAACTAGTCCAGAAAAAAGAATAGAGGTTGCTTGTCTTTGGTTTGTGGTCCTGCTTCAAATTTCACAGGACCACAGACACCCCATCATCCTATTTTTCATTGGTGTAAAAAAATTCATAGTCGTCCCAGCATACTGAGGCTTATAAATGAGAACATAAAATCAGGTTGGTGAGGCTTTGGGTGTTGTTGTGTACATTTCAACTGCAAATGTGTTTGCTTTGTAACTTTATTTTATTTGTATCTGAGCAGATCAGTATTTAATACTAAAGAGCTAAAGTAAATAGATTGATGCACCAAGTTGTTACAATACGAATATCTGCAACATCAAATAATGGAATTTGATTTGTTGAAAAAAACCTCCTTCACACATCAAAAGCAGTTCCCTAATGCATAACACAAAGGCACGAGAAAAGTGTTTTAAATTAATGTTTGGGTGAAAAATGAGTTACATTCTGTTTATTATTTTGCCACCAGGTGTGCACACCTGTTTTGTGTGTAAGGAGAGAAAGGCAGATGTGAAACGCTGTGTTGTGTCTCACTGCGGAAAATTCTACCACGAAGCTTGTGTGAAAAAATTCCATCTCACTGTGTTTGAGAACAGGGGGTTTCGATGTCCTCTCCACAGCTGCCTCAGCTGTCATGTTAGTAACCCCTCACATCCACGAATTTCAAAAGGTAGTTTCATTTTACATTTTTATGACTGATGAATTAATTTTATTTGTGGTATGCTAAGGTAAGGAATGTCTCCATTTGAGAGCTGCTAGCTGCAGATTTGTTAGGCATAAATGGACTATCAATTGATTCAGAATTCTTAAAAGAAGTAATAGAATACGTTTTAGTTAGCTTTAGTATTTACCATGTTTGTGTTCTTTTTCTAACTAGCTTTTAGTTATCCATTGTTAGCCATGTTTTCTTCTCAAGAAAAGAATGAAATTTAGAACGCATAGAGGATGAGGAGAGAGGCCAAGCAGTGAGGGCAGGACCTGAGAATGTACAAACACTGCAGCAAGGCTCAATGAAAGTGGAGACATTTGATTCTGTGTAGGTTTTTAGCTTCGGGCAACATTTGCAGACAAAATTACATGACTAAGGAAGAGCTGGTCTACCCTGGTGTTCATAACTAAAGTCTTAAAGTGCTTTAAATTGGATGTAGGGTTCTCTAAAAACCTTAATTAATTCAGTAGTGTTGCAAATACGCAAGCATTGAAAACATAATGGCTGGGGTTTTGTGTGTGCATATAGGGTGTCTCTGCACCACCATCTTTTTTGCTGAAATAACGAGTTAGTTTTGTCCCAAGGTAACACAGCAGTGTTGTGCTTTGGCTCTGCAAGGCAAGTTCTGTCCCAAAGTCACGGGTGAGTGTTGTGCTTTGGCAGGGAAGATGATGCGCTGCGTGCGCTGCCCGGTCGCGTACCACGCCGGGGACGTTTGCATCGCCGCGGGGTGTGCTGTCATCGCCTCCAACAGCATCGTCTGCACCAACCACTTCACTGCCATGAAGGGAAAGAGCCACCACGCCCATGTCAATGTCAGCTGGTGCTTTGTGTGTTCCAAAGGTAAACGAGTGGGGAGCTCCATCAGAAATGCGGCATCAGAACGTTTTAATCTTCAGTTTAAGTGTTGTTTTTCTAATCTTCTAATTCTTCTGATTTATAGCAAATCATTCGAAATGTGCATATGAAGTTGGGCTTTGTTAGGTTTTGCTGTAATGTCAGGATGGCTTATGCTGCTTCACAGCTTTAAATGTCTTTTTTTTTCAGAAATAATTTATTAAAGAATGTTTTTACTTGGGCTTTATCCAACAACCAGAAGCCTGATTTAATTCTTTACAAGAGACACCTAATGAGTATTTCTCTGTTCTTTCCCCCTGTGTTCAATGTACTAAAGCTTTTTGTGTTTCTTTATTGCTAATATGTAATATTGCGCCTTAAATATTTTAAGAGTTGCTTTTAGTTTAGCAGCAGACAGCAAATTGAGTCAGTATTAGTTGTTGCTGGGATTGCCACTAATTAAGGGTGTTCTGTTTTATCTTCTACAGTAAATCTGTTCCTTATTGAGAACCACAAAATGCATAGTGCTGATTAAACTTGTCGCAGTGAAACTTTACCTGATTTGTTAACAAATTAACATGCAGCATAGCAGCTTTTAAGCTGCAGCCAACTTTCCACTTGATAATTCATGGAACAAACTAACAGCCTAGTTCCTTCTCCCCGTGAGGGGGAAAAAACCTCAAAATCATAGAAGAAATCTGTTGTGGTTAAAATTTTTCTTACATAGAAATGTTACTATATATTAAAACTATGTTAAACATATTGTAGTCATTAAAAGTACAGCAAAGTAATTATAATTTGTGCATTATTCTGGCATTTTTACCACCAGTTTCCTTGTTATTTTGCATGTGTTAGTAGCCTAAGTCTGCCAAGCATATAAATTAATCCGGGCCTTTTACTGTTGTACCCAACTAAGTGATGTGTGTATTTGTTGCTGAGGGTCAGCATGTTTTAACCATTTATTTTCTAATTGAACCTACCACATGTTTGTCATTTCAAACCTGTCTGGAATGCAAAGCTTTTATTTTGATCTTGATGTTTTCCAACCTTTTTTTCCTTTTTTTGCCTCTCTGCAGGTGGAAGTTTGCTGTGCTGCGAGTCGTGCCCGGCAGCCTTTCACCCTGACTGCTTAAACATTGAAATGCCAGATGGGAGCTGGTACTGCAACGACTGTAGGGCGGGCAAGAAGCTCCATTTCCAGGATATTATTTGGGTTAAACTGGGAAATTACAGGTCTGATGAAGGAATTTGTGTTGTTTTGCAATACTGGCATGTTTAACTAAGGATCATACAACTGGTTGCTCCTGTAGGCCAGCCTTGCTGCACACTGATTTTTCACTCGTCTCTGAACTAGGGACCTCACCTCCTTGCAAGCTTCAGGTTCAAAGACTTGCAGCTTTGCTGTTGCTCTTGGCCAAAGCACTGCCCATACAGGACTCCTCGAGTCTTCTGCCTCCAGTGTATGAGCTTTCAGCCCCTGTTTGTTTCACAGATCTCTGCCAATAAATTGGTATAACTAGTAATTGGATAAATTTCTCCCTCACAGGCTGGGACATCAGTCACTCAGGTTGTTGGTGTTTCACACTTGGGTGAGATTTGAGTGAGATAGAGGATAACCCCAAGGATAGCTGGGGGTTCCTTTTCTAGTATTAATAGGTGTTATCAACCTTCTCTTGATCTTTGACAATTACAGAAATTGCAGGCCTTGTAAAGATGATGGTTTTGCTATCCCGACACAGGAGGTTGTTAGTGTGTGCTTACCTTGCAGGCAGGTGAAGTCCTACAGATCTGAGTGTCAGGCTTTCCTTTTCTAGTCTTCTCTCACTGAGAGAGAGGAAGAAAGGATTTTAAATCCTCTTGGATCTTGGAAATAATAATCAGTTACTGCTGTTTCAGGTGATTTTGTTAAACTGTCTCTTGCAGAAAGAGCTTGACTAAAATGCTGTATTTTTTTATTTGTACTTCTGTGCTAGATGGTGGCCTGCAGAAGTTTGCCATCCGAAAAACGTTCCCCCAAATATCCAGAAAATGAAGCATGAAATCGGAGAATTTCCTGTGTTTTTCTTTGGTTCTAAGGATTACTATTGGACGCACCAAGCACGGGTGTTCCCTTACATGGAGGGAGACAGAGGGAGTAGATACCAGGGGATCAAAGGAATTGGAAAAGTCTTCAAAAATGGTACATAGTTAAAAGTAAACAAAAATAATCCTGGGATATGCATGCTTTGCTTTCTTCACACATAGCCTTGGGTTTTGAACATTTGTTTTACAATATTGAATAAAACAAATTTGTGGTGTCCTAGGCAGCAGTCACTATCTTTGCATGAAAACATTCTTTTCATGTCTGGTAAAAGACTGGGATCTAACTGAAATTATATCTGATGATTTTTACTTTCTGGAAAGGTGAAAAAAAACCTGAGAGAGCAGACTCTATCAGACTGGGAGACTAAAAGAGTAGAATTTATACATCTCTTAAGAGCATTAACACTCCAGAAGCATTGTTTGCAAGAAAATTGAGTGATGGGACTAGGAAGTAGACAGTGCTTTGTTTTAACACACATGGGAATGAGCAAGTCACTTTGGGGGGAATTAACCTCTTTCTGGCATTTCTGTTGATGCTGCAATCTTTTTCAGCTTTGCAAGAAGCTGAAGCTCGATTTCGAGAAATAAAACTACAGCGAGAAGCCAAAGAAACCCAGGAGAGTGAACGTAAACCTCCACCATACAAACATATTAAGGTAAAGTTTGAGGAAATGACACTGCATATAAACTCGAAGGTTTGAGCTGAGCAGTGAAATGGGGTCAGGTTGTAATGATGGTAGCTGTGCTTTCACAGTCATGAGATTGTAAAATTTTGCTTTGGAAACATCTAGTGGTGCAAAACCAAATGAGCAACCACTGTGTAACTCTTACAATAAAATTAACTGTTCTAAAGTCATATTTGAATTATTTTAATGTATTTTTTCAGGTGAATAAACCTTGTGGCAAAGTGCAGATATACACTGCTGACATATCTGAGATTCCCAAGTGCAACTGCAAACCCACAGATGAAAACCCTTGTGGCTTTGATTCCGAGTGCCTCAATCGGATGCTGATGTATGAGTGCCACCCACAAGTTTGTCCGGCGGGAGAGCGGTGCCAGAACCAGTGCTTCACAAAGCGCCAGTACCCCGAGACAAAGATCATCAAAACTGATGGCAAAGGCTGGGGTCTGGTTGCCAAGAGGGACATCAAAAAGGTAGGAATTGTTCTTACCCAGCAGAGAATCGGTGACCTGTGGTGCTGTTGGTGGGTTTGGGATATACTTCACTAGTGATTCTTGGTGTCTTTCAGGGGGAGTTTGTGAATGAGTATGTGGGAGAGCTGATTGATGAGGAGGAGTGTATGGCAAGAATCAAATATGCACATGAAAATGACATCACCCACTTCTATATGCTTACTATTGATAAGGTAGGTATTGATGGGTTTTGCCATTATTTACTTATATCCTTATTTTGATCTCTTTTTGTGTTGATCGCCTTGGTTGGGTGCTCTTTTGACATACCACAGTTTCATATATTCCCAGCATTGCATCTTCTGTGCCTGCTCTCTCCATTCTGTATGTACATAATGAATCTCCTTAGTTCTGTGTTGTGTAACAAATTACATATTGAGATTTAAAGGTTGCTTGAAATGAAGTACAGTGCTTACCTGTACCTGTAAGTACAAAGTACTTACCTGCCTAGCCTTAAAATGAAGTATGAAGTTTGGGGAAATAGTAGCGATACAGTGGAAGGAATTGCTGTTAGCAGTACTTTTACTACAATTTCAACAACAGAAAATAAAATTCTCACTTGAGAGAACATGGAATAGAATTGTGAGCCTGTGTCCTATATAGGGCATTTAATCTTTTTTGCAACCATCTGTCCCTTGCTTTGTGTATAACAAAACTAGGCTTGTGCTTTTGTAGAAACACTTTTCTGAAAGCACTCTCTGTGTTAATAGCCAACCAGCCCTCCACAAATTGATTTGCAGCAAATTATTGCAGCACATTAATTAACTTACCAAAATAATCCAGCACCTGTGGTTCTGTGCACACCTCTGAGTATTTTCTTCCTCAGGAGAGGGAGAAAGTGAAGAACCTGGACAGCAGGAGTTACAGATTATCTGTATTATATTGCTTCAGAGTCCAGACAGCTAGTTAGGAGATAAACAAGAGCTGGCTGCCAGTCCTGCAGTTTTTTAGGTCCCAACCACCATTCTTTTTCCCAAGACTCTTGCTCTGCATTTCCACAGCTACTGTTTTCTTTAGTCCTGTAACTGAGGAGTTCCTGCACAGGGGTTACCACCATAGACTGATGAAGCTGTGTTTCTCTGAACACTTAAAAGTTTCTCACCCCTCTTCTAGATTGACATACAGTGTCACTGTGTTAACTATCCAAACTGAACATATATCTGACTCTGACTGTAATTAATAAACACTCATTGTGGGTCTATTTTGCCAAAACTGCCAATGCCATTATGAGACTGAGCTGCCCTTGCAGTGAAATGTGTGCACATAGGCATGATAGTTGTACATTTGCTTTATAAAATTAAGCTAGAAGGAAACCATAATAATACTTCATAAATAAGCAAAGCCTTCTCAAGCAGCTCTGCAGAGAAACACAGTTCTGGCGATTTCAAGACTTTATTTGTTAGTGTTTGGTATATTTGGTGGAGATAGAAATGAAAGGCATTGTATGTAGGGATGGGATGTTTTTAGCTTACCAAGAGCTTGTTTTTGTTTAAACTAGGCTGATTTGGAGAAAGAAATCTGGTGAGAAACTAGCAGTCTCTGGAAGTATCATGCAGTGACTTGGTAAATGCCATAAAGCACAGTACTTGTAGATTCCTCACAGCTTCGTGAATGCAAAGTAAATGGTGAAGGGACTGAGTCTGAGTTTTGAGGGTTCCTGGGGGAGGGGGTACCACAACGTGCCCACCACAATGCTCACAAGAGCACTTATCCTGCCATGTGGCTGCGATGGGTGCTGGGAAACGTGAGCTAGAGCACGAGTATTGCTTTGGGAGTGTCACATTCTAGGCCATGTGGGACACTACAGTTTCCAATACAACATGTACCATCAGTTGGCTGGTGTGCTCTGGATGGCAGCACCATGTCAGTTCTAAATGCAACTACTGAAATCAGTTATGGAAGGGTTGTTCTGGTTTTCTTTTTTTTGTGAGGGGGGAGAGAAAAGACATTGATCCTGTTGCTGGTTTGTTCTCCAGGACCGTATTATTGATGCTGGCCCCAAAGGAAACTATTCTCGGTTTATGAATCACAGCTGCCAACCAAATTGTGAAACTCTAAAGTGGACAGTGAATGGAGACACTCGTGTCGGGCTCTTTGCTGTGTGTGACATTCCTGCAGGTACATCAGCTCAGCTTGGCTTCGGTTTCATTCCCTAAATTAAACCTTTTGTGCAGTTATGAGTGGGACACCCATGGCTTAACTGATTCAGTGCAAATATTTTTGCAGAGAACTCATCACACAGAGGAGATGCTTTATGATCTGCCTTTTACTTTAATGTTTCTTAATTGTGAGTCCCATGGCTGCTTTTTGTTGCTTCTAGGTCAAGTATCCTTAGTAAGTTTTTGTTTTGGAGCTCTCAAATGCATCTATAAGCTTAAGGAGTGGATGTAGGAGGCTGTTTAAAAGTATCTGTGTTCTGGTTTGTGTACACACATGCTCACACACATACATACCTATCTATAGCTGTATTTAGCTGGATGGGTGGATAGACCTGTGTGTAGGCCAGAAACAAGCACAGTTTTGTGCTTGAAGTCAAAATGTGAATTTATTTTAAAATGTAATTGCATAAGACATCATCCTTTATGGGCATCTAGTTAATCATTGTCAGTGCTTAGGAGCAGTAAAGAGAGGGAAAATCCTTTGGCAATACGTCAACAAGCAAGTCCCAAACCAGCAGAGAGATAGCAAAAG
Organism: Vireo altiloquus; assembly: GCA_013396875.1. Taxonomy (NCBI): domain Eukaryota; kingdom Metazoa; phylum Chordata; class Aves; order Passeriformes; family Vireonidae; genus Vireo; species Vireo altiloquus. Next base: position 622,395 of record VZRF01003085.1, read on the forward strand.
CTGTATTTGTTTTGTATAATTTTGATAGAGTTTGTTACCTTGTCCTTTTCACACTCAGGGACGGAGCTGACTTTTAATTACAACCTTGACTGTCTGGGCAATGAAAAAACAGTCTGCAAATGTGGTGCCCCAAACTGCAGTGGATTTCTTGGGGACAGACCAAAGGCAAGTAATACATCAAGAGATTGTGACAGTCTTGTCAGGGGAAGGGTTATAGAAGCTTCAAACTGACTAATGTGCCTAACTGTAGTCAGTGAGATTATTCTGACATTCTAGTTTATATTTCCCCATCTAAACCTTAAAGTATGATTATTTTGTTAAGATTCATTAAAAAAATTTGAGTTGAACTGAAGAATAAAAAATGTGGGTTTTGAATGAGAAAAAAGTGTTACCAAAGTGTATCAAGAAATGGGAGTGTGAAGGAAGGCACAAGTACCTCCTGTGGATGTTGAAAAGCTGCACCTTCCTGTGGTCCTTCACACTGCTCAGTACCAGCCACTTCAGAGGGTGGACTGAGAATCTTCAGAATCCACACAGCTGGTTTTTGTTAAGAGATGGACTTAAATGAGGTTTCAAATGAGCTTGTAAGCATTTACACAGACAACCATGAAGATATTAAATGTTACAGTTTAGTTTTTTGCAGCTGTCTGCATTGGTAGATAGAATGGGCTAATTTTCAAGAAAGTAGATAGTGATAACTGGGGTGAGAGGGAGGAAATGATGGTAGGGATGTTGAAAAATCATCCAAAATTTTATTGTGATTTAGTGAAGGAGAGTTAAAGTGCAAGCAGCAGAATGTCAGATTGAAATAGGCATAAGGTATATTCTTTCCATCATTAACTACAGTTCCTGAAGTTCTGCTGTCTGTTTGTCAAAGAGAAATTGAGGCAGGTTTTAGTAATTCCAGCATGAGTATTGACAACTGGAAGAGAAAAATGGATATTGAAGTGATTGGTGGTGCAAGTACATAATGAGGGTAAATTAGCCACAAGTAGATTAGACTGGAAATTGGAAGACCTTTTGGCAGTGACAAGAAAATGAAGGGGGTTTTGCAGTAGGAATGTGCTGTAGAGAGAAGATCTGGTTTCAGGATGACTTTTCACAAGGGTCAGTGTAGTTTTTTTGTCAACAAAGATGTGTAAGTACAGTGAGGCACTGGGCAGGTCTGCCCCAAGTCAAGTATTTGGCTGTGTGCACCGTCTGCCAGGTGTGCCAACAGCTTGTTGTACTAGGTTGTGTACTGTTTTTGCTTTGCAAAACTGGCATTTACAGATTTACATCTTACTCTTTTAGAATTCTTCCACTAATGCCTCAGAAGAAAAAGGCAAAAAGACCAAAAAGAGAACACGGAGACGCAGAACGAAAAATGAAGGGAAGAAAGAATCTGAAGATGATTGTTTCCGTTGTGGTGATGGAGGCCAGCTGGTATTGTGTGACAGGAAATCTTGTACTAAAGCTTATCATCTCTCCTGTCTTGGTTTGGTGAAACGTCCTTTTGGTGAGTCAGCCCATGTCTTACACTTGTACACATAACTGGTGCAGGTACCTCAGTTATTGCACTGAAACCTTGTCAGGATTGTCATCTTGAAAACATTGGGTTTGTATGGCAGGAACTTCATTTGTGCCTTGTGTGGGAGCAGCCCCTCTTGGATTTGAAGACAAAATGATGGCCTCTTCCTGCCTCTCCGGCAAAATGAGGCATTTGTTTTACAAATGTGGGTAATTGAGTACATCACCTGGTAGGAGCACCGTGGCCCTGCCACAGGAAAGTTGATTTTATCTAAGAAATGCATGAAGCCCTTTGAGTTCAAGCCAGAAGAACAGCAGCAGCTTCTGAAAGAAGGCAAGTAGGGAAATTAAGAGCAGCAGACATCAGGTTACCAGGTTCCAGTCATTCATATCAGGTGGGATATGAACAAGGGAAGCAGGCAAAGCCTGTTGTCCCAGAAACAAGTAAAGCAAGGACTGGTAAAGTATGCTAGGGCAAACCAGCAGCTGTAAGTGAAGCACACAAGTCATCCCTGAGCAAAACTGGCAACAGACAGGGGACTGCTCTAAGAGTAGGCAGCAGCTGACCGGATGCTGGGATGCACTACCAGCCTGCACGTTCTGTAAAATGCTATTGAGTGAAGCCTGAGTCATTTCTTCTAGCTGGAGCTGACTGCTGTGTTTAAATGAGATTCTGTCAAGTCTGCTCCTTACAGCTGCCGGCTGAGCTTTTAGAAGCATGATGTAGCATTTTGAGTGTTGACATCAGCCCCGGTAGCTGCTGTCATTTGCTTTGTCAGGAAAGTTGTGCCTCGTTCAGCTGCTACAACACAAAACTTCTTTAAGAGACAATGCCGTGTTTTACTCCCCACTAATGGGCTCTTTGGTTTTGATTGCAGGGAAGTGGGAGTGTCCTTGGCACCACTGTGATGTTTGTGGCAAACCTTCTGTTTCTTTCTGCCACTTCTGCCCAAACTCTTTCTGCAAGGAGCACCAAGACAGGACAGTACTAAATTCCATGTTGAATGGACAGTTATGCTGCTCTGAACACGTTCTCGGGGTGGATTCTGTTGAAACTCGGAAGACTGAGAAACCCCGGAAAAAACTGAACAAGTTCAAGCCTAGGAGAAAGAGGAACAGATGGATGAGAGCTGAATGCAAATAGTCATGGACTGCAGTTTCTACTGCTAACACTATCTTGTAGATAAGTTGTGAATATGACCAGGGAAGGACACAATTTTACATATATTCTGTAAAGGTTACAATGGGGGGGGATTTTTTTGTTTTGTTTTTATAAATCCACTGAGCCAACCACAGCAGTCTTCTGCTGCTTCTGCACTGATAACGAACTGCATAGTTCAGCAAACTTCAGGACAAACCAAACTTATTACTCAGCATTACAGTTACACTTGAATTGTTACGAATGTAAAATGTTCCCTCCAAAATACTTGCAGGTTGGAGGTAGGTTAAAATCAAACCAGGTAGGCGTAAACATAGTTTTTTTGAGGTAGTATTTGTCAGCCAACAGATGTTTAAAATAGTATATCCTTGAAAGAAGTTGTTAGTTCTCAAGTCCTTTTGAGTAAGAAATGGCTTGGTCTGTGGTCCCAATGACATTTGCTTGCCTTGTGTGTTTTGAGCAAGTGCTTGAATGCCAAGTTGTGACCCAGGTGCATCTCTCACTACAGCCACACACACAACAATTGGTTTGTGCTCTTCAAAAATGATTCTTAAGCAATCATGATCATAAATATCCTTCCACCAAGGAATGTGGTGCATGGTGGGAAAGGCACACCCTGTACCAGAGAGGGGGAATCTCACTGTGAAAGAGATTTTTTCTATACTGTTTTTTCCTGTGTTTTATCCCAGCAAAATAGAAGTTACTTGGTCTTGCAGAGCTGTACAGGTCTGGACTTAAAGGGGTATTGTCTTGCAATCTAGGCCAAATACTCTAGGATTTTTGTGTCTTAATAAAAATAAATCTTACAAAAGCTATTATTTGGAAAAGATTACTTGAGGTTCATTTTTCCTTAGTGTCAGGTAAAATGCAGAGGCAAATTTATCTTTGGAATGTTAGGAGTCCAAGCATTTCAACTTTATGATAATGCAAGAAATGCCCATCAAGGAGCAAAACCACACCCATGAATGAAACAGAAAGTGAAAGTTGACTAAAGTGCAAAAACTAAATTCAAAACAATTAAGTAAAAGTGGATTTAAAGTAGATTTTTGAAGAAGTATGTAAGAATTTTAATGTGAAATTTAGCCTGACTGTTCCTTTTGATAAATTTATATAAAACTGGTTTCTTGACTTGACAGACTGAAATTTTTTGTTACATTTTTAGGAGCTCTGCTCTAGACTGTCCATCACCACTGTGTTGTGTCAGCAAAGCTGTTTGGAATTCCTCACTCCCATTAGCGTTAGGTTCTCACTAACAGTGAGATGAACATACAAGGCTTAGGATCGATGGCAACAATACATGAACTAGGAAAAAACGGTAAAGAAAAAGATCTTTGCCAGTTTTGTTCCCAGTGTGTGTCCTTGGCGTGTGATCAGGCAGTGCTCCAAGCAGGTTTTGAGTTGTGCCATTGTGTGACCCACCCTCCATAAACACCACCTGCACCTCCATGTCCAGTTAGCCATTTGTGTATGTTCTAGCTTAGTTTGCCCTTAATAGTGCAGAAACTCTGTATAGCCCTTTTGAAAATGAAACCTTGCTGTATCATGGAAGTGTATGGTTTTTTCCCCAAGGTATTTCTTCAGGATTTGATGTAGTTTTTGGAATTACGAAAATCCCCATTTATTCCCAACACATAAAAATTTTGGTTTTATTAGAAGATATTAATTGAAAGAGGTTATAAATGTTGCATTGCCTTATGCTGAACAGTGTGGTTTCTGTTTTGTGACCAAAATGCTTTGTTTTTTGAATCAGTTTTTATAAACACTGTTGGAAGGTTAATTGGTTTTTTAAAAATAATTTTGAAGAAATAGCACAGTTCAAAATCAGGGAAAGTGTTACATGTTTGCATGTTTTTAAAATGGTATGCCAAGCCTTGCACTCAAGTTAAAATTCAAGATTCCTTAATTGATTTTGAGGGAAACGTTTTCTCTGCCATGGGACTGAAGAACAGTCCTGTGCCTGTAATCAAAACCAAAAAATGATATTATGGATGTTTCTCTAATATTGGGTTTCGAGGGAAGGAAAACGAGGTCAGGTAGTAAAGCAGAAATATTTTCCTCATTGCTTTAAAACAAAATGAAGGAATTTGATGTCATTGGGACCATTCTTTGAATACTATACCATGTAGGGAAGGCTTTGTAAGAATACCTTTAAATAAGTTATTATAAAATTTTTCCTTTACATTCCATTGCTTTTATAATATGTTAATATTTTTTAGTTGTTTTGTTGCTTTTTCCTCTTCATGTGTAGGTGTAACAGCTCTGTCACTCTGGAACAATGATGCCCCAGGTCCTAAGAGGCAGATCCCCACTTCCAGAAGCCACTGTGTGAGTTAGTGACAGGCACTGCTGCAGGGACAGCACCCATGGGGTTTGGGCTGGGGCACAGAGCCCACAGCTCCCCTCTCCGGGGCTCACAAGCACATTCAGCACAGCAGGATGCAGGACAGCCACCCCTTGTGTCTGTCTGTGGGGACAGAGAGACTCTTCATGTTCACACAAACAGATCTGAGCCAGGGGCTGTTTGACCTTCTGCTTCCTTCTACCTCTCCCTGCTCTTCACTGCTCCACTCTCTGGGCCCACGGAGTTCTGCATCCCTGAGGCTGCAGACCAGGAGTTCACTTGTGAGTTCCTAGAAATTCATTCCTTCTGCTGGGCAGGTCCTGCAGACTGATCTTGAGAAGGAATGTGGATCATATTCTCCCTTGATACTGGCCAGGTAACCCTGTGAGCTCAGCTCAGGCACTCAGGGGGTGATCTGGGAGAGTTTTGGTTTCTGTGCCAGGACAGGTGGGGTTTAGGTGCATTGTAATGAAGGCTTCTGTACCTTACTCTGCAGCCTGGGAAAACAGGTTAAAGTTTTGTTTAAAAAAGAAGAAAAAAGTTGTGACATTGTTTTCATTTTCCCACTGTTTAAATGCAAGGTAAAACAATCCTTAAGACTTGAGCTTTCTCATGATGCAACTCAATACTTTTTAGTATTCAGCATCTTGAAGGATTTTCTGTTATAAAGTAATCTAAACAAGATCTAACTGTGGCATATTATGTGGCCTTAAATGATGTTCTTTGTGTCTTGCCCGTCAAAGTAGCAAAATGTCTTTCCTTTTCCAGCAAAAAGCTGATACATGACAGCCAATTTCCAAATTTGTTGTTCTTTTATCACATGAGCAAGCATGGAAACAATTTTCAGTTGAGTATGTTAGATGTATTTTCATACAACCTAGGAAAAAAAATCAAAGTAAATGTCTGTTCTGTTCAATAGCTTTGTGTTCATGGTCAGGTTTTAGGAGGTTTTTATTTGAATTACTTGGAAAAGCAAAATACCTTGAAAGACGTATTAATGGGATTTTTCCACATTGTTGAGTCTCATTATTCCATGTCTGACTGCTTGAGAAACTTCAATGTCTTATTAAATGTTGAATTCTGTTCCTAGTTATTTAAGAAGTTGCTACGTCTCTTTTGTAAAACAGCTCTCTATGCTTATTTTGGCACTCTTTTTTTTCTTTAAAGAAAAAATTGAAATTGATACATACTAAGCAAGCATGGTTTGGCAGCGAGGGAACAGAGCTTTGTTCTCTCAGAGGGAAAACTTACACTCCAGGCCTTCCTAAGAGACACCCTGGAAACAGTGTTTTACACTTCCATGGAGGTGATAATGATTGTGCTTTGGCTTGTTTTCACACTGTTGCTTATCACAGAAATGCTGACATTTCTTGCAGTGCAGTTTTTCCAGCGCTGCTCTCTGTTGCTCATGACTTTACAGGCTTCAGTGACACCGAGCTGGAGCTGCCCAGCCCAGCCAGCACTGCTCCCTCGGGGTCCTTTGGCTGTCACATGTGCTGGTCCTGCTTGGTCTGAATTTGTTTGGCTTTTTCAGACAGGCTTTTTTGGGTCTGGTTTGGCTTCACGTGTGAAGTCTCCCACATGTGACAGCAGCTACATTGTTTTACAAAGCATTTCAGAGACCTGCTTTGATACTGGTGGCTCACAGTTCTGCTGTGCCATCAGGATTGTGTCCCTCTGCTGCTCCCAGGAAAACCACAGCCTTGGGCCAGCTAAGAAACTTCATGTCTCTCCTAAATACACATTGGGAGAGACTGCAGGGAGCTCTGCCCGTGCTGGGTGCTGGGCTGTGGGGAGGGCTGCAGGTACCATCCCTGTTGCTGCTGATCCACATTAGAATCACACAATGGCTGGGTTGGAAGGGACCTTAAAGACCATCCATTTCCAACCTGTGCCAGAGGCAGGGACACTCTCCCCAAATCAGGTTGCTCCAAGCCCTGTCCAACATGGCCTTGAACACTTCCAGGCATGAGGCACGCACAGCTTCTCTGGGCAACCTGTCTGACCACAGTGACTGATGTGCCACTCTTCCACCCAGTTACTTGCCTGATACAGTTCAGAGAGATCAGAGAACTGACTCTATTTTATAAATTTTTTTAAAAGCTTTGAACACCTCCCCTGGGGAGAGGAGAATGAGCAGCTGAGGGCAGGAACCACTTAACCCCCCACAGCTGGGTTACTTCAGCTACCTCTGCTGCTGCAAGACTAAAGTGAGAAGTAACACCTGCTCCCACTTCTGTGCAGTTACTTAAAATCGTGGATCTTTTGACAGAGATTCTGTTTTTACTGGCAATGGAGGGCTGGTGAAGCACAGCACTGACACAGAGGGTCACAGCTGGCTGGGATGGGTTTACACAGCACCTGAATGGGAACATCCTTAAGAAAGGAGAAAAGTATTTACTTGTGAAAGAAGCCAGGAATTTGAAGGGGAAGACCTTTCTCCTCAGCCCAGTGGAGATGAGCCAGGAGCTGGGTTGGTTTGCACAAGTAGCCACAACTCAAAAACTGAGTTTTATTTCCCAGCACTGATTTTAGCTATACAGAAATAGGTTGCTCGTGGTTAAACACCTTGCCCAGACCCACATCTGCGTTGCCCCAGGGGAAAGAGAGGCAGGTGGCTGCTGATGGTGGCCTGTGCTACCAGCCAGCATAGACTGGCTCTGTGTCCTCCGTGCCCCCGTACGAGGTGTGTCCTCCCGAGCCCCGGGGCAGCAACAGGGACTTCAAGGATTTCTTGCCATGCTCTTGTCGCCTTCTCAGAATTATCAGAAAGACAACAAGGATTCCACCTGGAAAGAAAGGAACAGTAGTTATTCACAGATGGGAAGGTGAAATGTCAGGTGATGTTTGCTCCAAGGCTTCTCAACTCAGGTATCCTCTCCTGGTAAAATAAGGGGTATTTTCTCCTACATACTCTGTCCCCCAGAAGAAAAGGGGCAAAAAAAAAGATTTCACAAACAGTAGTAACATTTAACTTCAGCATTTCAGCTTAACTCTGGAAGTTGCAAGGAATAATGGCAGCTTTTAATGAAATAATTCAGTAACTTGCTTTACTACTTCCATTTACTCTCTGTTCTCTGGAACTATTTTCCACTTGGCATTATTATCCACTGCAGATCCCACAAAAAGGATCTTGCTGAGAAATTAGTTTGCTCTGTGCAGCACTCACACTGAAGCACAAGAAGCAACTAACCTAGATTAACTCTGAGTCTAGACTGAGATCAGGGCTGTCAGGAAAAATTACTTTTGGACTGGGCATAGACATGGAAGTAATTGGCAAGTCTCAAGTACTGCGACATTCTGTTCGTTTGTTTCTGGCAGAAGCATCATCAGAGAAAATTGATCTGAACAGAAGAGCACAAATCTGTCGCTGTGATGCAATATGGCCAGACAAATACACCCAAATTTCGGTTGTGTGAGCAGACAGTCTCATGGTAAACACTTGATCTGTCAGCCCAGCCGTGAAATACTCGCAGGTTCCTGCGTGGGCTGTTCCCTCTGCAGCAAGCTCTGGGAAAGGCAGGAATGCTGTTCCCTGACCCTCGGACTTGTTTATCTCAAATGCTGGTTAATGGGCCATTGTCTCTCTCTCGACAGTCTTTTCATATACTTCAGTTTAATCTACTTTTTCAAATTAATACTCGCTTCATATGGCATCCGTTTTGGCAGATTTTTGGACAACAGCCTGGCATGAGGGGATAGGGGTCAGTGGAGGAGCTGTCTCAGGGCTCCAAGCCACAGCTTGTGAGAACAACCCTCATCTGCTCCCACCAGGCGCTGCAGCCCCAGGGAGACAGCAGTCAGACAGTGCTGCTGGAGCTCCTCCAGACCCTGCTGTCCTTGTCTCCTCCGTGCATCCCTGGAGTCCCCTCCTCAGTTGCCAAGAGAGGAGTGAGATGAGAACGCTGCTTTCTTGTTGGAGAAGCAGCTTTGCTCTGTGTGTCTTGTTCACTGTGGGGAGTAACACATGCATTTAATCTCTCCTCTCCTTTTTAACAACAGCGAGACAAGTGGAGAATGGGTCGTCAGGAGGTAGAAAAAATACACTTGAAACACAGAAACCATGAATATGAGGCTTGCTGGATATTCTTTATCCTCTGATGGCTTAGTCATCTCTTTGACTTGGCTCTTGAAAGAGATTTTCATCCCTGGTAGTGTAAGTGGCACTTAGGGATTTCTCTTCATCTCTCTGGGCACAGGATACAAATTCCTCCTCCCAGCTTCCTTATCTGCCCTTTTTGCAATCCATAGCAGTAACAGTTGCTCATTTTCATCATAACTCTCTGATTAAACCTTCCCCCAACTTTGATTAAAAACAAGAGGATTCTATTTTTCCTTTTACTGAGACCAAAAATGCATATTCATTGTTTTGGAACAATATTTATGGTGCAGCTTCCCAGCTGAAAAGCTCCTCCAGTCATTAGCTTGCCCTAGGGAGCTAATTTACAGCAGGTGGCATCTGGAGGGATGCTCTCCACCCTGCTGGATGCTGTGGTGTGACTTAAGGCAGGAATGCTTTCAGGAAATGAAGTCTCATACCAAAACAAAATTTTTCCTACTTTTGTGCGGCCAAGGAATCCCTGTTTGAGGGTCCTTACACACCCCTGCTTCCCAGGCACCAGCAAGCATTCAGCACTGCACCACCTTCCTTCAGAGCAGGGAAAAGGACTGTCACTGGCATTGAAAGCAGCCAGAAGGACTTCCATTACAAATCCAGAAATGCAAAATACACAGACCAGAGAATGCTTGCTTTAACTGTGGAGGGGTATCTGGTTTTGCCAGAGGACAGAGAGGACCCAGACTGACCTGCTGAGAAGGTGGCCAGGACGATGATGGTGGCAGGGGTCAGCTGGCAGGAGTCTCCCACTTTGTACAGGAAGAGCTCCATGCAGTAGCTGGGCTCCACGCTGCCCCTGGGGCAGAAGGCATCAGGAGGGCACTTGATGGGGTTCACATCTGGGCTCTGCCCAAGAGAAGAAGTAACTCAGCACCAACAAACTGCAGAAGGTAACCAGGGCAAAGGGAGGTGACACTTTAGCATTGGGGGAAAAAAAATAAATGAATGAATCTGCCATTATTAAATTCAGCCTTGTCCGAGGAAGAGCAGGAGGTGTCATTACACGGCAAGTCCATACATCAAACCCCTCAGTGATGCACACACCATCCCCTCATGGCCCAGTCAGAGCAGGCAGCTCCAGGCACAAAGCCACACTCCTGGAGTCATAATCTTAACCATATCCCTGCATCAGAGCCCTGTCTATGTTTAAAAGAAAAGAAGCTCAGATTACAAAAAAAAAAGTGTTAATTCAAGTGTATTTAACTTGTCATGGGACAGCTCTGTGGTTCACACAGGCTGTCCCCAGCTGATGGGGACTCACAGGGCAGTAGTGGTTGTCTGGGCACAGGTCACAGCTCTCCTTGCCCCGCTGTAATTGGTACTCTCCTGTCCTGCAGGCCTTGCATCTGTTGTCACTGGGACCTTTGAATTTACCTAAATAGCAAATAAGCACAAAATTAAGGTCTGAGACTAGACCCCAGGACCTTTTCAATATCAAATGGATGAATTAGCTTTCTAAGCCACAGGGAGAAAGGGCATTAAGTGCTCATGTGCATAACAAAAGCTGAGCCTTTGGTCCTGGTTCGGTGGCAAAGGGTCAGAACAGAACCAACAGGGACAGAGGAACTAAAGAATATTTGGGGTCAGACCTTGGCAAACAGAGTAGTGTGAGTAGGAGTACATGGGAGAGGGGTTTAGAAGTGAGTTCTGGCTTTAATGTAGAGGGAAGATGGGAGCTGGAGGTCAGCAGTGTTTCATCCTCTCCAGTGTTGGATTCAAACACCTTTTCCAGCCGTTTGAAACTTGCTGAGCCAACTTCAAAGCACAGCTCAGTTTCCCAAGCTTTGTCAGAAAGACAGGTCACAGAAGTTCGAGTCTCAAAGTGGGAAATGCTTTCCTGCAAGTTTAAAATGCAACTTGGCTGTGAGAAACCCCTGGTGCTGTGTCCAGACTGGAGGCTGGTGCTGCCATGGATGTGACTGGAGGGCTCTGCCTGAGCTCTGCCTAGCTCCTGCTGCTTCCCCTGCTGCAGCCCAGCGTTGTTCCAGACAGCACAGGAGGGAGCAGGGCCATGTCCCTCACATCCCCTCCCTGTGTCCCTTCGCCTCAGGCTGCCCCTGCAGAGCATCCCCATCTCTGAGAGCAAGGCTGTGCTTTCCTCAGCAAAGCCACCAACACCGACGAAGATGCTTTTTGCTGGAACTGTTAGCCAGCTGTGAATTTGGGCTCCCTGGCATGCCAGGGACCAGCACACCTCCGAGCCATTAACCAGCCCAGCAGGGAGGTCTGGCACCAGCACCCAGTCAAACCACTCCAGCTCTATCCCTCACTGCCAGGACGCAGCTCTGCTCTGCAGGGGACCTGCAGCCTCTGGGTCCAATGAGACAAGTCTGGAATGAGCCTCTGGAGCTGGAGCTGTGCGATCCCAGCTGGCACAGCCTCCCCTCCCCCTGCAGTTACCTGGCGGGCAGGACTCGCACCCCTCCGACGCCTCCCGAGGAGCCTCTTGCCCCCCGGGGCAGGGCAGGCAGGCCGAGCAGCTGGTGGTGCTGGGAGGGGAGAGGAGGCAGGACAAGCTGTAGGATGAGCACTTCCAAGGACAGCCCAGCTCACCAAAGCCAGCTCTTAGAAGCTAGAGTCTCCAGGGTCAACCACACCAACCAGGAACCTTTGCTGCTTTGTGGGTGTCTGTCTCCAGTGCAGTTTCTCACACAGAATCACAGAATGGTTTGGGTTGGAAGGGACCTTAAAGATCATCTCATTCCAACCCCCATGCCATGGTCAGGGACACTTGACCAGGTTGCTCCAAGCCCCATCCAGTCTGGCCCATCCAGCACACCAAATCAGGGCTGGGCATATGGTGGCATTTCTGTCCTCCCTTTGGTTGTTTATTTGCATGACTCTCGTTTGAACTCACCGTGCCTTAGCAAACTTGGCTGGAACTGGTTAGAACTGGGCTGGACCTGCGATACAGCTGGGTAAGCCCAGGGTCCAATCCTGTGGCCATTTCACCAGGGTTCAGCAGAGATCTGCTGCATAACACGGGACAAAGGAGCTCGAAGGAGGTCAGAAGGAAGGTGAGTTCACTTTGGACATGAACATCCCAACCTCTGTGCAGGAATCCCTGACACAGTAGGTCAGAGGCCATTGTGAGGTACCACCAGCACCTCTAGAATGCAGGGATGGGGGAGGTGGATTGTGAGCTGATGCTCTGCCACCTCATCCCAGGGTCCCTCTGCGTCCAGCCAGGATCCTCCCATCATCGTATCCTCCCTCTCTCACCGGGGACAGCAGCAATGTCCCTACAGCTGAAATGGCAGGTGGCCTGTCTTTGGGCACTACACTGGTGGTTCCAGCTCAGTGGCTAAAAGAAACCTACCCCTCCCTGTCCACCTGAGATCCAGCACCCCAGGAGGCTCCTTACTTGCAAAATGATCCCAGCCAGCAAGGCAGACAAAAAGCTGCATTTTGCTTGGAGCTAAAATAGCCTGGAAAAGAGAAGAGTAAGGCTTCAGGATCTCACCTCTGCATCTCTGCCCCACATCATTGTGTATTTGCTCATGTCCATTTTACAAGCGACCAAACAACTCCCCACAACACGCTTCAGGTGGCATTTCAGAGGTTAATTTAGGATATTTGGGTTTATATTTGTCAAAAGCTCTGAAAGAGCAGTGAAAGTTCCCTGCTGCCCTCTGCCATGTTGAGGGATGCATGGAGGGCTCAGGCAGGTTCCCCTGGTGTCACATCTCACATCACTCAAAACCACACCAAGGAGACACCTGTCACCCTTCCCAGCACCACAGCCTGAGCTGGAACGAAGCTGGAATAGGTGATCCCAGTGCCAACTCCAAGTTATTCAGCTGGAGCAGGTCTCTGGCCAAGGGAAACCCCTCTGGTCACTTCAGCCCTTCCAGGCCTTCCCTCATCCCAGGAAGTCTGGGGTGCATCCTCTTCTCTGTAAAAGGAAGGACACAAGACCCACCAGGATGGCTCTGCTGGTGCAGCAAACCCTTCCTCCCTGCACCACGAGGACCAGGACAGGCAGGAGGACACATATAGACCCTTCCCAGAGCACAACAAAGAGTGAAGTTCCCCAAAGTGCCCCGGGTGTGGGCAGGGGCCAGCAGGACCCAACCCATAAGTCCCACCATGCCAACGGGAAAGCTGAGAGCAGCACTTGGGAATTCAGGTGGGTTTGGAAGGTGCCTGATGATGCACATAATGGTCACTGCCCACACAGGACAGAGTTAAGGTTCAGAGATGAGCTGGATGTGGCGTGGGTGTAAGTCTGCCTCAGACCTAGATCTGCAGCAGGCAGCAGAGGCTGCAGCAGAGCAGGATGAAACCAAACCCACCTCCCCTCTCCCGGCAAGGAAAAAGGACATTTCTACTTGCAGGATTTAGGGGCCACCCCCACAGACTCCCCTGTTGTCTGACACAGTGTTCAAATCTGCTGAGTAAAGGAAGTGACAGACCCCATCGCTGTCACCAGCCGGATTTTGTTCCTCCCAAACTCAGCAAGTGACAGTCAGGGTTTGGGTACAGCCCAGCAGCTCGGTGGGCGGATTTTCAAAGGAACAGTTGTGCATGTTCAAGCAGGACCCCATTTGGGTGCAGAAGAGCTGCTGCACTGCATGTGTTAATTAGGTTTTTGCATAAGTAAGTGCTGTTCTGTTCTGCACATGCTGTTACCCGTCTGCACACACACTGTCCCAGGCTTGAGTGGCATTAGCCAGGTGCAATGCTGCTCCCTGAAACCCTGGCTTTAATGTGTGCAAAATAAGGAGAGTATTACACTTAATATTCAGACTGCAGAAGATTGCCTAAATGAAAATCAAGATGGTTTAGACTCGTTGCTATCAGAAATAGAGAATATTTTATTTTCCTGACAACTCTCCCCCCTTGTGCTAAAACTGAATCTTATAAACCTTTTTCTGGACTTCCATTGCAGTGTTAACATTAACTTGTTGCAAAATCAAGCATGGCTGAGATCTCCTCTTTTCATTTTAATAACAACAGAATAAAGAAGAGATCTGCTGGGCTTTTTTTAGCCTGTTTACCCTTCAGTGCTTTTAAGTTACCTGGTAATTGCATCTGGCTCTGGGAAAAAGCATCACGTGATGAAAATGCATTTGGGTTGAACACAGACCAAAGCCTACCTGGCTCACAGGCTCTGCAGGCTGCAGCCCCAGACTCATTAGCAAAATGTCCAGGCAGGCAGGGAAGGCACTCGGTGCTCCTGGGGAAGCTGGGAGGGAAGGGAGCAGAGTGGAACACCATTTTATGTTACTCAAGCCTCTATCCACTTGGAGAAGAGAAAGCAGAGCACGACACTGACAAGTCTAGAAATAGAGCAATTATAAAGAGGGAATTCAGGTGATCAGTTTGAACTCATCTGAATGTTAAAGGTCCACTAAAAAAACGAAAGTTTTCTGTATTATTAACATTACAGATGGCCTGTGTCAGTGGGCTGTGTGAAAAGGGACCATCTGAATTGAAGGTCTTGAAAAATACATTGTGAGGTCAGGCTTAAAACCCTTGGCTTAAAGTCAGACTCTTAAATCCACTCTTGAAAATAGGATAGGGAAGGTGTTTGCTGTTCAGCATCCATCAGCGATTTCAAAAGGAGCTGTTCCATTGCTGGGAAGCAGGAGCTGAAAAAAGGACCTAAACCTTTTTATAGGTTTTTCAGGTTTAAGTAGCAGGGACTGTGGGAAAAGGGAGGCAATATGTCAGACCTCCAGGAGGAGGGTGAGGAAATGAGGGAAAGGCAGGAAAAGAGGAAGCTTTTACATTCATCACTAACAGAGCTAAATCCCCTTCAACAAGTATGTGGGTATAAGAATTTGATAACATACTCAGAGATGCCTTGGAGGAAAACAAGGACATGCTCTTTAATTCCTTCAGGAACTCCAGGGCTGAGTGAGATTTGCAGAGAAAAAACAAAAAATAAAAAAAAACAACCCAAAAATCAATTGGAAACACAGCACATGCTTTGCTGCAAACAAACCAACGCAGGGCCTGCGCCAGCCAGAGCCGCTCAAAGCTGCGGGGAGGCCAAATTCTCCAAATACCACAGAAATGTTAAATGGTCCCTTCGAAGCCCTGAGGCCCAGGCAGCCACCAGGAGATGGCCATGCACACACTGCACCCCCAGGTCTCCTCCAGATCCCCCCACTTCTGGTCCCTGCTCTGGCACACACCAACCCAGAGCTGGCCTGACCCTCTCTGGTCCCTGGCCCTCTCCCACAGCAGCAGCTGTGTGTCCCCTGGAGGCTGCTCTCGATTGTCTTTTTGAAGCAATTTGAGGTGTATTTTTAAGGCAGATCCTCACCGCACAAACTGCAAGGAGGGAGGACAGAGGGGAGCACAGAGAAAGATCCTGCTGGCACCTCCAACTCAGGGTGCTCAACTGCTAACAAACTGCACAGTCAGGGCACCCTTCCTACTGCCACATTTTGTTCCCATTCCCCAGGACCGATTCAAATGGAACTGTTCTGCAATGGACACAATCCTGGGAGGCTCTTGCCACCCCTCCTGTCCTTGCCACCACACAAAGGACACAGCCCACTGTTTGCAGATGTGGATACAGCAAGGGAAAATCCAATGGAAATGGAGAGAGAGGCACATCCACATGTCCCCACAGCCAGAGGACACCTGTGCAGCATCCCTGGATGAGACAGCCTGATGGAACTGCAAGACTGAGCTCCTGGCTGGGATGTCTTGTCAGATTTTCCACACTCTATCAGCTGAGGGTATTGCTTTAGATGCCACTGACTTCAATGTAATGAGATCCCTTGGGGGAAAGAAAACAGGGAGTAAGAAAGTAATTGGGCAAAGCAGGGAGATGGAACCTGTTGGACAAACATATCCTAGAGAAAAACTGAAGATATGAACCCACATCTCACTCCCAAGAGTCTCCCCATCACAAAACAACATGTTCCCTCAGTGCAGGCAAAAGACATGGGGATAAAAAAGGGAAGCCCACTGAGGGACAGCCCTCAGCACAAGGATATCCACACCAAGGTTTCCTGACCAGGAGAATTTAGCCTCTGGGAAACAACCCTTGCAGCACTTTTCCTGCAGCCCAAAGGAAGAGATTTTTCTGGCAGGGAAATGTTTTGTGGAACAGCATCCAGTCCCCATGCCCAGGGGCTGTCACTCACCTGGTGTAATACCCCTGTGGGCACGGCAGGCAGGATGGTTGCCCACTTTGGGGCTGGTAGTGGCCTGGGGGACAGGGGCTGCAGGCACTGGGGTCTGTGCACGAGCCCCCTGTGCAGCACGAGCAGCTCAAGGTGCCTAAATTGGAAGAAAAAGCCAGGATCAGGATTGCAAGATTTCACTGAAATCCCTGTGTCTGCTAGGACAGGTCACTACCACAAAGGCAGAAGCTTTGGGATGCAGTTCCTCCAGCAAGGCATTCCTAAAGGGTAGAAACTGCAGTGGTCATGCTAATTGTGCTGCTGTCCACTGTTACCAAGCTGCAGAACAACCATAAGATGATCTAAGGAGCCAAGTCTATCTTGGATCTCCAGTAATTAAGCTGTCTGCTTTTTCTATCTTTAATTTGAGGGGCCTTGTTTTCCCTCCAACACACAATAAAAGAGACAAAAAAAAAAAAAGAAATCAATATACTTCTTTAGATTACTGATAATTTAAGCTTGTAGGAAGCAGAACTGATAAGTAAAGCCCCAGAGTCGAGGACCTGCCTTAAGCAGCAACAGCTTTTCTTTGAGCACCCATATCACAGCATTCCCAGCAGGAAAGTTCTACCCCTCTCTGCTCCACAAAACCAATCCCAGCCACGCAGAGGAGCTGGGTGGGATTTACTGCAGCTGCACACATCAGACCTGCTATCTCCCTGCTTGCCCAAGCCAGTCCTGGTAGCTGCACCACCAACACAGGCAAGAGGAAAAGGCCCTGTAAAAGAAGATCCTGCACACAAGAGAGGTGGGAGTTAACTCCTGTCCCCTGCAGTTTCACCCTAAAGCATCAGAGCTGCTTATTTCCCTTTTTTTAAAGTGCTCTGTAGTGCAGGGAATAAGCAAAAAGTACATGGCTTGTATTTTGGAGAATTATTTTCTTTTTTTGAGATTTTTTTTGTGGGAGGGGGTGGTGGTGTTTGAAATCAAAACCCAACCATGTTACAACATAAATGACTTCTGGGAAGGGTGATATTATGCACTGCTAACCACAACAGAGGTTGATCAAGTATTTTCTCAAGGCCATGGGTAAAGGCTGTCTCTATAGCAGAGATTCTCTTTCAAACATTCGAGACAGCTGGAAATTAACCTTGGATTTGGCCCTGGACCCCAAAATGATGTTCTTCTGCCAATAAATCAAACTGCACTTGTGTTACACTTTGTGCCACAATCCTACTGCTTTGTCACCCCACTGGGGAAGCCTCAGAAAGACCAAAGCACAGCACAAGGCCAGGAAAAACCAAGTCTTAGATTTCAGAAGAGTGAAATGAATTAACTCCCTCTCCTGCTGCCTGTCCAAGCTTCCAGCAAAAGAACAAGTGCTGGCTTCACCTGCCCTGACAAATCCCTTTTCCCTCGAACACAGCAGCTGGGAGCAGGGACTCTTACCTTGGCTGGGGACTGTCCCTGGGGGGCAGCGGGCACAGGCTGTCACATTCACTCTGCTGCAGTTGGAGGGCTGGGGGGTGCTGGGGAGTGCTGATGGGACCCCAGGGGATGTGGCCACTCCTGGAGGGGATGCTGGGGCACTGCTGGATGTGGCTGTCAGTCCTGCAGACGCTTGAGAGGCAGCCGTGCTGCCAGAGGTGGGGATGGTCCCCATAGTGGTGGGCAGAGTCTGGGCAAGGGTTTCTGTGCTTGGATCAGCAGAGGGAGCTGCTGTGGAAGCAGCAGGGTTTGAAGTGGTTGGTGTCAGTCCAGCTGAGAGTGTTGCAGGAACAGCTGGGGGAGAAGAGGCCACAGCAGTGGCTACACTGGGAGGTGCTGGGGTTGATGCAATTGGGACCTCGGTGCTGGTTGCACTGGGGGCTGCTGGGGTTGATAAAATGGGAACCCCGGTGCTGGTTGCACTGGGAGGTGCTGGGGTTGATGAAATGGGGCCTTCAGTGCTGGTTGTCTGGCCTAAAGCAATACCTAAGAGAAGAAAAAACATAATTAGTGACCGAATTATTGTTCTCCCTTTAATGATGGCTTCCCATTTAGGTCTTTATCACCTGCTTAAACCATTATCCTTGTCTGATGTCCAGAAACTCCCATCTGCTGTGTTCCACTACAGAGCAAGGACCCGAGGCAGCACCTGAGCATGTCTGGCATATGAGAGACTTACCAAGGAAATAAATTAATGGGTCCATGAGGCCACAATTAAGTAGATGCCAATGTCCAGGAGGTCTGACTCTCCCAGATAAAAGAGTGTGAGAATTGCCTGGAACAGTCAGCTTTGTTAGCCTCTTGAGACTGGTTACCCTCAGATCTCATGACAATCTGATTTAAGATGCTTGTTAAGTAGCTGACTGCTTTATCCCATCTCCCTCAAACAGATCAGCCAAGAAAAGTCAGGGGCTCAGGATTTTTTAAACTGTTCTGGTGGTACATCCAGTAACCAGAAGGGAACCTGCAGGCCAAGACTCGCTTCAATTCTGAAATCCCTCCTCAGAGTGAGGATTGCTGAAATCTGTAGAGAAAGGAAGTATTGCTGCAGCTCAAGTTGTTTTGCTGTGACACATGGTGGACTGGAACATCATGTGCTGATGGAAGTCATCCCTTGGCACAGGCATGGGGAATGTCCTCCACTTTCTAACAGAGGACAAACTCGTGGAACTAAGCATGGAAAGCAGGAGGTTATAGTGAATTTAGGAGTGTGGTACTAAGCAAAGGAAGAAAAGCAAAACCAAAACAGGCAGCTCCTGCCACAGCAGCTGTGCCACCAGCTGGGTTCAGGAATTCAGGGGCAGGGATTTACTGAACACTTACTGCAACTTCTGAAAACACCCAACCTTATACAGCACCAGTAGGCAACTGGAGCTGATACTGTGGGGTGTAAATGCTCTCCCAAGCAGCACACATCTGCTAAGTCCCCCTGGCAATCCGTGCCCAGTGGCATGGAAAACAAAAGGAGTACTAAGGAACTGGTTTATGGGTTTCAAGGAGGTCAAAGAGTGCAGCTGACAGCAGGAGGTAAGTGAGGAAGGAAATGGGCAGGGCGAAAGGGGTGACAGCAAAAGCTGTCAGGTGCCAGACCCATATCCCTTTTCCTCAGCCTTGCTTCACCACCAGCCTGTAATTTCACTCCCAAATTTGTCCCCACCACACAAGGCCAGGCACTGTGGGTGCCAGGGCTCAGCAGTACCATGGGATGAACATCAACATGCAGACCAAGCTGATGGCAGCTCCAGTTAAAGTTCTGCACCAGGATCAGGACAGTGGATAAAAGAGTCTTTATAAGGTTGTGATCACATGGAGAGAGTTTGCTGGGAGCACTCCCTCCTGTTGTTGACTATCTGCTTTGTGCTTCACCAAGGGCCAAAACCCATCTTGGTGTAACTACTGAGCAAAGCAGATGAGCCATCTGGGCCACTGCCCACACTTTAGAGAATTTACAGAATAGTCAGGCTGAAAGGTCCCAGAGGATCAGGGACCCCAGCTCTGAAGTGAGTGGCCCATATGTGGATCAAACCCCCAACCTTGGCAATATTAGCACCGTGTTCTGACCAACTGAGCTAAATCTCAATTCCTTGCTGTAGTCCTAAAACAGACACATCAAACCTAACAGTGATCATTTTGTAACCTGCTGGTTTGCCCTAGGCTCAAATCCAAGGGACAGAGGTGCCAGCATCGGTCCAAGGCAGGGAGAGCATCTCCAAAGTGCCCACACAGGACACAGCTACTGTGGCCATGTCTCCACCCAGAACCAAGATGAACAATTCCCCTCATCTGATTCCCCTGCCTTAAGGGCTGAAGCCAGTCTGCTGCTCTTTCCTCGCCTCTGGCAACAAACTGAGTCAGTTCTGAGATCCATTAAATTAATCTTAAAGTAAACACTAGCAGTAAGTCAAAGGTGCTGTCAAATTCTGCTGGGAAAACCTCTCAGAAGGACCTCTGAGATCCAAGTCTGATCTCCCACCTGTTCCCAACAGCTCAGAGACACTGCAGAGGTTTTAACACCTTGGACTACCCACAGCTGGATGCATTTTGTTGTAGTTGGGGTTTTCTAGTTGAATATGTTTCATTGGTTGATTGGTTTAATGTCAAATGGTGGTGCTGTTAAGAAGAATTTTTTAAAATGGAAAGTAGTTTTCCATAACACGCTGCTAAAATAGTAGAGTTGTTTGCAAAATTTCAGTAGCCATCCATAACCTTTGGTAGCCAGTACTTCTTAATAATTTAAACAATTTCTGGAGAAAAAAAGAAGTCAGCAACTGAAAAAAAATAGTTCTGAGCACCTAGCAAAGTGTTTGTGTATTTTACCAGTTAGAGTCAGTCACAGGCATGAAAAATCAATACTCAAACAACCTCAGCTTCACCAGACAAACCATTTTCTCTCCTGCACTTACACTGTCTGTGTCATGGGACAGTGATTTTGCTTTCTAGAGCCTCTTTTTTTTTTTTTTTTTTCCCTAAGGAGCACTGTGAATCACCCGAAGTATCTCCAGGGAAACTTGAACGATGTGTTATTTTGCGTGTGACGCCTTGGTACGAACAAGAGCCTTGAGGATGTCAGGGAAGGATACAGAGCTGATCTTTCCCAACCTGCCAGCAGGCATCCTGTTCCTTAGGGTTTAAGATAAAGCCTCTACAAATCCTCAATATACAGAGCAATACAGCTCTATTGCTCCTT
The DNA here is from genome assembly GCA_013396875.1 of Vireo altiloquus. Classification (NCBI taxonomy): domain Eukaryota; kingdom Metazoa; phylum Chordata; class Aves; order Passeriformes; family Vireonidae; genus Vireo; species Vireo altiloquus. Next base: position 643,281 of record VZRF01003085.1, read on the forward strand.
TTCTTTTTTCTTATAGAAGCAAATTTTTGTATTTACCGTATGCATCCCACTTGCAACACTGCCCATCTTTCATTCATTTCCTTCCCTGCCCACTGCCCCAGCCCACGTCGTGAAGCCCAAGGCTGCCACAGGCCCACTGTGGCTTTACCCACCTCCGTGCTCAGGCACTGAGGAGAAACCCTGTGTCGGGAGGACTTACCTGTTAAACACACCACGGTTAAGCTCCACAGCAGGGGACAGGGCCAGGCACTCATTTTTCCCTGAGGAGTAACACAGCCTGTCAAAAGGCAAGATCAGCAGCTAATGCCCTCACCCAGCTGCTCATTCTCCTCCGCCTTCGTGCCCAATTTTGTCACCTGACTCTGATCATGCGGCTCAGTCAAGTCAACTTCTCTCCAACAAAGGGGGGTTTATGTTCGGAGACTGCAACAGGTCTTAAGACGATAGGGCCTCCTCGGAGCCGAGCACACAGCAGGCCCTCAGACGAGCAGGTCTCTCCTCAGAGCGACGCGGAACCCGTGCGAGAGGAGCGTTCTGGAGGAAGGGAAGGGCTCCGGGGAGGAACGGGCAGGGCAGCACGGGAACTCGGCCTGGCTGCGGGCCAGCCCCCCGTGACCTCGTCAAGTGAGGGGATTTCATGTTTTAGACACACAAGATTTCCCGAAAGAAGAGAAACAAGAAAAACAACCCCAGGAGAGTCCCCATTTTAACTGGGGCCGACCATGCAGTAACCAGAACGCAGCCTCTGGTGAGCACGGAGCTTTCCCAGCCAGCATTTCACTCCCCCTCCCCCACCATTGCCCCCAAGGTGTCCAGCTTGATGCATCAAGTTCTTATCAGAATCAAGCTCAAGGATCCCGATGATGATGATTTTGAGGTGAGGGCATTAAGTTTACCGAGGCCCCACCCCATTTTCCATGTGTTCCAGTGTCTGTACTGCTTGCTGGGCCACCTGAGGACAGAGATGTCTCCATGTTTTCCTCACCTTGCAGCCCTGCTTTGAAAGATCCCCCTTTTCCCTCTGCCCCCCTATTTAGCAATCAGCATTGCCTGTGAGAGGATTTCCTTTAGCATTCAGCTGAGTGCCACATCTCACATGTCACATCTTTGCCCAAACTGAGGGAATAGAGGGCTACTCACAGAGGATTGTGAATGCTCCACATGCCAGCCCCACAGCTGCACATTCAGCGAGATGAGGCACTGTTATGCACTGCTCATGTCCTTTGCACTCCAGGATCCTCAACAGGACCCAAAAGGATGAGCCAAAACTGGCCTGCTCTAACACAAACCCTTAGGCTTTCCTCACAGTGGCCCAGGTAGGGCACTTTCCTGTCCTGTCCTGTCTCTGGCAGTGACAGTCTGCCTAACTATTCTGCCTCATGGTAGCTGCACAGAGACAGAGCAACCTCCTCCACTCTGGGATCACCAGTTTAAGTGGGTGCAGGTCAAGCAGGAACCAGCTGGCTTCCAGCAGTGTCAGATAGAACCTTAACCTGAACTGATCACTGCCAAAGTGGTCACAAGCAGACATCAGGCTCAAGGACTCGGCCCTGGCAGCCCCTCACAGAGATGCTGCCCAGTGGCTCTGGGCAAGGCAGGGGTGGGTAGAGGGCTGCCCCTTCCCTGCAGGCAGGAGAGCTCTCAGTGTGACATTGCTCAGCTTGGCTTTACAGGTTTTACAAGTCTCCACACAGGATGTTTGATCTCAGTCTATGTAAAGAACCTGTTCCTGTGCAGGGCTATCTACTCTCCAGTGGGCCAAGGCTCTGCAGTGAGGGACAACTTCTGCTGAAACAGCATTTGCAGGATGGAGCAGCTCTGTGCACTGGTGAAACACTGCCAGCAATTACCCAGTGAGATTTATCCTGCTAGGGGAGCTGGCAGCAAATCAGTCCCCTCCATCCCACAAGCTGCACCCCTGGTTAGTGGGGAGCTTTCCTACATTTCCCAGTCCCAAAAGCAAGCCACACATTTGCTGAGGAGCTACTGCACACATGTACAAACTGGAAAAGCAGTTCAGAACTGGATGTGGCAGCACTTTCACTGCAAGTTTCAGCTTAACACATGAAGAGAAAGGGAAATTGTGCCCTCAGAGTCCCCTTTCTGGATGGGCTACCAGAGCCCAGGTAAGAGATGAGACAGGCTGCTTTCCTTGCAACTGTTTTAGCAACTGGGCAAGCTGGAAATACACTTCTGACAGGGAAAGTCTAATGCCACTTCAGGGCAGAAAAATACAAACAGACAAATTCATAAACTCCTGACCTGCCTGGGCCTGTCTCCATTGAGATGAAATGCTTTTGCTAGCTGGTTCACAGAGAATAAAAAGCAGTGTCATGTTTTATCAAAAGCGATGTCCTAGGCTGGCACAGGGCCCTCTTCTTGTCAGTTCTGTTGTTCTTCCATAGCTGTCAGACCTTGTATCCCAAATAACAGACAGTGCCCTCCACCCTCAGAGCTTACAGGGCAGAGGCAGGAACAGTGACATTTCTCCCAAGAACGCAGCATCCTGTTCAAAAACTCCAGCAGTTTGTACCAGCTCCCAGGCCTTGCCTGGGGAGGACAGCTCTTGTCCAAGGCTGCCCCAATCCATCCAAGCTGAGCAAGCAGAGAATGTACCATTTGAGGTTTCATCTGCTGAGGGCAGACTTGGATTTCTGAGCTTCCTGGGTTTACAAACCCAAGGGCCACCACAGGGCTCTGCACTAACTGTCTGCAGGTCACCTGGGTGTTAGATGTCCAAGTGATCTGTCTGTTTAGAAGGAGAGCTACCTGCTTAATAAGAAACATGGAGCAGGAAGACTCTTTCAAACAGCAGCGCTCTCTGCAGTGTCATGAGTGACCTGCCACTGCCTCAGCTTTGGTCAGCTGGGATGTGACAGTAAATGCTGTGGGTGTGAAAATCCCCAGGTGACAGCAGACTGACACATCCATGAAAATGGTAATGCCCCAGGTAACTCTTTAAGGTCAGGAAGGTATTAACTACCAGCTGAGGAGAGCAGAGTGGTTTGGCTTGAAAGGTATCCCTGAAGATCATCTCATTTCAACCCCTCTGCCATGATAGGGACACCTTCCACTAGAGAGCGTTGCTCCAAGACTGATCCAACCTGACCTTGAACACTTCCAGGGATTCAGCCGCCACAGTTTCTCTAGGCAACCACTCCCAGTGCCTCACCCCCCTCACAGTAAAGATTTTTAACCCCAGTAACTAATCTAACTCTGCCCCCTTTCAGTTTAAAGCCATTCCCCCTTGTCCTATCACCACGTGTCCTTGTGTCCCTCTCCAGCTCTCTTATTGGTACCTCGAGGTACCAGAAGGTGCTGCAAAGTCTCCCCGGAGCCTTCTCTTCTCCAGGCTAAACAAACCCAATCCTCTCAGCCTGTCCACATAGCAGAGGTGCTCCAGGCCTCTGAGGATCTTACTGGTCATCCTCTGGACTCATTTTATCCTTGTATTCTTAGGCTCTTTCCATGGTTATCCACCACTCCACTGTCACTATTGGTGTCCTAGGTTTAACAGACACCTTTTGGAGTGGAAAATGACTGTCATGGTCCAAGGCAGGCAAGGTACTGCAAAGCTATCCTGTTCCCATGACTCTAGGGATGGTCCCTGGCATGCTGTATCCAGCTATCTGACAGGACTGGGGTCCTTTGGCAGTGTTGCAGACCCACACCCTGCTGCTGAGCTAGAAACTGGGGGCTGGGCTGAGCTGCTGCCTGGGAAAGAACAAGATAATCAGGCAAACTGCAAGCTGGATTCTGACAGGCTTTTTCTTGGAAAAGATTTTTCTTCAAGCAATACAGGTTGTGATTCATACCCAAACTTGGCTGTGCATAGAAGTACCAGCCCACAGGTATTACTTGGTCCTCCACAGACAAAAAAGCAGCAGCACTCTGAACGCCCTGGAATGCACCATCCCATGGGCTGTGTTGGGAAGCAATGGTGAATCCAGACCCCTCTTTTAGATGCAAGGTTATTCCAAGGTATATCCACTGACTCTCATGAAACAGGCCAGGTGTCCAGGCTTTAGGAATACAGGTCTATCAAGCATTCAAAAGCCATTTGCCCAAGAGGGAGCCAAGACACTCCTACACAGCTGAGGAGGAAGAAAGTACCGCCAGCGTTCTTGGAGGAACACGCAGGGTTCTGTGCTCGGGACGGCGAAACTGCTGGTGAGCGAACGGCCACGCGATGGCACCACAGCGCTGGGCACAGGGACAGCACCACGCCCGGGCTGGCACCAGAACCAGCTCACCCAAAACCAGCCAGAGCTGCTCTGCCACCACAGCGCTGGACACGGGGACAGCACCACGCCCGGGCTGGCACCAGAACCAGCTCACCCAAAACCAGCCAGAGCTGCTCTGCCACCACAGAGCTGGGCACAGGGACACCGCCACGCCCGGGCCAGAACCAAAACCAGCTCACCCCAAACCAGCCAGAGCTCCTCTGCCACCACAGCGCTGGGCACGGGGACACCGCCACGCCCGGGCCAGAACCAAAACCAGCTCACCCAAAACCAGCCAGAGCTGCTCTGCCCAAACTGCACCAGCAGAAACCTCCAGCAACTCTGTGCGTTGTAGAGGTGGAATAACAAAAGCCACAAAAGGGAGCTGGAGGAATTTAGGTAAAAAATACAAGAGTTATTACAGTCACTTTGAAACAAAAACCTAACACCTCATCTTTTTTAAAAAATGTGTTTCTTCTGTGCCTGGGTTTAGAAGGAATAATAAAAAAAAGTAGAGCTAGCCAAAAGAAAGGTGTTGTACTGCAGCAGGGATCTGATGGTTTATCCATAATAATACACAGAGGCTAGAAGTTTATTTTCTCACAAGCAGCACAGAATGTTTAATTCTTATTTACTCCCCCATCAGTTAAAAAGCAGGTCTTAAAATGTAAAAATACCCTCCAAAATGGACCAACGTGTCTTGGGTGTCAGTTCTAAGGATGGAGGTCAAACCCAGCTGGTGCTTTAGGCAGAACAAGTGCAGGGGGTGTTGCCTCTGCTGTCCGTGCATGCAGCATTTGGGGAAGGAGGAAACACCTTCCACTGAGGCACAGCTTGGGTACCTGATCAATGCAGATGATCACAGAATTTTAGCACAAGATCAGCTTGTCTTGCCAACTCTCCTATGTGAGGAAACAACCAAGCAAAAAACCCAATTTTTATTGAAAGATGAAAAGGAAAAAGGAGACTATGGACTTCAGTAACACCAAATGATGGGGCAGGCACTAGAGCCAAGCTTACATGCTAGTGAGGGCTTCAATCAACCATTCAGAGAAACCCACTGCTTTGTGTTTTCATTAAATTTCTACTACGAAGGAATAAGTATATTTTAATACCAAATGCTACACAGGAACCACCTTCTCAGAGCCAAATAAAAGAGCCTCCTCAAGTTCCTCAGGCAAAGGTCACAGAATGCCAGAATGTTTTCAGTTAAAAGGGACCTTAAAGATCATCCAGTTCCAACTCCCCTGCCACGGGCAGCAACACCTTCCACTAGACCAGCTTGCTCCAAGCCCCATTCAACCTGGCCTTGAGCAATCCCAGGGATGGTACAATGCAAGTGTCTTGAAACACAGCAGCTTCTGGAAAGAGTCACCTCATTTACTTCAGAACAATCGGGTTTTGCTTCTTGCCTCATTTTCCCTTTCCTGCTCTCAGGAGAGCCTGCACACACCCAGCTGCACAGCAGGGACAGGAGTGGAGTCTGAGATGCTCCAGCTCTGTCTAAAGGCACTTGGAATACAGGACAGCATCTGTCACGGGTTTGTCGAGGTCTGGAAGAGGTCAGTGTTTGATCCTTCATTAGTCTTAAGGGTTAGCACTAGAGCAACATCCTAAACATCACATCCCCTACACCCTTGAATCAGCTAAGCCTCTCCAAAGTGTCCAGTGGCACAGAGATCGCAAAAAACAGACAGCTCTGATTCTCAGCCAGCAGGTGAACTGGCACATCCCTGTTCATGTGCAGTATATCAGGGTCTGGGCATCAGGAAATCTCAGAGAACAAGTGCCCTGTGAAATAACGAATGAAGTGTGCATCTCAACCTCTCCCAAAGCTTTTGTCCCAGGCATTCTACCAGAGCAGCTGACCTGGAACAGAATTCCTTTCCTGGCTATTCGATAAGGTCAACCTGACACAGTAAAGAAAAACTTTAGACTGTGTCTGGCACCACCCCAGCACAGGCCCATGGAACAGAGCCACTTCACACAGCTGCACATAAGGAAATTGGGATAAGGCCAGCCACACATCTCCACGTAACACTGTAAGACAAACCTTCATGCTTATCACAGAACCAGACCCCAGGAACAGCATGTGAGCATGCAACAGTTTCCAAAAACCCGCAACAAACCCCACCCAAAAAAACCACCAACCCCAAACCAAAATATATCCACTTTCTGCAGCACTTAAATTTAGAGAGGCCATCATTGCTCCAGATAAAGGCAGCATTGTAGAACAACAGGGTTTATTCCACACTTCCACACCCCACCCACAGAACCTGTGCATGGCACATCTTCCTCATACCATCAGATGTCAGCTGTGGCTCCAGTGCTTCTGCACACACACCCCCACACTGTGCAGACACAGCACCCAGGGCTCACCAGCCTTCAGTGAACACACACACAGAGCAAGAACAGGTATTTCAGTACATATACTCACAAATATCCCAAAACAGCAAAACCAGCACTTGGCATTTCAAAGCTGACAACTCTGAAATGCACCTACAGAAACAATGCCACAAATATGAAAAGATACACATTATCAGGCAATTTGGCTGTTTGGTCTGAGGATGCTGGTACAACTCAACTGTTAGTACAATGAACAATTTGATTATTAAGAAGAGTATCAGTCCATTTCCTTAGAAAATCTATATTTTTTATTATACATACTGTATTACACAGAAAATACGTACCCAAAGACAGAATATTTTGAATTAACATCTGTACAAAAAGAAAAAAAACCAAACAAAAACCAATAGAAAACATACGGGCTATGCTATAGATGTGACATTTTACAAAATGACAAGTTTTTGTTAAAGGCACCAGATTCCCAGAGGGCTCTGGCTTAACAATTTTTAGTCTTTTTTTTCCAGTCAGATCTTACTATGAAAATATGATTCACTCTTAAACCGTGTGATGTCAAAGTCTCAAGATTTTTTAATCTAGACAAGTGGTCTGCACTTTGACACAACTCAGTGAGAGAACTGACCAATTCCACATGGAGATGTCAAGCAACTTCCAAAGGCCCCTCCCCACTGCATCCAGCATCCTATGGTATTGAACTGAAAGATTAAATGGCAAAGCCACCACTGAAAATCAGGTTAACCACAAAATACCAGCCCAATACTAGAGTGTTAACTGTACTAGCCTAGACTGGTTTGTATGGAGATAACTACAAAGCATTAGAGTAGCAAAAGAATGAACAGAAAGATGGAATCTGTTATCAGAACTCTTGCTCAGCATCTTCTCAGGCTCCCTTTCTTAATTACACTCATTTCACTCTTTCTGGTCCTCACAGCACACATGAAAGAAAATGGAGCCTTCAGAATCTCAGTACTTCACTATAGGGCAAGTTGTTGAAGAAGCCTGGCTAAGATGAATGTGCTCTTTCTCCCCTAAAAACAAAGTTTGGACAGGAAAGGGAAAACACAAGCCGCTTTCATTGCTTCTTTCTCCAGTATTTCATACTCACGTCAAAGAAGCTAATTCATATCATGCCTAGGCTTGCACAGACAGGGGCTTCTCTACAAGCAAGGGCAAGAGAGACCAGGACATCCTCCTTGATGAGGTGCAGTTCAAGCCCAAAGTTCTAAAGTTTGGGCTTGCTATTTCCTAAAACTTCGTGTCTGGATAAAGAGATGAGGACAGGACAAAACCAAAGCTTTAAGAAAACTCTAAATTACTTCTCTGGTCAACTCAGTACACCTGCAAGTCATTCTAGAGTAAAGAAATGTTTTTGTTTAACCATACAGCACACACTGAGCCTCACTGAACAGCTTCACATCAATGTGATTGAGTACTCAAGACAAAAACCATCAAGTTCCAGGGCCAGAGTTTGTTTTGTATGTAACAACTCCAATATATTGGAATTTCAATATTGAAGTTGCCCCTTCCAATTTGTCTGGCATTATTCCTACTTTCAGAATACAGATTTGATGATTTCCTTCGCTGAACCAAAGAACTCCATGTAGTTTTACTTCTTACTGTATCATTTTAACAATGTTGCAGAAACTTCCCTTCCTTTAGGCATTTAAGAAACACTTTCTAGGTTCACATATCAAGTTGAAGTAATGCTCTCGTATTGAGGGTCACAGAGTGACATTAAAAAATAATTTATTTTTGCAGTGTTAAATTGTCCCATCCTAACAAGTTAACGGAATTAAAAATATACTATAGCTCTATTTAAAATTTCCATTTATTGCATATGACTGACTTTAGACAAACAAGCCTGGAGACCAACTGCATTATGCAGCAATTACAAACAGCAGCATGGATAAGCTTCCTACATACTACTGCACTCAAATGACTCCACTGCATTCTAGGAGGGCTTCTTGAAGAGCAGAGGGACAGCTATCCCCACCCCACAACACAGGTCTGAAATGCAGACTTTTGTGGACCCAGAAAGTTTAGTGAGGGACCACCATTAACCTCAAGCAAGCCAAAAGAGCCACCACACAGCAGCTCCTGACCCCAAATGAACTGCACAGGTCTTGCATCAACAGTTTACAATGACAGAACATGCCCCTCAAGCCAGCCAATTTTCTAAATGCTCATTGTTATCTGTATCTGATACTTGCACCTCATCTAGCAAGCAGGAACAGTTGAGACAGAAGTATCATACATGTTTACAGAAAACTGGTCATCACAAGGAAACTTTAAAATCTGAATGCAAACAACAAAAGGAATGTCACTTTTCTTTAAACCTTTCTTCTAAAAGATGAATACTTTCATATCCTATCGTTAGCCCTCACTGTGTAACACTCTAAAATCAAATAAGTTATAACCATAACGCATTCTACTGAACTCCTAAAAACTAAAACTCACTACTCATTCTCACTTGCCAAGCTGTTTTCTAAGTGTTTATAAAGAAAAGTTGCAATCAAAATTACAATCTACATTGTTTCTGAAATGGGTAACTCTGGGGAGAACAGCCCCAATGTGACAGTTATATGTAACTTTCACACTAAAACATGCACAACACTCTGTAATGGCAGCAGTTACCATCAAATAACCTGCCCGTTACAGAACTAGAACATTCTGTATATTTGCTTCAAATAAAGTTAAGAAATCTACACTTTTGGTCACATCTTAAAACACTGTAGAATACAGGAGGTTTTTAAAATATTATTTATACTTGCCCTGTCCTGTTGGGTAGTTTGATTGAAAAACTAAGATTAAAATGCAATAAAAATTCCCCAATAAAAAAAACTCTAATAAAACATCTAAATGTCTTTATCAGTATACAAGTATACTATGGGATTTGGTCTGCTTTCTTTTCAGAAAAAAGAAACAAAAAAAAGCGCCTCATTTTGTCCTAAAAGTTTCACTTCAACATGAACCTTTAAGTCAGCCCAAGGTATCTCCTCAACACATCACCACTCTGCTACTCATCTTTGTATTTCTTCCTTCTAAGTAGCATTCCCAACCAAGCACAGGTCCACACACAAGTATTGGCAGAAACCAGACACTGAACCCAACACTCCTTCAAATGATGAAGCCAAGTGTTCCAAGAAGGAATCCTGACTTATGTACATAAATCCTCTCAGTAAATGCCAGCATTGTTTGCAGTATTAAAGCCAGATTACACCAGTGGCATGGACACAGTTACAAAGATAAAAATGTGCTTCTACTAGCAGGGCACAAGTACAAGGCACATTTATATGCCAGTATAATTGTGACCACATTAGCAATTATACTGATAAAACTACAGTGGTAAGAACCACAGCTACAGTCATTCAAAACTTTTTGGGTCAGGGCTTGGCAATCAAAAACATTATGACTGCTCAACCAAACATACATTAACAGTGCCTCCAGACAACAAAACTGCTTCTTCTCAGGTATGTGTCTCAACCATTTCTATAGCTATTTTTAAATTAAGCTCCCATTGGTCTTGTGATGTAGTTGTTTCCCTTCCTCCAGGTAAGTAATGCTGGGCAAAGGGCTTGCTGTGCAAGAGCCATAGATCAACTTTTACCCCAGACTGCTATGGCAAGAAAATACCACTTCCAGGCAGCAACAAGCCACTGTTGCTTTTATAATTTTGATGGGTTTTTTCTTCAGAAAGTTATGATACTCAGTTTCCATCTATCTCAAATAATGCCGAATACAGATTAACTCATGCTGGGCATGTACACTGACAATATAGCGAGTTAACAAAGCTGCTCAATCTCATTCTATGACCCAAGCATAAATAAGCTAAACATACAGTGGGTACCTTTAGACACTGACATCTACCATCTGCAATAGTTATACTGCAGCTGAAATACAAAATTATCAAGCATCGACCTGTGGTGCTCCAAACATCCATTCTTATGACAGAACTCATGTTGCCAAAGAAAATGTTTTTACAATAAAGATCTGTGCCCTCAGTTAACAGTAAACCGTGAATGACTGTGCAGTAGTCTTCTGGTACTTAGCAGTAAACTGCTCTCATCTGTAACCTTTCAGATGTGATCTCCTTTTTCAGCATCTTGAACTGTAGGAAAAAAAACCACACCAACAACTTCCCCCCCTCAAGATCATCTTTCCCTCTCCCAAGATTAATTAAAAAAAAAAAAATAAAGCAAGTTTGAGATCATCATCTTCTGTGTTCACTGAGCTCAGTTTGGTTGAAGAGCACAGCTTCTAATTGGGAAGGTCATAAGACATGTACATGAATGTCACTTTGTACAGCTGACATACTCTATGAGCTGGTTGACTCTAAGCTTGATTTGGTCCAGTCTGCTGCTGCTGCATCCCTTAGGAAACATTAGTTATAGGTTTGTACTTCTTGAATCTGGTCCATTCACCAGTAGCATAGTTCATTTCAAAGACTGTGTCAACTAACATAGTGGTGCTGCCCGTGCCATCTGCCTTTGGTAAATCTTCTGTATGTTCACTAAGTTTAATTTGGATGATGTCACCTTGCTCTTGGCAAGGATTCTCTGCAGAAAAAAAAGAGAAACACGTTATACATTTCAATAGTGTATTAAACAAAGTAGGGGTTTTTATACTTAAAAAAATAATCCCCAAACCACAAATAACAACCTCAGATCCAAAGCTGAGCAAAGCACATAGCCAAAGATCTCCTCCTCTCCCTCCACACTCCTGAGACCGTGTTTTAAAGACGACAAAACTAGACCCCAAAAGATGATGCTCATGGCAAAGGAACTGGAAGAACAATAAAAGAGAGAGTAAAGCCTGCCAGTGTCATTTCTCTCTGCCTCAGAGTCAGAAGAGAAGCTTATATTTAAAAAGGAGTTGGTAAACTTGAACTACCAGAGTTACTTTACTTGTGATACATTTTGTAGTTAAATGCCTCAACAATTTTTAGCTGTAAAAGCCCCAAGTGCTTCACTGAAACCACTTGTCCCAGACTCAGTTCCATGCCAGTAGAAGTATTAAATGTTACACTTCAAGTTACTGATATTTAAAAATACCAGTTGGCAGTTATTTATTCAACCTTCAGAAGGTGCTGACATTATTACTGAAAGAATTTATAGTAATATATACTTTACTATATATGTGTATGTGAACCTATATCACATACGCTATTCCAAAATACTATTTTACCTTGTGTTAGAAAAAGCTGTCCATGTAGATATTGAAGTACAGCCTCCTACTGCAATATGAAGTTGCATCTAGTACTAAAAGCACCATCATTAATGCAAGATGCACCAAACTTAAAGCTTAGGGATCACCACAGTAATTCTGCTCAAGTCATCCTCACTACTGTATGGCATTAATCCAAATGCGTGAGCCACATTTAGGCTGCAGGACTCTGGTGATAAGAGCCCCTAAATACCAAATTAGAAACCAGAGCTAGTGCAGATGATGGGAGTTCACTTAAGGACTCTTAAGCCCCTTCTCATCTTACATCCGATAATCTTCTAGGTAAAACAGCTTTGGTCTGTCAAGGCCAATACATAACAGGATCCAGCTATGAGACAGCTTATCTCCCTGTGATTCACAGCACCAGTAGTTATCTCAAGTCTCTGAGATAACAGCTGCCAGTTTCTAAAGCAAGGAATTAGCAGAGAGGTTCTGTACTACCCGACTTATACATCAACTTGCCACAAAAGAATTTACATTCATTGGTCCTCTAGGCAGAGCAGTAGCACCCAACCAGTCTGTTGACTGCTGACCAGCTGCCTTGTTTCTCTTCAACCCTAAGCCATGATTCTACAATGAGTTCAGTTATATCATGGTCAGCAGCTGTTCCAAGATGACTTACTGGAAATGGACCCTAAAGACCTATTTCCAGGTAGTTAGAACTATAATCCATAATATGTAGAGTCCAGAGTAAAACAAAAAGAGCCCAGCACTTACAGAGAAAGCTAAAGCAAAGCACTCTCACATGCACATTTAGAAATGCTAGGCTGTATTTCAGATTTGTGTATTTAGAAATAAGCTAAATTAGTATCAATACATGCCTCTGGATCCTGCCATGAATCCAAGTATAAGAGCCTTTTCTGGCCTTGTAACTTTGTTTGCAGTCTTGAACATTTCCTGTGCAGCATACATTTGCTCCCTCTGTAACAAGACACAACAAATGTCAATTCCAGTGAAGAAAAACTCTGCCAACAGGGACCACATTAATACCCACAGATGTGCATAAAAGAGTGAGGTGAAAGTTTGACCTACAAAAAGTTAACAAAAAAGGTATCTTGGTCTCAAGGCTTCCCCTCTGTAATATTTACACCTAACACTCACAGCAGTGACAACTGAATTCTGAAAGTCAAAAAAAACCACTCCACTTTCAAATAGGTCCAGAAACATGAAAGAGGCTTAATGTTTACGTTACCAATTTTGTGTCCTTTATAACATAAGGAAAAAAAGAAAAGAATCCAATGCTTTCTCTACAGTCCAACAAATCCAGGCTTGCAATAATTTTAGAGGATTTTTTTTCCTTTAATAAATGCAGTAGAGGTACTGAAAAGAAGTCACCCAGCTTGTAAAAGTTGCAACCCAGGCTTCCAGATGTGCTTAGCAAAGTCTTCAGATCAGTTGCATCTTGAATTGAACTTCAAGTATGCACATAATATATACCAAAATATTAGGAATAAGAAGCTTCAGTATATATTACCACTCTCAGGCTTTGAAAAATATGTAATGGGGGGATTAGGTGAATCAGAAATAAAATCTTTTACCTTAAAATCATCTATTGATATATTTTCTCCTACTACAGCAATGTCAAGACAATTTTAAGCAATTTATATTATGTGCATTTGGCTGTGCAATTTCTGATGGAAATACCCAAAATTCTTTATAAAGAGCAACACATTTTTTTACGTAACAAATAGCATTAAATAATGACATCTTACTGCAACGTTAACACTGCACAACTGAAAATGTTGTGATTAACATTAAGACAGCAATATTTAACCGCAAAATATTTTTGTAATCTTCCGTTATAAAAAAGCAGCCTCAACCACTCCATGATCCAAAGGCCAAGAAGTGCCAACATATAAATGAGATCCAATCCACATCAAAATCATCAGTCATAAAGAGCCTGGTTTTACTTACTGTGAGAGAGAGGCTTTTCTTCGGTGGTGGCTGCTGCTGAGTTTGGGGGGCCACTTGTGGTGCCTGTGCCGCAGGGGAGATGGCAGGAGGTGTGGTGGGTGTTAGGGGTGAGGTAGGTGTAGCTGCAGGGGGATTAGAGTTACTGTTGTACATGGGTGTTCTTTGTTTGAACTGTGCAGGGAGAGTTGTAGTAGCATTTGGAGCTGCAGGCTCTTCAGTCTGTCTGTTGGTCTGCAAGGCCTCTCGTGCAGAGCCAGCTGCAAAAACCAGTCAGGATAATTAAAAACATTATAATCCACAAAAGGGATTAGCAGCACCAGTGGAGTTTAAAGAAAACTAAAATCTCTGATGATTCCATTGTAGCACCATGATTCAATATGCCAGCTAATATCCATATGAAAAAGTTGAGCTAATGCTCTTTCCACTCAATTATCTTTAGAAATAATTACACGACAGAGTAACTAGCTGTCCAGTATGAGTTGCACTATATTTAGCATGAAATTTGATGTTTAATGGATATCAGATTTATCAAATTGAAACTGCTTTATTTTCTTTTTAGCTTATATTGCTGTAACAACTATACTCTTATCCTACTAGGATTGTTGCTGTACTATTACACAGAAGCAAAGAACTCCAAAATGATTTAATCAGTTTTTATCTAATGTAGCAGCAGCTTTCAGAGAAAGTGGCAATTAGTAACAGATACTGAAAATACAAATATACTTTAACAGATGCCAGAATTAAATGTAATCTTCACAAATCACTCATTATTTAAACAGTAACTGCTAGAAGTTAAAACCCCACTACTTTGACAAGGCTTAACTCTGTTCTTTCTTAAAGCTGATCCATTCACCTGCACTAAGGAAGTTATACTATTCCAAACTTGGCTGCAGCTGGAGACAACTTATGAAATACCAGCAGCTTGACCATGCAAGTTACCATCTGTCCAGCCAGTGCTAATTACCCAGTGGACACTATCTATGTTCTTTTGCAGCTCTTAGACACAGGCACAGCTGCTTAACCACCTTTCACAAACCTCATGAGATCCCAGCTGACCTGTTTACACACTGTTCACGGCAGACTAAAGGCAGATATGGATCAGAGCTACACTGATGCCCTTTAGATCAGATTTTAGGAAAGGAGACGTCTATCATTCTCCACCTTGGCACAGGCATGGCAATGGTTTTAGCAATATTGGTATTTTTCAGTAGACGTGGAACAATTGAGAGGGTAAACATTTGCAACTATTAGTTATTCCTTAATTTTGTACAAGTTCCATTACTGGTTTTATCTCCTGTCAGAATAACTGATTTTCATGTCTTCATTATGCAACCTCAGATTATATGAGGCCAAATCTGTGAGTCTTCTGTGTGCATCTTGTATCAAGGAAACAGTTTTATGTTCCTGGTCCATAAGAAAGCTAAATACTCCATACTCCTAAAGGAAATAATAGAGAATAAACAATTTTAAACTAGACTTTTTCTGCTGTTGAACACAATGCCAACACTCTGGAAAATAGTACTATAGCTGCTGACACACTTATGTGTTCTTGGCTGTGTTCCCTCCGGAGATGGCAACTTTCTATCAGAGAAAGATGTGCACGGACCTTCAGAGGGATTCTGAACTGTTTTGAAGCCAAGTGAAATGATTGGGTTTTGCATATGTAGTTTTCTATAGTGCCCAAAATACCACAGCTCACAAGCAAAAGCAAAAATAACATATTAAACTGAAATATTGGTTCTCTGTTAACAAACAGATCTGGTAATGAATCCCAGTCACACACATCTGTTAGCACCAAATGACACAACCCTTTAAAGACTTTGCCCACAGCAGGGAAGAAAAAATAAAACCAAGTGGGTTAAAATAAAAGTGTAGGAAAAAGGGACTTTTACAAACTACTTTTTACTACTGGCAATTTTCTAGAATTCAAAATAACACAGCATGTTTCAAAATATGCAGGAGCCCAGCTTTTATCTTTGTTATACAAAGGTAAAAGAAAAATAGATGGCTTAATCCCAAACTGTGTGAAAGGTAATATGCACTTGCCTCTAGAAATAATACTGACTTTTGAATGCAACTGTTTTGTACATGCTAGCATGTGTGTGTATGGAATATACACTCCAGACTTATACAGATTACTCTTTGGGGATTATAAAAGCTGGATTTTCTATTACTATGTAAGAAAAAACAAATCAGGAGATTGTTTTGCTTATTTGACTTAACTCACAGTCACTCTAAAATTTAGAGCCAACAATTATTTTCTTTACTTAGAGTAAATGACACGTCTGGTTATCCCAAACCCAAAGGCTGGAGCCTTGCAATGGATTTTACATTGCTAAGGTGGAGTTTCACTCAAGTTGAGGGACAGTAAGTTTGTAAATAAAAGAGCAGTCAGACAGTAAAACTGTACAGTTGGAGGTATCAGGTCCCAAGAGCAAAGAAGTGTCTGTTACCTGGCTGTGTTTCAGAGCTTGGGATGTATGAGGAAGACGGCACCACACTGGGGGTAGCAGGTAAATAACTTGTAGAAGGTAGTGCAGGCTCATTGTTCAATGAGCCAAGTTTCTACAGAACAGAAAAGAAAGTAGTAAAGCCACACTGCAATCATTCATGGGCTGTTTCTGCATTTTAAATATAACTTCAACATTAGTTTTACAAAGGTACTCCTTTTGGGAACTTAATTGCAGACTCCTCTGTTAGGAGTCCTGCCTAACAACCTATTCAACACTAACTTTCCACTTCCAACATTAGAAATTTGTGCAGATGGCACTCTATGAAGAATTACAATCTAAGATTAAGTGACCTGCCAGAGAAAACACGCTCTTCCCCATTAGCAAGCAGAACCTGTGTTCCATCATGGGCATAAGGCCTACTAGGGTATCACCCAGGAGAACACAAAGGCCTCTGGGACACAGGGAAGCAGAAGGCAGCAGTAACAGCACAGGCAAAAAACCTGTTCCCACTGAAACAGGCAGTCAACACCAACGTGACTGATGCCATCTAGGCTGACGAGGCTACAGAAAAAGCCTCATTTTGTATTTAATTATACATGACACTGCATACACAGCATAAAGACAGCAGCATGGCTGAAGACTTCTCTGCCTAATCCAGTCTTGTAAACATAAGGGGGTGAGAGAAGAAAGAAGTTTTGAGGGGCGTAAGTCTAACAGACAAATCATTTAAGGCAGCCCTACAATATAAAATAGGGACATTCTGTAAAGTGTGGAACTCGCTAAAAGAAAGATTCTCTTAGCACTGCAGAAAGAGAGGCAATGACCTTCACTCCTGACTCTGGCCTACCAAGATCTGCCTGTATGTTGGCCTTGGCTTATCACACATACCCAACAGACAGTTTCTTACTCAAAACCAAGGGCAAGACTCAACATTCTTGTAGAATCTATGTCCTGACTAAGAAAACAAAGCTGCACCATGGTTTCTAATATTCTCTATCTGAAATAGGAAGAAAAAAGCCTACACGACTTGTCCTCTATCTCCCTGACTGAGTAACTTCTAGCAACTGGTTTGCTTTTTTGTTTCTGAGAAAATAGAATAGAATTTTGAAAAAATTATGTAAAAATTTTTACATAGAGACATGTTTCAACAAACGAGTAAAACACCATTACAGTGTTTAAGAGGCTTAGAATAGCACAGGTCAAGACTATCTTTTTTTTTTTTTTGACTGGTTGGTTTCTGTTTGATTGATTTTGCTTGGTTTTACCTGTGTAGATACAAGGCCAGCAGCATAATCTGGAGTAGCATTTTCTACTACTGTTTCTTCTTTGGCTTGCTTTTCCACAACTTCCGTATCTATTGCATAAAAATATAAGTGAGTTCAAAATTTTTTCTGAAATACTGAATATACTTTTTAAGCAAAGATATAAAAATACATTTCTCAAAGTCTGCTAAAACCTGCTTGAAGAGGTACATGCTGAAATAGATACAGTAATTTCCAAACATAGCTTTATAATGAACCCAATACTGAAGTGAACCACGATTAACAGTAACTGAGAAATTTGATATTAGGAAGCATGAAAGCCCAAGCAATATTTTAACTGCAATTATGGTTTTGTTCTGAGGTGGTATTCTTTTTTTGTGACAAATACAAAAAAGTTGTTTTGGGACAAATATGCTGCACAGTGTATCTTCTTGATATAGTTAAGTAGGGCACTACCCTGTCATGTTAAGAGTAGCATATCAGATATTCACTTGCTAAGATCTCTGGGTCAAAATTTTGGAGAGCACTATAAATTTTTTCAACATTACTTTCAATTCATTTACTTGGCCATACAGCGAGGAGAAGTGAGCATATCAAAATAGCTCAGAAAAATTCCAGTACCAAAGCCACTCACACCTGCCCAAAGTACAACTGATTAGCTCAATCCTTTCACATGACTGAGTTATATTAACTAAGCACAAGGCAATATGAGTAGGAGCACTGAAACAAGGGAAAATCCACCCTTAAACCCTATTTGGGTTGGTTGCTATCATCCCCTCATTTCTTACAGTTTAGCTTTGGCTAAGCTTTAACAAATTAAGAACAAAATGGTACTACAAATCTTGATCCTATCTGCAGGTGTACTAATAGCCTTTATAAGCAGAATGCTGTACCAACCTAATGTCTTTCTTCTTCTCTTTGCTTCACGGCCAGCACCTACCATATCCAGCTCAGAGATATCTAGAAGCTAAAAAGAAAGACCACAGAGAACTTAATAACCATTGTTAAATGTATGCAGTTTATCTCTAAATATCATCCTCAATTTCTTTTCATTTAATACATTGATTCAAATCAGCAGCAGAAATTCACTTCAGGTGAGGGAAGAGAACTGAGCAGAACAACAAGGAGTGCACCTACCTTTACTCCTCTTTCTTTGCGCAAAGGAGTTCTTGAAGGAGGAATTGGAGTTCTGTTTCCAGAAGGACTAAATACACTGGGTGCTGGAGTACTCCTGAACGGAGCTTGTTTTGGTATTCCTTTGAGTGGTGCTTAGGGAAGAGCAAAGAAAGCAACAACTGAAATATGTGTTTAACTGGTTATGAAAAATGCTTTAATGAGGTCTTCAGCTTTTCCTCTTTTTAACACACATGCTACCTCCCCTTTAAATTAAAATGCTTATTATGTCAAATTGTCTACAACACTACATGTTGTAGTCAGATTAGGTTTTACCCTTCAAAAAAGGAGTAAGAGCCATTTCTGACCAATGTCTGCAACCCCATGCTGCATCAAGTAATTAAACAGGTGTGCTAGCAAAATCTACTTTTCCTACACAGGTAGATGCTTTCCTTATCTGTAAAAAATAAACTCTGAACATGTAAAACAGTACAGGACATAAA
Organism: Vireo altiloquus; assembly: GCA_013396875.1. NCBI lineage: Eukaryota > Metazoa > Chordata > Aves > Passeriformes > Vireonidae > Vireo > Vireo altiloquus. The sequence continues at coordinate 662,336 of VZRF01003085.1, forward strand.
TGTTTTGAATCCAATTATTGCCAAAGTTGCCCTTTGAATTTCACAATCTACTTACCTGGTAAAACTGTATTTAACCAAAATTCCTAACCAAGCTTCTGCAGGGCTAAGGGCTCACAATCTGCAAAGCTAAGTTACTGCCTTGTGCAGGGGTTCGAAATTCTAGAGCTGCTGTTTGCACAAGGAGAAGGGCCCAATCTGGGTCTACAGTGCAAACAGAACACCTGCTGTCTCAATACTCAGTAGCATCAGCTCCACCTGTAAGCACCTGTTTCCTCCCAACTCTATGTTGCTGCCCTTCTACCTCACACTTAACACTACCACTAAACACAGCAATCTATTAACTACTACAAGATTAGGGACACATATACAGATCTATCAGGTCTTTGAGCCTCCTGACAATCTCATCGTGCCCTGTAAGGTGAAGATAAACACAGAACTTCAGTTTGAGGTTAGAGACTCTGTATCCCTCTACATGTTGTACTGAAACCATTTTCACCACAGGACAATCCTCCGATCCACGTGAGTACATTTCAGCAGAGCAAACCTCAGCTGGTCCCCAACTCCTGTTTCTAGAGGCCAACTGGCTCTCAAGGCCAGGTCTAAAAATTTGCCTTAGTAATTCAACAGCTACAGAGAATGCCAAGAACTAAGTCCTTTTCTATAATGGAACAATTTTTAGTTCAAATTACAACTAGAATTTTTGCATTTTTTGCATTAACATGAGGCCAAACTTCAGCCCTCAAAGCCACATCTTAAACAGCACTGACACAAAATACTTCACAGCTTCCAGCCACAACACCAAGAAATCACTCAAAGGTTCACACCTCAGCATCACTGGTGGCCAGTAGTTATACCTGTGCAGTGACTTAAGAGTATGTAACTAATTTTGAACCGTCTTCTCACTCCTTATTTGAAAAATTCAAGCAGTTCAGGAACTGCAACAAACAGCTGAACTGTATTAAAACAAAGTTGAAGGATCATTCTACAGGTTTGCCATGTAGAATTCACTGCTCAGCCTTGGCTGCAGAGAACACACTGTCCCCTCTTCTTTCTCCAGACAGAATTATACAAACACAAGACAGTTTCAGTCTACTTCACAGCATTTCAAAGAGCACAGCAGACTGGTGTAAGCCACTCTGCTGTCTTTTGGAGCAACATGGCTTAGTCAGAAGTTATTCCTGGAGTGATGCAAATTAAATTCCTATCAAAGTCTATAGGCATGATCTAGCTGTACACAGTTTAGAAGCATGGTAGATACACTTGCCATTTAAAAAACCCCACACACTGTTGTTCCTTTTGACAAGACATGTCAGAAATATTTAAGTATCAGGAGAGAGGGAGGCAGAAAGGGAGAAATCCTTTGCTTCAAAAAAGAATTAAGCTTTTGTGAAAAACAGATGGTTATTTTGTTCTTCATCAATGCCATTTTATCAGGTTTTCTTTCTGAGAACTGATGAAAGTGAGCCATACTTGTTGTATCTATCTTCTTGACCAGTCCCCTGCCTTTGGCATGGAAAGGCACTCCTGCAGTCTTCTTGAGCTGTTGTGCAGTTTCTGTTGCTAAAAGGAAAAAGGGCTTTAGTTATTACAGAATCTGTGCTGAAAATATACTATACATTGCTTCTTACAGAAAATGTTATTAACTAATACATAAAGAGATAGGAATAGCAACAAACAAAGAACTGTATTTTTATAAAAACCCAGGTCATTTATGTGAAGTAAACACAATATTTGGAGAAAATGCAAAATCAATATGACTATGCAATGGACAAGGTGGCCTAAACTAAATTACCAGAACAGGCAATTTACTCAATAGAAATTTAAATAATTTTAGAAAGTTATATGACACAACATAAAAAGTTACAAATCTTGTATTTAACCAGACCAACTCAAGTTACATGCAAGAAAGCAGCAAGCTGCTGCAACAGAACAGCAGCTGCAGTAAACTATTTTAAGATCACTTAGTTTAACCAGCTACCAATACGTACAGGAACACATATGCTGCCTTTTGTTAAGAGAAAACTCTCTTGGTTTTTACACCCTATACAGCCATACTGAGTGAAAGAAAGCATTAATTAGCAGCTCTTGCTCCCTGCTCCAAAAGCACATGCCAAAATAAAACTACATTCTCATTTTACTTTTGTTTCAGGAGCTTTAAGCAAAGCTGTCCCTCAGAAGTCCTCCCAACTCACTGTTAAATATACCCATGAGAGGACCTATCTGTGCTTTATAAAGCTACAGATCTTTGTATGCCTTGAAATCTGAACAGCATTTAAATCAAGATTAGCATTTTAATGCAATCCTGGCTGGAATGACTTGCACCTGCTCTTCCACACATCATTCCATCTTCATCCAGGAAAGCTCTTGTAACAGAAAATTTTAATGTATATCACCACAGTGGAGAATAAGACTGAATATAAATCTTCCTTTCACCATTTAATTTGTACACAATCTTAATACTACTTACACTTCTGCAAGAGTTCAGCTCTGAGAGTAGCACTTTTAGGTTTCCTTTTCAGCTGGAAATGTTTCACTGGGGGAGTAAGTGGCCCAGCTAGTGTTGTCAAGGCATTTTTGTTTAAGTATTGGCATTCCAACGGCAACATAGCTGAAGTTTCACATTCACTTACTGCATAAAGAGTTAACACAGTACACATAGGGTATTAGCACCTCTTTGACAGCTAATGACAAAACATTTTACAACTGGACTGTACAGGTGGTTTTAAATTTTAGATTACTTGTATAAACACCAAGAGTAATTTAGTTCAAATTATTACACAATATATAACCAGTTATTAGTATGTTTGTTTTTCACATTAGCTTCATAAAAGCTTCCATTTTAATTATATCTAGTCTAGTTATAGGTATCTTAAATATACTACTATTTTCAAAAAAAGATAAAAATTATTGAATTCTCAGATTCTTTAAAAATTACACATGAAAACCAAACTACTGAATGAAAATTCAAATCACAAGTGTTGACAGACAAATGATCATTTGTGTACAGGAAGAAAACGAAGTGTTACCACCTCCAAGTCATTTAATTATTGTTCTGCTGCAATCCTAGCCCTGAGATCATGTCTGTCCACGGATGCCCGAGGGCTTTTTCTAGACAATGTGCTAAAATAAACCCAATGAAGTAGGAGTAGTTCTGCATCACCATTTACTGTTTGAAGCAGCAACTGTGCAAGTGCCTGACTCCATATTTTTAGCTGCTGGGCAATCTGTGTCTACTTGACCACCAGCAGCACAACTCTTCCTGAGATCAGCCTCCAGCACCTATCACCTGCTGCCCAGACACTTCCAGCAGAGGCAGTCCCTGCCCAGGACAGGGGTGATGCTTCCACACACACGAGGCTGTCCACACAAGACAGAACTTTCTGCATCTTTGGTACGACAAAAGTGAGATAAAGCAACACAGAAAAAACCTCTACTAATTAAGCTGCATAGCCTGTCTCAGACTACGGAATCCACACCAACTTCTGTGCTGCCCTTCACACTCCGGGCAATAACTGACATTAAGTTCTGATGATATGTGAAAAGATAATTTAAGAAGCTACCATTCCTCAAATACCACAGTTCCCAGTCCAGTAACATTCCAGGTCATGAACTGTGGTCATTCAGAGACAAGACAGTGCTTGTTCTGGTACCTCTACTGTTAAGACAGCAAGGCTACCTGTGAAATGACAGGTTACTCCTGAAAAAAGGAACCACATTCCTGCAATTTTCACCAACAGAAAAGGCTTACCTTTCTCTCTAAGCTCTCCTAAAATATCTTGAACATTGGGATTCTGTTCTTCAAGATCAAGGTTAAGGGAGCCAGTATCTGGAAAGGATTTTAAAATATCAGCTACCATTAAGACCCAGGGGTCTGAATCCAAGGTAGCGAGCTGGACAATTTCAGTCAGTGCCCCTTTCATCTAACAAAAAAAGAAAAAGAAAATCAACCAATTGGAAACAGTTTTAAACAGGTTATACTTGGATTTATTTTTAAAAGACACAAACATGCACAATGTTTTACTACTGGGGGAGGGAAGAGGGAGACTGTTTCCACAAAGTTATACATTAACTCTAGAAACAAGCAAAGAATGAACCAAGGTAATTTTTTTATACTGCTTTCAGTCAATCTAACCCAAGTTTGTTTTGAGCTTTTAGCAGCTCAAAGCTTTGTTTAGCAGTGGGCATTTTTACTAAAAGCAGCACCCAAATTTTTACATTACTGTCTCCTTATGTTCTACACTCATATTTCCGATGGACCCACACCTTCTATTCAGTGATAGGACTATGCAACTAGAATACAAGTTATTTATAATAGGCATCTAAATGAAGATGTGCTCCTTGCCAGCCTACAGCATAATTAAGCAGACAGATTATATCTGCATCATAATTAAGTCTCAAAAATATTACTTAAGCTTAAGCCAAAATAACCTAATCAATACTGTATTGTTTGTCAAAAATGACATATTTTTTTTTTTATAAAAAAATTACAGAAGTAAACACAGCCCTCTAACATGCCACAAGTAACAAGAATTTTCATCTGGCCAAAGCTTCTACAGTCAGAAAAAAGTTATTCTTCTATTTGGAAAAATGCAAAATAATGCATGAAATTAATTTTAAAACTTTCATTGTAACAGTATTTTTTTAAATTACTGACCAACTTATCTGTAGGCACGATGAAATGAAAATCAAGGTGACTACAGTCAGGGGTTTTACACAGTGAATCTCCTATATTAGTTGTTTACTTCATTCACAAGTAATTTTAAACCCCCAAAGACTGAACAGTTGCTTTTTTTTCCTAAGTAAATTTTCATGTAAGCATGACAGCATTAGCTTCAGAGAACTAAGATGTTTGAGATACTGTGTCTAACACACCACAAAACACAACATTAAAATTACACAAAGTAGTAGTAGCCATACTCTAGCTGTGTTGTATTAACACTGAAGAATGTACAAGCAAGTATAAGGAAATACATGAATTTTGATTTTTCACAACCCATTGTGGCACATATAGCTTAGTTACAGTCATCATATGTTTCTGAACGTGGGAAGACAAGCAAGACTCATCTTCACCTTTATGCTGTATTTCTTTCCCTTTATTTAAAGCACTCTTACATGAAAAAGTTTAACAAAATAAGCTTACTCTATGCATACAACTCTAAATAAAAGAAATAAGTTAAATTTCTGCTCCCCATTTCTCTCCCATCTGCTTTTAAAGCTCAGAGGTAAACAAACATTGACACTTTTCGAGTCCTTTCATCCACATGATGTTATTGCCCTCTCACTTTGGAAGGGTTTACAAGTCCACTACAGAGTCAGTTTGTCCTTTACCCCCTGCAAGTTTTAGGGGTCACACATTATGTGCTTGTGAAACAAACTGCATCAGTCCACCTGACCCAAAATGAGCATCTATCTAGCTTAAAGCTCGACCAGCTCCTTGGTGTGACTGACTGCAGTCACACAAACACCAGAACCACAAAGAGGGGAACGGGAAGGAGACACTACACGAGCCAGTTCCCATCTTCAGCAGAGCCATTGATTTGCTTTAGATTAACTGAGCACATAACCAGGACCACACACAGTTTAATGTGCTGTCAAATTAAGCCAATGCATAACCCAATGGAAAGAATCCATTTCTGAGGGTCTAGTCTTTGTTGTTCTCCATTGCTCATTTCTTCCTCAGTAAACATAACCCCACCAGAACTTCCACACACTTGTCAATCTCTCTATTCTAACCCTAAACTCCTTAACAAAAGTCATTTCTACAGTGGATGAGGATGACTGTGAACACTATCAAAACAAAGTCTTTTAGTCTCTTATGTATGCTAAAGGTATCAAGGTACTGATTGACACAAAACACCTGGAAACCTAACATAGCTTTTACAAGCTTTTCTTTGCACACCACTAATGCAGGTAAGCGTACAGAATGTAATTTTCTTCATCAAAGCAAAGTCAGGCAATAGCTAGAGGAAAAGTGTCTCTTACATCCTCACAATTTACCCTTCATATCTATTTCACAAAACTCCTATTTGTACCAAAAATTCACAGAGCAACATGCCTATACTATGTAAGTTCCCATACAGCTCTTGTCTGGGCACATTGCATCCTCACTGCTCTTAGGACTAAAGTTCAGGCAGCCTATTTATTCCATGACCCACTGCTTTACAAGCCTTTGGTTCCTTCAAGAAAGGAACCCAGAAACAATTTGTTTGCATAGCACTGGGCAAATAGCTTTATCACAAGGCCTAATGACAGAAAGAACATGGTGGAAGCACAGTCACTATCACACACAGGAAAGCAAAGCACACTAACAACTACTGTGAGCTAACCAGAGACCTTGCCTGAATATGGCTTTGCATTTAACAAGCCTGGATTCAAATTTTGAGTCAGGTTTGTCTTCAAATAGCAATTTAAATACCTGTTCCCACTTCACTGTTCAACTGGCAGCTGAAAAGAAACATTTCATTTATGGTTTGAGAATGCATGAAATGCAACTACATGCAATCCCACATGTAGTTTTCCTGTTACTTTACAGGGCACAGCCATAATCCCAAGATCTTAATTGTCAAAGATTGCAACACTGGGTCAGTAAGACTCCCACTCCAACCAGCATCTTGTTAAGCATGAATGTCAAGATCTGACGTAACACGTTCCAGTGTCTTTCTCATCTAAAACTTAAGGACCTTAAGTATTTTTCTCAGCCTGCTAGCACACAAGAAAAGGCATAGGCCATGACTAGAAACATCCAGCAAGTAGAGATCAGGCAGGATGGGAAGTGTCTGGGAACAGAGACAAAGGGAGATTAATAATGGCTGTGCACAAAGGACAAACAGGACTGTGGGAAGGTATAATAAAAAGGAAGCGTTACTAGGAACACACAACATGACAGCTCCAAGATGACTACTTGCAAAGAATTCCCATTTATTTTATATTCTGCCTAAATTTATATGTGTGACAATACTTTTAGTCAACTGCATCAACAGTTGGCTAATAAACCAAATGAAGCTTTAATCTTTCAGTGGCTATAGAAAAGATATTTAATAGGCATCCACATTATCATTATAGAGCATTTCATTAAACTGAAAGTATTGGATTGAAAACACAGTATTAATATTTACACAATACAAACTCAGTATGGGTCAACACCACTGCTGTATGTGGTTTGCATTTTAATCATGAAAAAGAGCTGAAGTGACCAAGAGAAATATTGGATTAAAACATACTACTTTTACATCACAGAATAATTATGAACTCTAAGTGCAGTCCAGAAAGGCATGCAGCAGCCTGTGTGTTCTCAGTACAGAGTGAAATGCAAGTGTTGTGTGCCCTCTTACTTCTTTGCACCCATACTCCACAATTCCCACTTCCATGCATAGATGCCTCCTGGTGCACATAAGCCACTACAAAGAAACAGTTCGGATTTCTGCTCTCTTGCAGTTACTGTAATAAAAGGGCAAGTCCCTGCTGGGCTAGGGATCTTCCTCTCAAGATAATTCATAGAGCACAGAAGCACAGTTCTTTTCCAGACTTGGTTGTAACATCACAGTCTAAGCCTGAACAAATAAATTAAACATTGGCATAAAAAGAAAGCTTCCACTTGTCATTGTGAATCAGGTTAACAAGAATATAATATGCAAAATAAACAGAAATAACCGTTCTGCCAAATTTACAACTGAAACTCTGGTCAGCACTACACTGAACTTTAGGCATCATTTCAAATAAGTGCAATTATCTAGAAAAAATTTAGCAGATGAAAAGCCGTAAGATTCAAGAGTTTGCAAGTTCTGCCCAGAGAATTACAGTGGGAAAGGAATTTTTGATAACTGCCTACAAAACATAACTTAAAACGAAAATAAGAGCCAATTACTCTTATTAGTCAGCAGGAACAAACACGCAGTAATGAGGTTCACAGCATGATAAAAAGTTAGGTTTATTACCTGTCCCACAAGAGTATTATGAGGACTAAGTCATTTATATCTATACAATATTTGGAGTGTTGAATGAAAACATTATGAAAATTGGAAGATATTACATATGAGGATAAAACCACTTAAGTGAAGGACTGAGCTTTCAAGAGAGCTCATTGAAGATTCACTTGTCTAGACTGAAGCTTTCACAGAGATTTAGAAAGGACCAGGAGCAATTAAATCCCTTCTAAACCAAAAATGATCAGTTTCCTTGATTCCCACATTGCTCTTTACTCAAATGTCTGCTCCCAAACGGTTTCCACATTATGAAAATGCTACTATACGGAAAACAGAAAAAAAATATTTTGAAGAAAAAACAATTCAGTTGAATCTGTTACCTAGAAAGGGGAGTATCTTTTAACATGTAACATATCCTGTAGCTGCTAACGAGATTCACAAAGCTTTACAAAGCTGATGCAATATATTTTCCAATACAATTAAAGTTTCCAAATGCCAGCTCGGTGCTTCTCGCACATGATCGATACAGACTGGCACATGGCATAGGAAGGACATCTGACTTTCCAAAGACTTAATTAAGTACTCTCCCAGTTAGATTTAATCATTTTCAGACATGGGAGTGATTTCCAAAGGACAAATTCACTTCCAGGAAGCTACAGGTATCCTGTCCCGGCAGGAAGGCACCACTCCCAGCACTCCCCAACACAAGCGGAGGCTGCTGCAGAGATGTGTACAGCACAGCCATTCTGGACACAAACATATTTATCCATTTTCTGGATATTGTGTGCAAGATACTTCATGCCAATTAAAATATCAAAACTCTTGATAGTAAGTTAGGTGACAAAGCTGCACAAATAAAACTATCTTAGCAAACTATCCACAAATGATGAGCATCTGATAGCAGCCCTTTCTGTCAGCAATTTGGTTACACCAGCTATTTTTACCATCTATAGAAGGAAGTCTATAATGATAATAGTAGGCCTACAAGCAGTGTTAAGTGTTTCTGCCTCAGGAGTTTTTCTATTTTTAAGCTTTTTTTTTTTTAAAAAAAACACTTTTAACTCCTCACAGTTTAAGGAAAAAAAAAATCACACATTCCTGAGATAATTAAAGATGCTAAAGGTAGATCTCAATCAAGCATCATCAGTTTACAATGAAAGATGAAACTTATGAATGAATTCATGAACTCTACCAAACTGAAAAATCCCACAATGTTTTGTTAAACCAGTAACAAGAGCTTTACATTTGGAAAACTGGTAACTTTAAGGACACACTAAAAGGCACACTGACTGACTTGCTTTTCTCTACATACACTTTATCTCCACAGCTAACAAAAGCATAGATCCAGGAAACCTGCTGGCTGCCATCTTCCTCGTGTTTGGTTTAAAACATCTTTACCCATCCAGTGAACACTCTTGGAGCATTTTAACAGATTATTTCAGTTTGCTTAAATGCTGCTCCTTCTAAGAGTTACCATGAGTGCTATTGATGAAAGTCCCTAAGCTCTTTGAAGCTCTTTTCAATCTAAAGACACCACTGATTTTTCTAAACACTGCAATACTAATTTCTTCCAAGCTACTTGGATTTTCACACTAAGTTCAGAAGAATTTTGCAAACTCAACAAGTTTGTAAGAGCTCCCATACCCCCTTCTGCCCTTGATTATTTAATTTGTCCAAAACATGACCCATTTATCACACACAAGGATTAGAGCTTGTTCACTGGACAGGCACTAAACATGAATATCACGTTTTAAAAATTAGCATAAACATGCCAAACAAGATTTTTTTTTAAAGTGACACCAGTGTAACACAGTGAATAATCATACAGATGTATGTGGCAAGACAAACACTGACATACACTAAATTATTGCTTAAAGGTGATGCTTGCCCATTTTCAGCCTAGAAGTGCACAAAAGCTGAGCATACAATAACCCAAATTACATACCACACCCTGCCTTGTATATATGTATATTAAGCCTAAGCAGCAGCTGTGTCTTAGCCAAGAAAGAGACTGGTGAAAGCACAGCTGAGGATACTCTACACAAGAAGGTGAAAACTAACTATGCACCACTTCCACGATTGTTACCAGGAAATACCACTTTACATGATGATAGTAGAAGAATTCCTCCAATTTGACTAATAAACTTAAGATTTCCAAACATTCTCCAGCTACTGCCCCAAACATCTGTAGCTGCCTGCTGGCAAGAATAAGCCAGTTGCAGATGAGGTATGGTCCAGAGCCAAGTGAAAAAAAGCTTGCAGAGCTACCTCAGACTCGAGCCAACCAGTTTATTAGCTGGAGTAGGACAGTAGAGGAAAGCACCAGCTGCTCCCAGAAAGGCAAAGAGAAGCAAACAAAAAGCACAGCAATTTTCCTCAACCAAGACCTGACTGCAGGAGGGTGGGGAAAAGCACTGCTCAGTGCAGACCCCAGATCTTCCACTCTCAAAGTTTCAGCACTTGCTGCTGTCCTTCCCAAAGCCGAGATGCTCGACTTGTGACACCTACACTGCTGCCAGTACTAAGGAAGGAGTGGAAGAAGCCGAACACACACACGACTGCTGCTGAACGATCCTGCCTCTGTCTTAGCCGTTGGACAACCTCTGCCTCAGAAAAGCCCTCTTCCCCAAAAGGCACCCAAAACACAGCCTTACAACGAGCCCTTGTGGGCCACACAATGGGTTTCACGTCCAAACTGCTTTCAAAAGGCTAGTGCCAACCAGGGAATCCCCGAAGAGCAGGAAGAGGAGGAGCAGCAGCAAAGCTCCCACTCCACTCACTCCCTTATCACGGGGAATCTCGGCGCTTTTCCTCACACCGAGGACCGAGTCCTCCTAGCTGGGAGATCTCCTTCCTTTATTCCTCCCCGTCCAAGGAAGGCTGCGAGGGAGAGGTGGGGATGGCTGTGGGGACCAGCCCCACCACAAGCCCCTGCTCTGAGGGGCTGCGGCCGCTCGGGTTCGCCCCGCGGACAGCCCGGGGTCCCCCCTCCCCGCAGGCTCCGTGTGGAAAGAAAAGGGCGGGCGGGGGAGGTGGTGCTGGCAGTGCCCCCCCTTTCCCCTCACGCCATCTCCGACCTCTCCCCCTCACACACACGCGCGCACCCCGCTTCGCTGCGACTCCCAGCCGGCTCTCACCTCATCCACCGCCCGGCGGGGCAGGTGCAGCATCCCCAGGAGCAGCTTGAGCTTCACGGCCGAGGAGAGGCCGTGGAAACAGAGACGGATGTTGTCGATGACCGAGGCCGTGAGCAGCGAGGCGATGCTCGGCGGCGCCCACAGCTCGTCCGTGGAGCCCAGTTTGTTGTGCAGCCACAGGCCGGTGTCGCTCTCCCGCATCGACGCCATCTTGGGAGCGGGGCGAAAAAAGAGGGGATTCTCGACGGGCATTTTATGAAGGCACCTAAAGGGAGGAAGGGAGGGGGTGAGGACCCCTGCGGGTCGCCGTCTTGTTCGTAAGCCAAAATGGCGGCGTCCAATCAGATTGCGCTTGGGAAGGCGGAGGCTCTGCCGTAACCTAAAATGGCGGCGCCCAGAAGCCGAAATGTAATGAGGCGCTTCTCATCTCTCAGCCAAATGCAAAATGGCGCCCGCCACAGCTTTTCATCCGTACTGCAAGATGGCGCCGCCTCACTGTAGAGAAGTTCCTCTGTCAGCCCCAACTAACTGTCCGTCACGGCTCGCCCTGACTCCTCCTAAGCAGAAGCGGGTGGAGAACCGCGAGCGGGCGGCCGAGCCGCGGCGGGGCTGGGACGTAAGGCTTCCTCCCCGAGGTGGGTGGGCCCTCGCGCCTGCCGAAGCAGCGCCCGGCGGAGCACCACGTCTCCTTCCCTTGCAGCTCCCATGCCCCCTAGGGCGGGTCACCCTTTCCTTCCGCGCCCCTCCTGCCCTGCCCGCGGCCGGTCCGCGTTCCCACCCAGCACAGCTCCCTGGCGCCGATGGCCCCTTAAAATGCTTTCAGCCACGGCCGCGCATCCCTCGGGAGCTGCCAGCCCTGCCCGCCCAGAGCGGCTCGGGCGAGGCGGGGAGCCCCGGCCGAGGTGCTGACTCTGGCAGGGGCCGCGCGTCTCCTCCATGATTTCCCTCGCAGATTGGTGTGCTGCGTGCTTCAGCCATGTAGGAGGTTACCTCGGTGTCCGTAGCACAGGGGGTAGGCACTCAGAAACCCGCAGGGCATACATTTGTGTTCCCTAGCGATTCGGCTCATCGTTATGTAAATATGAAAAATTAATCAATTGCCTAAATCCCGGAAGATTCGGGGGCTTTTCAAGTGCAGCATAAACGGTTCATTTTAGCGCGTCTCTGGTTGAAATTAAAGTACAGGAGTTGTAGGGGTACGGAGCAGATTCTGCTGATCTCCTAAGTTTTTGAATGAAAACGTTTTCTTTACAACATTCCGCCTTTAAAAGACGTTGTTTACAACCTGATTTCTCTGGGAGAGCAGAGCAATTGTTGCCCAGGTGCTTTATATTTCCTCAATTCAGAATCACAGAAGCCTTTTGGCTGGAAAAGACCTTCAAGATACCATCGAGTCCATCAACTCAGCACTGCCAAGACCGCCACTAAACCATGTCACCAAATGCCACATCTCCACATCTTTTGAACGCTTCCAGGAGCGGTAATTCCACCACTTCCCTGGGCAGCCTGTTCCAATGCTTAACTACCTTTTCAGTGAAAATATTTCTCTTTATATCAAATCCAAATACGGCATCGTCGAGTTTTATATTGTATTCTTATTCTGACTTTTACTCATATCCAAAATGCTGAGTGTCTGCAGCTCTTGGGTGCTTTGACTTCTGTCAGTGTGGAAGTATGTTGAAGCAAAGAGTTTCTGTGTAAATAAATTATATATTAGTACATTGTGAATTTTTTTCCATACCTAATCATGCATTTTGTTGGTACCATCAAATAGTGTGTACTCAAATCTGATTTAAGACAGATCTTTTTTATGCAGTGAGCTAACATTTTAGAACAGCAAAATCAAAGTTGAGGCATTTTGTGTAGCACATAAATATTCAGAATTTTAGTTGACTTCTATCTTGATATGTGAATTCAGTATGTCGCTTGGGGGAATGAATTATCCACAAGTAACTATTTATCTGTTAGTTTGTACAGAAAAAAAAATTGTAACGAAGAGGCTGAGGTAAATGATTAAATTGGAAACAGAATAGGAAATTTATTAAAGCAAAATGTTTAAAAATAGCTGTAAAGGAATTGGATTAGTTAAGTCATATAATCAACATGTAATTGTCAGTAGGAACCTTTGTCCTCTATTAATTATACTCAGCTGTTAAAGGTAGGCACCAGTACTGGTAAGTCTTTGGTACATGCTTATCTATAGGGTAAAATCCATGAGATAGTGTAAAAAAATCTTATTACGCAAGGAAAACTAGTGATGTTCTCACCTTCTAATTGTGCAGAAAAGTAACCAACTCCTTTTAAAGTTGTGTTGAGGGACGTAAATCAGAGAACATGTTTGCACAGCTGGTTGTCTTCAAGCAGTAGCTGTAACAGAGTTAACCTGGTTCTGTGGGATGGCACAAACTCTGCCAGTTCAGGTGGGTGGACTGACTGTCCTTTGAAAGGGTAGCTCTGTTTCACTAAAGTTAGTGTGGGATTAGGTGCTGGTTTTCTCAGGAGAGCCTAAGTGCAGGCTGATAGAAGCTGAGGATGGGTTATTACACACATTCTGTTCCTGTGCTTTCCTCGAGGCATCTGGTTTTGGACACTGTCAATGTTAATGCACTGAGCTGCATGGCCATCCAATCTGAGCTGCTGTGATTGCTTCTGTGCTTTTATCTGAAGGGTGACTTGAGAAGGGAGTCTATTCTGTGATGTGTATCTGCAATGTAAGGATTTGCATAGTCAGTTTGGCTCCAGCCTCATCACCTGCAAATTTGTCTCTCTCGGCTCTTAACTGAAGAGGTATCAGACACTCTGGAGATAAGACAAAGTGCCAGCCAGCTGTAAGAGCTTTTGTCCTGCCAGCTACTAGTACCTTAAATTTCTGTTGGAATAGAATAAAGTGCTTTTTTATTGTTACTTTTTTTAACCTAAATTTTGTTTAGCTTGAGTAGTGATTTTCAGAGTAATTACATTTTCAGGGTGCAACTATAAAAGTGCTCATTCCTCAGGGATTTCTGGAGCTGGAAAGGGCATACTTGATTTCTCTGGAATGCTTTATATCCCTCAAGATGTTGCATTGCACAGATAACTGTCTGCAGATGTTTTCTCCTCTTAAGTTGCAGGTCCCTATTTCAAAGATGGTAATGTTGAATATGAAATTGTTGAGAAGAGTTGGGAGTGTGCTATGAAATTGACTGGGGGAAACACCCTGGATTCACTCATCCAGTCATGACAAATAAAAGCCAGACATGGGCCAGGATTCATTTCTCTGAATCCGTTTTATAATTGTTTCAAGAAAGATGCAACTTTGTCTCACACCAAAACCAGTGCTCCTTGAATTTCCCATTAGTTTTATCTTGTTACCTGTTGAAAGAGATAGATAAATAGATAGATAGATAGATAGATATGTATGTATGTATGTATATTTGTATCTGCTGGGGTGCGTGAGTCCTGCGTGGTGTTAACCTGTCAAATTCAGGGTAATTGTGTGTACTCCGCAGGATGTTCCAGGGTTACAGCCTGGAGTTGTCCTGGTTCAAGGGAAATAAGCACAGCATCTGGAACACTCATAGGCAGAGGTTTCAGTTTGGTGTTAGCGCTGATCTCTCTGTGAACAAGAAGCTGCTTTACTGATTTTAAGGAAGCACTGAAGCATGTGCAATAAACACAACAGTGGCATGAGCAGTGGCACTAAGTTCCCACTGGCATCTCATCCTGCAATGGCAAGTGTGGCAGTGTCTGAGCCAACAAGGCTTTAGGCTGTGATTCATGCCATGCTGACAGGGGCCAGCCCAGGAAGGCAGACAAAGCAGTAGATTGTGTATTATCATATAATTAACCCTCCTTCTCCCCTAACATTGCCATGAGCTTTTCTGCAAACTTTTGTGTTTGTATCTTGAGTTCTAAATACCACATCTTTTCAATATGCTTTTAAAGTGCAGTTTCCTAGGTTTTCAAAGCAGAATAAGAGGATAAATTTTATCCTTTGGTATCAGGCTGGCATGTAAGTTTACTGTGGGGTTAAGCGTTTAAAGCTCTCAGGGGCACAAATGGAGTAACTGGTAGTAGTACAAGCCTAATATCCTTTATGGTAACTGACAACAGAGGTTTGTCAGTGGGTCTAAGATGCACAGTTAATGGCCATTAAGCAGTAGCTGATTTTATAAAATGGTATTTAATGTCAGTTTTAATACCTGTAAATACATTATATATTTTTATAGTAATTCAGTTTGTAAAATGCTGCTTATTATGGGTTAATGCAATTGTTTGGGTGCATCATTTTGTGCGGGAGTTTTATTTGACCCATTTTAAAACTTTTCTGTAGCAATATGATCTGAAAGGAAACGCTGGCTGAGAATTTACTCAAATAAAACCAGATTATCTGACTTCCTCAAGTCAAAGGCAAAGCTTCCTTGTGGGAACCTCCTGTGTCAGCTGTGACACAGCCAGGTCCCTTCACTGGCAGGAAAAGCCTCTAGCAGAAATAAAGATAAATAAAGACAAAAGCTATGAAAAATGTCCTGGTAAATCTTGTCCTGTGAATTGGAATGGCATGATGGGCAGTAATTGTTTCAATGGTGCTCCGTCCAGCTGCCTGTGTCTAGGATTATGCTTGCATTGCTGTCATACCCTCTTGCAACTTCAGCTACATGATTTTGTGATTATTTTCCCTCCCAAATAAACTTCAAAATAATGTAGTGACTTAAGACCTAATATGAAACATGCCCATGAAGAGGGAGAGGTAGAATTCAAGACAGTCATTTCCCTTCTCTCTTGCTTTAGAGCAGTTTCACTTGATACATTCCCACTCTGGGCTCTGATGTCTGGGACTGGCTGATGAGGCCTGAATGTTGAAGGTCTGCAGTGATAAAACAATTTTCTTGAAGTCTCTGTAGAGCAGTACACCTACCTTAGAGGTCCTGTCCTTGAGGAAACACCCATCTATTTGGAAATAGATCTGCTTGGTTGCCTTTGTCATCTCTTCCATTGTCTTTCTTTTACTCTGGATTTTAGTAAGATTTTTAATGTATTAATGTAACAAAAGGAGGAATTAAAATTGCTATTTAAAACATGAAACTATGAATGTAGAGCTCAATTACCCTCTCAATTACATTTAATAAATAAGAACACCATCACTATGAGCAGTACAAATACCATTAATCAGACCTAACAATGTGCAAAATTAAAAACCATTAGAGGTTTTGAAAAACCACTAGGACCTAAAACACAGAGTGTTGTGCACAAATAAATTTGTTGTTTCAAAGTCAAATATTTGCCCATGCACTGTACTGCAAATTGTCTGTATTTATGATAATATGGCCAAATGGTAGAAAGGCCTTGCTTTGGATCATCTGTTGCTTGACATCCTGTGGCATACACTGTATAAAACATTGTATTGTTATTTTGCTGGAGGCATAATGCTTTCAGCAGTTGTCACAATGAAATTATGCTGTGAAATGAGGGGTATTAAAGGTTGTGACATCAGAGCACATTGAGACAATGCTGTGATCTCCAACAAGGAAGTCACCAAGTTTTCAAGAAAGAATGCTTCCTTCTTCATTATCCCCTGAAACTTTCTTTGCCAGCACCCATAAGTTTCTTTCCTTTTTTCTCTCCCTCTTTATTCTGTTTCAGAAGCCATTTTTTATCTTCTTTCATTTTTTATCACTCTTCATGAATGTAGAACTGAGGAATGTAGGACTGGATGAAATGTTCTACATGACCACTTGCTGTCATGTGCCACATTATTACACCAGTCTTTTTATAAGCTATTAAACTCCACGTTGCAACTGGCTTGATTGTTTTATCCTGCTGCTGAGGGCAGAAGAGTATTCCAGAAACTCACTACTCTGGCTACCTTCTAATTTCCCAGATGGACCACACCCATTTTTATGGAAATCTTCTCCTCTTCTTTTTATGAAAACTGGATGAACTTTGAGTTAAAGTAGAATTTTTCAGCCTCTGTAACAATTTTTTGCTCCTCATGTCTCTGTTTTAGTGACTGTGGGGTAATACTCTCCTTACCACACCTCTCGATGGAGTCCAGGGTGCAGTTTGCATTATTTGCAGTGAGAATGCACTGTTGGCCTAAATGGGCTTGTGCTCAGCCCAACATCACTGTGATTCCTTGGTCCTTCTCCTGGGCTGATGCTCAGCCAGTTTCCCACCTGTCCTCATGCCTGGGGTTTTCCATCAAGCCTGAGGTGTCTGTGGGCCTAATCCTGAAATTTATAAATCTCTCTGGATTAAGTTCTGCCAGTCCTTATGCCTGTCCTCATGTCAGCACTCCTTAATCTGGCATCCATAAATTTGCTCAGGGTGCATTCTGTGTCATCATCTGACACCCACTGTGTTCTCCACTAACTGCATGTCAGCCTGGCCATCCAGCCAGTTTTCAAACCATCTGACAGACTGGCAGCCCAACCCTTGCTTTCTCAAAAAAGACCATTTGCTGTGTCGCTGTGTAAATTAAAGAAGAAGAGACCCGATTTTTCTTTTTTTTTTTTTTTGTGTGTGTGTGTGTAGATCCCACACTGAACACTTGAAGAGAGTTTGAAAGCCCAGGGGGCACAGAAAGGATACACTAAAACATCTGGATAGGAATTACAGTATCTTAGTGTTACCAGACAGTATTGTGTTACATGCTGGATGTTCCAGGTGTGATTTAGGAGATGTAGGTATCTGGGCCTGAAAATCCATATTTATGAGTCAGTGGAGAACTTGGATTTCACAGCTCGTCTCTGCCTGCTCTGAATCCTGGTCAGTGTCAGCAGTGGTAGCAAAACGAGATAGAAGTACTCCAAGTTCAAAGCTGATAACTCTCACAGACAAAATTTCCTGCTTTTAATGGTAGCTCCTGACCCAGTGAGCTTTCCAGAGTTATTGTTGATGTATTTCTTACTCTTATAATGAAAAGAGATTCCATATGTCAGTATTTGCTTAAGTTCCCAGCATAAAGTCAAAGAATTCACACACACACACACACATGGAGAGAGAAAAAAAAATTTGATGCAAATCATTAGTCAAAAAATTAGAAAAATTCACCCAGCTCTCCAGCTTGTCTGAATAAACCATAAATACAAGTTAGTAACTGACAGTTAAGATCGCTGGTGTTAGTTCAGATTCTGCTATGAGAAGTGGAGTCTTTTTGAAAGCCACAAATTACAGTAGGAAAAAAATGCAGACACCTCCAGATACCATGACAAGATAAACATATCCGAGGAGTCTGGCTGAAATCAAAACATCTCTCATAGTTTAAGGGATAATATGAACTTGAACTATAGTCCCTTAAAGATAAAATGAACCGAATGCCTTTCAAGGTTTTTTTATGCCAGTGAATTCTCTGCACCTATTTTTGCTTTTGAAATAACACTTCAAAATTTTTAATTTTTGCTCTTTTCATTTCTATGAGAAAAATCCAAATAAGGAGGGGAAGATTACTAGCGAACTACATGATTTTAGAGGTATGTAGAGAACAATGTAAATTATTATAAATCTTCTAATATTTTTCACTTGTAAGTTATCTTAAACTTACAATTACAATTAAGCTTTATTGAAGATATTGTACAAGTGTTTCTTGCAAATGCTTTACCTTTAAAGTAATACTTCTGTAATCTGCAAGAAAGGTTAGGCTTGTACCAAAATATAATTCTATTTTATCAGATATAATTGGAAAAATAAACAATCAGGCTTACAGTCCTTGTATTTGGCCTGATTTCATATAATAAAATATATTACCTCCACTTCCAAACTCTCTTTTTCAGCGCAGATTTTCTCAGCATGGCTTGATTTCCTCTAGAACTGCAATAATAATTTACAAAGTTGCAGCTTTTGCAGGCAGACTTAGAATATTTGTATGTGATTGTTTATGAATTATTGAGATATTGCTACTCTCAGAACAAACTGATACTGCATATCCATTATAGACCCAGTAAATTAACTCAAATTAGTATGATGTGCTGAGAATTTTCTTTCTTTTTTTAAAGAAATTATTATTATTACTT
The DNA here is from genome assembly GCA_013396875.1 of Vireo altiloquus. Lineage (NCBI taxonomy): Eukaryota > Metazoa > Chordata > Aves > Passeriformes > Vireonidae > Vireo > Vireo altiloquus. The sequence continues at coordinate 681,386 of VZRF01003085.1, forward strand.
CAGAAAGACTTTTGTTGTATTTTAGTAACTGAGGTGATGTCCTGATGAACACATTGATGGGGAGCTTCTGACAGTATAAATTTGGTTTACATGTACTACTGGTGTCTGTTGGTGTGGTTCTACTTGCCAGTGGATTGTATTGACTCAATCCCTGCTAAAAAGGATTCTTACCATTTTATGAGATTTGTACATGTGTTACCCTGTCTCAAAAAATCAGTCTTGATGCACTTTTAATCTACAAGGTTTCCTCTTATGTTCTTAATGCTTTGTTTTACATAATGTATTTTTAAATTGCACACAAAAATTATATAAAAGCTTTAAAAGATTTTAAGGCTGCAAAGTCAAGCATTCTGCAGTTAGAAGATGCCAGGAATTGTGTTGTTTACAAAATTTTGATTTGCCTTCTGTTGTATCTGATTGCAAGGTAGTCATTAATGACAGGAGCTCATTAGTGGACAGAAGAGACAGTAGTCACTTATTGAGCCACGTTTCAATATTTTGTTCTCTTTTTGGTGCTTGATACGAGACTCCATGCCTTACTACTTACTGTTCAAATCCTGCTCTGAAGGCACAGTTACCAGTTTTGTTATGCATTTTTTCAGTGATATACAACAGGGTAGGAGCTGAGAGTTTCACAAACAGAATTCAGTGTATTTTGATAACATTTCCATAAATTAAGGAGAAAATAGCATTACAGCTAATTACATTACATTGCAGCTGCATTTTTAGCCATAAAAGCACAAGATTAGAATTTAGGCTTTCAGCAAAACCCTGTACCCAGTTCATGGCTGGCCATGAAAAATGGGTTTTTAAGTGGCTAATTTAGTAGTCTGTAAGAAGGACGAAAATAGAATCCAGTCCTTCTGATCCGCATACAAATGCCTTAGCCTGGAACCACTTTTTTCCTCCTGCAGTCATTGTGTTCACTGTCTGCAACAAACAAGCCAAGATTCTCTGGACAAGATCTGATTCATCACAAAATCCTGACTCATCTCTATACCGTGGTCCATTCTGTTCACTGAGTTGCTATATACAGCTCTATGCCAACAAGCTAGATATGCTCCCCTAAAAATGATGGAAAAATGGTGTAGGAAGAAAAAAGAAAAAAAAAAAAGAAAAGAGAGAAAAAAAAGACCATTTCTTCAAGTATTTTTAGCAGGCCCGGTGGTCCTGGTGTTCCTCTGCCTCTCTGCCTGCTGGGGCTTCAGTGTGTGTCTGTGCTGGTGCTGAGCATGTAGGTTAAATGTATAAAACCCCCTTTATTTGAAATATGGGTGAAAAACTGCTCATGAGGTGTGTGAAAGACAAGTGCTGAGATGGAGAGGAGGAATTCTGGTTGCCAAGAGGCTTAGAGGAATTTACTGGTAGGAAAAGGAGGCCTCATTTAGCTCTGGAAGGATATCTTGCTGTTTCTCACCCAGATGGTTAATGTGATCCTGACCTGTGAAAGATAACAGGATGCCCCTCACCCCAAGAGATTAAGCACTATAATTCATTGCACCACTTCCCTTCTTAAAAAGAGCAAGATAAAATCAGTTCCTCTCATCCTTTTCCTGATGGGTGGTGGAGCTAAACCCCTTGAAGAAGTGATAACACATAGAAGAGGGATTGTTTGGCTTTAAAATTCCTACCAACAGCCTTCTTGTAGGTCTCCTCCATCTTCTTGATCTCTATAGGACAGGGTATGGAAGCTGTTGCGTGCTTCTGCTGGGACTGTCAGTGAGTAATGAGTGCATAAACAAGATAATTCCTAGTGGTTTTCTCTTGTCTGTAGTCCTCTGGATACTCTTCCAAATGGCAGGAGAGCCCAGAACTCCTCAAGATGAGCCTGGAACTCCTCAAGGTGCAGCAGGCAGTGGAGTGTGTGCGGCAGGTGGTGTAGGGTGGCACCGTTAGTGTATCACAGGTCTGCAAGGCTCTCCTGAGACAGGGACATTTTGCATGAGCATCCATGGGTGAAGTGTAGCAACGGCCTGAGGTGGCAGCAGGGCCGGGTTTGGGTCTGCTGCACAGCTCTGCTGTGCTCCAGTGGCTGCGGCTGCTCCAGGTGGGAGCTGCACCCAAGTGCCACCTGCGTGAGCAGTGTACTGTGAGGGGATCTCACAGCCAGACATTCTTAGGGTTTACTGTCCTGGTGTTCCACCCGAGGGACCCTCAGTACCCTATCAAGCACTCCCCAAGCTGGATCTTGAAACTCTATCAAGTGCTTCAGGCCTCAAGGACCAATGTGTCACTGGAACAGGGCATTACAGTTAAGATCTACCAATACGGCTTTGGTAGTGGTCAGAGAATTCTTGTCCCTTCTGCAGTACAGTTAGACAGGATCCCCCTTTACATTGCCCTTACATCATGAGAAGAGACTGAGAACTCAGTGCCAGCATTGAGAAACAAGAAATCAAGTGTTTGACAGTTTTTTGTGATGAGGATGTGGCATGCTCAGTGAATCTATATGTGCAGTAAATGTGCCTCTGGCTCACGGGAGCAGAAAGTAACAGAACATTAATGGACTTGAACTCACAAGCTCCCGTAAGTTTTACAGGACATTTTTAAACTGAGACTTTTGCAGGCTCATCACTTGGCCCAAATTTGTACAGTGACTCATAGGAGCAGTGAGAAGCACATCCCTGATACAGAGAGTTCCTCTGCTAAAGTTTGAGGCTCTGCATCAAACCAGGAGGTGCACAAACTTTTTAACAGGGTGGCCTTGCATTCCTTTTATTAAGATGGCCATTCTTCAATCTTTTATTCTCATACACAGCTGAACCAATCTTTTAATAAACAAGCAAACAAAATACCCTTTAGGTCCTCAGCAGTCAGCCAGCACAGAAAATCTCATTCAAACAGTTAAGGCTAAATTTGTAAAGTACTGATGATAAACCTCGTAATGAAAGTGTCAGGAGTCATGACATTATTACAAGCTACTAATTCATGAGATCTTGTACCTTCTATTTCTGCACCTATGTTCCTCAAATCAGTTCAGTGATGCAAAGCATCAGGTTTAGGTGAGAGAACTCAAACCTTTCTGTTTTAAATTAGACAAATTATTAATTATTGCTTTATAATTATTAATTAATTCATTATTGCTTGATAATTATTAATTAATTCAAGCAAGACTGAAAAAATGTAAAATATGTGAGCTAAGCTTATAGCAACAGTTTAGAACATGAAGGGATGCATCTTGCAGCATCTGGGCTTTCAGGTTGTTTTATTGCAGAAGATAGGCATAGATGTCTTCATTCCCACTTCAGAGATCTGCCTGGATCATACCTGTTCTCATTTCTGTAACCAAAAGGTGGCAGCAAATTGTCTCCTTTCTGTTTCCATCCATCCCAGTTCTAAGCTCCTAAAGAATCTTACTTGCTCAGTTCATCAGAATGTCAGGAAGTCCAGAACAATCATGCTGACTAAGGAATGCTGATGGGATCTTATGTAAAATCAACTCTTTATCACCTTTAAATAGAAACAGGAATAGATCAAGGTCTGGTGATTTTATTCCATTGTTTCAATAACATTGTTTCAATGACAGCCTATTGACTTTTGGAAATATGAAGAAGGGTTAAATTTCAGCTCAGTGGCATAACTTCACAAGGAATACCTACCTATAAAGCTTAACATTTTTGTTAACATTAATGATTGTTAAAAAGCTTGAGGCAAATAATGCTGATATCTGCCAGAAACTATTGCTGTGTCAGACTTTAACTCAGTTTTGTTCCTACTTAGGTACTTCCTGCTTTGGTAAATAGACAGAAGGCCCAGTGGGCATCCAAGGGAGCAGCAAAGGTGAGGCAAATACTTCATGTAGTGCAAATACCAAGGTGAAAAAGTACATGAATGTACCTGTTGAGTTTTGCTGCATGAAGGCATCAGTTCAGAGGCTTCTGGAAAGATGCCCAGAGACACCCATTTCCCATTTGGCTGGTAAAGAGATCTGGAGGTGGAGGAAAGCATTCTGAAACACAAGCTGCTCTCAGATCTACAGGGGTACTGTGTACTTGGCACAATGCCCACGTCCTCAGGAAACACAACTGCTACAGAGCACTGCAGTGTGTGTCCTTAACAACTCAAACATCCATGTGCCTGTCAAACTCATTCCTGCTCTCTGCACTGGCTTCCGGTGCTCAAACTCCGGGTCTCAGTCTTTAGTTCCCTGCTGCTCTGTGGCCTGGCCTGGGAACTGTAAGTTTTCTGGGGTGTTGGGTGGAGATAACAGTGCTATTCCTGAGGCACTGGGGAGCTTTTTACCACAAGGGTAAACAAAGCCCTTCAGCTTGAGAGGGTTTAGAATTTCTGTCAGCCCCAGCTGGAGAGCAGGTGTGCAGGAAGGATAAGAAAATGTCTGGTAATTACAGAAAACTTTAGGATAATTTTCAGTCTCCCAACTCTGTAGATGCCTATGAAAAAAATCCCATAAGTACAAGCTTCAGCAGCCATTCAGTCTGAGCCCAGGAACTTTTCTGAAGTTATATGATATACTTAGTTCATCAGGTTGCTGCAGCTTGCATGACCCAAGTATGGGTCATGGTGAGTAGCAATCCCACATGGCATTTTTCCTCCTGTCTTTGCTGTCCACGACTAGGGATCTGACTTAATGGAGAAAGACAACTTGTAGACAGAGCTGGATGGAGGTTTGAGGAGAATCATGTGGAAGCTGGTGCTGACAAGCAAGATGCAGATGCAGGGAGGTGGCTGAGAACATGGGTCCTTTGTCTCAGTCATAACTGCCAGTGTAGGTGCATTTTTGGGGAGTAACTCACAGACCGAGGACACAACTCTTGCAGAAGGATCATCTTAAATCACTACTCATTCCTCCAAATGGAAGATAGTTTTTGGCCTGATGTCTCTGACACAGAAACATCATTCATTTAACTATAAATGCTCTCCAAATGTTACATTCTCCCACCTAAGAGTAGAAGAGGAATAACAATGCTTATATGAAAATTTCATGTGATGTTAGCCCAGCACATGAATGTGAAGTACTAAAATGCACATATGGAGGAGGATTTCCAGGTAGTAGTCTGGGTCTCTCATAAGCAGAGATGCCTTTGAGAGAGGCTGGTGGATTTTGATGTGGTGGTTATATCCAGGTGCTCCTCAGCACTGGGTAGGTGGTTTGATATGCAGTAATTCTTGTTGTTGCCTGCTCTGTGAGTGGCTGCTCCTGGCTGGACAGTGCCTGGAACTTGCCTTCCTACTTAATCTATCCTCAGTTCAGCCACCTTTCCACAATGTCAGCATTGGCTCCTGAAGGAGATGATAACCAACAAAACGTGGCATACATTGTCCCTTCCCACGGCAGGGAGGTTGGAACTAAATCATCTCTAAGGTCCCTTCTGACCCAACCCATTCTGTAAAAATAGAAAATTCACTCTGTGGTGAGCCCCAGCCACTGCAAGTGTGTTACTCAGATGAAGGATGCTCCCCACCAGTCACACTTGGTTTTATGTCCATCATCATAGAGACAGAAAAGAAATAGTATAATAAATATTCTTGTGTGTACTTACAAATGCACAGGTGGGAAAATCTGCCGTGAATTGTCTTATATTTGACATGCTGTTGGCCCGGTGATGAGTTTATACAATTCAGCCATGCCAAAATGAGCAGATTTCAAAGCTGCTTGGCTGTTGCTCCCTTCATTTCCCACCTCTTGTTGAACAGCTGGTCTCTAGAAACAGAGGAATTATTTCTGTTTGGAGGTTTCAAAGCCAGCTTGAAAGATAAAGGACGGGGAGCACCTCACTATGTTCTCTTTCCCTTGTTGTTAGCACAGCTGGAAAATTACCTGTGTGACTATAAATCTCAGTCCTTTTTAGACCTGGAATAAACATTCAGCACAGGTTCTATTTTGAATGGGAATCTGTTTTCCTCTAGCCTGTATTTTAAAAACATCTGTAGTTCACAGCTACGCTCAAAACTGACAAGTCTGCATGTCAAATGGAAATGCCGACATATTATGGTGTGACATGAACAGCATCCAAATATTTTCTTATGGCTTGCTTTTTTTTTGCTAGTGCAAAAAAGGTATTTTTTAACATTTGTCTGTCTTAGAAGATGGAGTCTTAAAATGATATTTTCTTTATTCTGGAAAGTTACCATTTCTGCTACCTTTATACCCTTCTCCTTTTCTCCAATGACATTTGCAATTTAACACTGGTTAGAAGATAGAAGAGCCATGATTCACAGGTTGAGAAGCATCCCCTACCACAATATCCACACTCTTTTCCACCTAGGTAGAAAACACTAGCAAAAAAAAGTGCAACCTGAATCAAATTTAAATAGCTACCTCAAGATAAAGGTGACTCATGGCATAATCGATCTTCAAAGCCCATTTTTATGGAAAAGGTGACAGTTTAATCCTCTGGTAATTTCAGTGTTTGGAAAGTGGCAATTTCCAACTCCATCTTGGAAGAAATTGCCAAGTAGGGCATTCTATAGCATGAAGATGAGATGTCTAAATACAGTATGTGTCTCTGCTCTCCAATATACTTTTACACTTATATCTAGACCAGGTCTATAAAAATCCACTTGTTTTGGTAGTTGCTATTACTTAATGGGAAGAAGCAGGCGTTTTTAATAATCTAATGACTCCTGACTCTGCTTAATTACAGCCTTTAAAAAACATACATCTGATGCTTCCTCTAATAAATAAAATAGTTGACTAAGTAGAAACAGTCCAACTAATAAAATAATTGATAGTAAAACAGCAAATATTTTCTTCTATTTTAAAATTCTAGAATATGCACATGCTTTTTTTTTCTTTTTTTCTTTTTTTTTTCTTTTTAGCAGACCTGGAGCAGAAAAGCAGCTCGGCAGGTCTAAGTGAGGAGGACGAGGAGAATAATGAGGAGAAGCACTCCCGAGGTTCAGGATAAGGAGGGATACACTGCTGGTCTGGAAGTGATTCATTTTTCTCTCCTCAGAAAGGAAACCTGTCTGGATCCAGGCAATCCTGCCTCCCAAGGAAGCAAGGTCCTGCAGCTAGGTGGCTGATGGGAAGTGCTTTGCCTCTCTGGAAGGCAGCAGCTCTTGCTGAGCTCAGAACTCAATTTAAGCCAGGAGTTGACAGCTACAGCCTCTCACAAATGCCTCTGTAAGGGGGCTGTGGCTCCTGGCCCTGCTCCAGCCCAACAGCACTGTTGGCTGCCACGGGCCGTCCTGGGTGTCCCACATCACCAATCTGTCTTCTAAACCAGGCATAAAGCCCCTCCAGTAGCATCAGTGCAACAGGACAGTGAATCAAATTGTGCACATCAAGGGAAAAATGTTAAATACTTCTAGCTTTAAAACTGCCAAACAGATGTTCTTTGGTTTTGACTCAAAACCATTCAAGTTTAAATACAAAAGCAGCTGAGCCAAGTGGGAGCATTTCAGGCTCAAAAAAACCACTGGAACCAACAGGGAATGCTAGGCTTGTTTTGTTCTCACACCAGTGCATAAATTCTGTTTCAAGTGCTTTCTCTGGATAAATTTCTGTTCCAGGACAGTATATGAAAAAAGTAGCAATTGGAGAGGTTAAGTGAGGATCACAATAAAAGTGGCAATTCAGCTTTAACAGCCCAGGATACTGCAGCCACGTTTGTCTGCCAACATAGTGCATGCTTTTTAAAACATTCTAGAAAGCCTTGGTACCTCTTTGTCAAAAGAATACTTCATCTAATGTTACTAGAAAATCTTTCTTTGCCTCAGCTGTATTGTGAAGTTGATAGAAATCCATGAGAATTTTTTCTTTTTTAATCTTAAGAAACTATTTATTTCAAATTGCTTATTAAAAAATCTCCTTGTATGACAGCCACATTCCCTAGATGTGAACCCATTGCCCCATGGTGATTCAGGGTCATTTTAGTTTAGGCAGTAACTCTGGAGAGGTGGCTGCTCATGTTAGAAACATCAGCCTGTCATGAATGCACTCTTGGCTTAGACATTGCTGGAATTTATGCTTCAAAAAATTGGGTCTTTTAACTCTCACATGATCTCCTTTTTCTTCCTCCTGATGCAATTTCCAGAATGTAGTGGGAAATGAAGTTAAAGATACCTGTTTTCTGAGGAGAGGATGCTGCTCTCAGGGATTAAAATGCAGGATGCTGGCCCAGAGAAGATTCCTTGGCAAGAGAAAAATATTTATGCAGCCGAGAGCTCTCCCCTGCTCTTTCCTTTTTTGAGATGTGGACATGAGAAGTAGCTTCTGCATTATCACAGGTTAAAACACAGCACCTAAAATAATGCAGGAGGGTACTCACATTCCTGGGGACAGGATGTTCTTCCCTGTTGCAGACTCCTCACCCAGAAAAAATGAAGAGAAATAGCCAGGTGGTTACTGACACATCTTTCCCATATCCTTAAAATTAAGTGGAGAGTTCTAGAAAAGGCAAGATGGGATTCAGTATGAAAAAGATGGAGAATCTCTAGCGAGGGCCTTTCCAGCACTTGTGCAGCCTCCTCTTCACCTTGGAGCCAGCTGTTACTTTCTGGGAGATGGATTGGGCAGATTTTTCTCTCAGCCCTCCCCTGCCTATAACCTTCTTTTAAAAAATGCATGTTTGTGTCTTGTTGTCCCCAAACAGCTGATATACACTGACTCAGCACAGGCCCAGCACCCATACTGAACTACTGACTGATCTCGGGGAACCTGTGCCACCCACTAGCTCCACAATATTTTGAGAGATTTCCAAGCGTGTTTGGAGTTCTCAGGATGGTTACATGACTTTTAAGGACAGGAGTCTCCCTTTGTTTTACATTCAGCTCAGCATTTGTTTGCAGTTTGCTGCAGCTGTGTTTGCAGCAGCAAGGCAGCCGAGCTGATGCTGGTTCTGGCAGATGGGACAAGCAAGAGGTCATTTAGTGACACTCCACAGTGCCCTTTATTGTGATCCACTGTGCCAGACTATCAACTACAAGGAGGTAGGGAGCCAATGTGCTTCTTCCAGCCATCTTTCTACAGAACAGTAGCACTTTGGCAGAGGGATAAGGCAGGGGAGATGTGCAGAAGCAACTATTGCTTTGGAGAGCTGATAAACTGCACTCAGAGAGAGCTGAGTGCCCAGACAAGGGTCACTGTTCAAACACTGCAGCTGAGCACTGGATTGCAGGAGAGTATCGGGGGCTGAGAGAACAAAAGATGTCAAATGGGGACAAAGAACTAAAAGATGGAGAGAATGACTCATTACGGCAGAAGTTATCTAAGAGACAAGAGCAGTATATGAAAGGAGAAGAGCCTAAGTAAGAAAAGGAAGTGCTTAGCTGAGACACTTTTTTTCCCTTTCTCTCAACTGCCACACTGTCCTGTGCACATCTCTAAGCACCTGGTAAAATATCTTGAGAGTTCTCTTCCTCCTCACCTTGCAAATCTGGCTGCACTGTAAATAACTCATTCTGGATTTTAAGCATAAGCACTGTTTCAAACTATTAAAATTGTATAAGCTCCTGTCCAACTCCCACGCAGGCAGTGCTGCATTTTGGAAGAGGTGTTTGGCTGTTTTGGCAAGCAGATTTGCCTATCAGACAGACCTGCTTACAGCGTCCTGACAGCTCTGGGTTCCACCACAACGGTGAAAATCACCTTTTTCTTGATTTGCTGAAGTATAAATTTCTAAAACCAGTAATCCACAGAAGTCATGGTAATGAGACATGACAAACTGATCAAGACTTTGTAGTTGATGAAATTGTAGAATCAAAGGGTTGGAAGGGACCTTTAAAGGCCATCTAGCTCAACCCCCCTGCAATGAGCATGGACATTTTCCATTAGATCAATCTGCTCAGAGCTCTGTCCAGACTGACCTTGAATGTTTCCAGGGATGAGCCATCTACCACTTCTGTGGATAACTTTTTCCAGTGTTTCACCATCCTCATAAAAAATTTTCTTCCTTATATCTAAGTGAAATCTACCCTTTTTTAGTTTAAAACCATTACCTTTTGTCCTATCACAACAAACTCTGCTAAAAAATCTGTTCCCCTCTTTCTTGTAAGCCCCCTTTATGTACTGAAATGCCATCTCTTTTAGAGTTTTTCAATACTCCTCTCACTGTGGCATATTTGTTTGTTTTCCTTCTACATCCTCCACTCCTTAAGATACACCTTTTTTTTCTCCATGGTAGGGACTTTTGTTTCTTTTTAAGTGGATAGATGTGAAGATGAGACATTCAAGAGAAAAGGAAGCATTTCAGTGGAAAATTTTAGAATTTCAGCCTCCCGGGAGGTTGCCAATTATTGAAAGGCTTTTATTGAGAGGAATATTTTGCAGCATTTTCTAATTCTGGTCAGACTTCTGCATTCGCCATATTTCTTCTGAAGTTACTCATGCAGACAAACATCCTGAACAAGATTGATTTGTTCTCAGCTCTCTTAAAGTACATTCTGCATAATCTCAGAGCTACAGGATTGTGTTTTATAAGATGAGTTTGATACTGCTGGGGCATGAGATATTTAAGTGCCACTCTTTCTGCGTACACTCGTGTGGGTTACAGCTGTGTGCAGTGAAACCCAATAATAACAAAATTGAGAGCATATGTGTGGAAGAAAGCTGAGATATTTCCCTGGGTGATGGGAATAAAAGGACACATTGCTCAGAAGCTGAGACTGGATGTCAGAGCACAGGAAGACAATCAGCTGCAGTGTGGGACATGCCCTACAGGGCATTTGGACAGCATTGGCAGTGCTAACACAGATCAACCATAGTTGCTACTACAAACTGTATCTTAGTAAATAAGAAGACTGACATAGGATTCTTCATAATCTGAACATAATCTGTTGTTTTGAGGGTTGTAGACCTACACTTTTTTTGCCAACAGTTAGAAACCAAGTTCTCCAAGGAGCAGGTAACCCATCCTGCCCTGGTGGTCACTGTGTATCCCTCTAGAATGACAGCCAGATGAATTTGAGGATTTGGGGATTGTAATCTGTTATTGAGTGTGTGTTAGAACTTGATCCCTGCCTAGATCAAGTTCTAGATCTCCTAAGGATGGGAGTCTGTCCCAGCTGTGATCACTGATTCTTGACTCGGTTACTTAGACTCCAGCTAGTCCTGCTTTTAACAGTGGTGGTTCTGGCGTGTTTTCCTGGCTTTCAGCCAAGACTATGGCCACTAGATAATTGCTTATTTGCCTTTGGCCTCAGTCTAAAAACATCCTAGGATCACAGATGAGGAATTAGTTTGCAAGGTATTTTAAAGGTAGACATGAGTAAGCTTTTAGCTGAAAACTGTGCAGTCACAGCTAGGATAGTACTGCACTATCCAGCCTGCAATTTGTAACACTGTCATTGTAGAAAGGAGAAAAAAATGCAAAAAGGAGAAACCACATCCATCAGCTTGAAAATACCTTGTAAACATGAAATCAAGTTGGAGATGCAGTTTTCAAACACAAATGTATGAAGGTACATGCATATTTAAGCTATTAAATAATAGAGATTATAATGTCAGAATTATTGATTCTCAATGAGATCCAAGTGTTGGTGTCATAAAAATCATCCTGGATTAGTCTCTTGGCTGCAAAGGAGCTGATTCCTGAAGCAGAGAATGGATCTGGATGTGGGTCTTCTGATTTCTGTAGCTTGAGAACCCTGATGCAGACTTTGGATGATAAGCATCTTTTGAGGGGAAAAAGAAGGTCAACAATAAATCTCCAATTTTAGCAGTCTCACTTCCTTTAGTTTCCTCAATTGCTGTTTCTCCAAGCAGCCTTTGCAAGGGAACTGGCTAACAGTGCACTGCTTTTCAGCTGAGAGATCTCTCCCATGTTAGAAGAGGCCCCTGGACTCTGAAGTCTGGTTCCAGACTGGGAAGCTTGGGAAGTAAGAGGTTTGTCCCCCTCAAGTGCCTGCATATTTAATTGATGCAGAGTACTCAAGACATCCCTGTGGAATTTGCAAACAAGTTAAAGTTGCAACTCTTCTGTACCTCAAAATAGCTCAAGCACAGCTTGGAACACAGTTTTGTTCCCCAAAGATGTTTGTGCAGCAGGGTGCACAGGGAGAGTGCAAGCCAAGGATCTCAGTTAATGATAACCCTTCCTGAATATCACCATGGGATTTTTAGATACTTCTCAGCTCCCAGAGAGATTCAGGAAGATATGACCCCAATTTAGCAATTTATCCAAAAAGCAGTAAGTAGTTCTGACAGTGCAGGTCTTCCTAAGATCTGTGAGGAAAAGTCAGCCTTGGATGTGAGCCCAGCCTTAGTGTTGTGCTGAAACTCCAGATTTTTGGGTCTTAGAATGACTTCAGGCAATCCATATGCTGACAGATAGGGACTGTGGGGTTTGGAGTCAGTGACAAGGAAATTGTTCCTAAAGTTACTGGTGGGGAAAATGGAAGGAGGAACAATTGCAATTATTTGCTGCTACCAAGATAGGCGAGACCTGTTCAGGGAACAAAGGCAGGCTTCACTTCTTAATCCGGTCATTCTGACATATCCCAAGAGCTTTACATTGGAAGGAAAAGAATAAGAGGCTTGCTCTATGAATAGCTCATATATCAGAGTGTGGGAGAATGAGACCAGCTTTAGGTAGTTGGACTTTATTATTCATTACATGTGCCTGGGGGCCTCAGTCAGCGCTCCAGCCTTGTGGCACTGTGCCAGAAGCACAAACACAGTCCTGCCCTCGAGCTATCACAGCCCAGGATTACAGGGGTGACAAGGGGGACACAGGCAGAGGTGTGAGGCAGGGACATACTGGTATGACAAACACGTTTGTATGGCATCCACGGCCCCAGCCACATTCATCCCCAGGCTCTGCTTCCTGGGATTCATGCCAGAGGTAAAGCATAAAAGTGTAGTAGATATAAGACAAGATGGTACCTTGTGGGGAGATTTTTACCATGATTTAGAGGGCAGGCTGTGAGAAGACATAAAAGTGTCTCCAGGAGAAATGACAGAATCTGTTCTCTTTACTGAGGGAAGAAAATTTTCTGTAATGACAGGGTATTAGATTTAAGAGTTGAGGAGAGACCAAGCGGTGAAGAGGCTTAGATGTAAAGGCTCGAGCTGCTCTCCCAATCCCACCAAAATATTTATAGTATCAAGACATGTGCTATCAAAATGAAAAACTGAAATCTCAGTAACATTGGTTTGATGTTTCTTCGCTGGTGAGGATCTTGAAAATATCCATTGTGTTTGACCTCATTATAGAAAAGAAGCTGTAAACTCTCTCTGCTTTCCTCATGAATGATCCCCAAGGGCAGCTGGGGAGTCAAGTTGTTCCAGCTTTCACCCAAATGTCACTTTTCACACTCAGCCCATGGTGCCTCATGAGCACCACTGCACCTATGGACACACCAGTGAAATCACTGCTGAGGGTGTTGTGCAGCTGCTGTGTAGTTCCAGTCCTGGTCTGTACTTCCAATTTTCAGGTGCCCTTGCACTAGTATCTGTGTGATCTGTGCTTTGTTCATGAGGGATATAAGAGAAGGAAAAATTTTATTGGGGTTGTAATGTTCTGTTGGGGTTGTGCCTCAATATCTTTAACATGAGAGCTGTTCCCACGCTGCAATTCCATTAACAGACTATGCAATGCATTTTTACTGTGTTAAGCTTAGTTTTAAAAACCAAGTAATTCTGAAACAGAAAGTCAGAAATTCTCAAAATTTGAAAATTGCTAAAATAATGTTTTTCAAAATATTTTCCAAATAAAAATTTCAAAACTTTCCAAAATTCAAAATTTTTCAGTGTATCCTGGCAGCCAGGAGAGACATCCCTGTCCTGGGGGGCACCAGGCCCAGCATCTCCAGCCAGGCAAGAGAGGGGATTGTCCCACTTTGCTCTGCACAGGAGGCAGTTTTGGGCACCACAACATAAGAAAAATATTAAACTATTAGAGAGTGTCCAAAGGAGGCCACAAATATGGTAAGAGTCTGGAGGGGCCATACAGGGAGCAGCTGAAGACACTTGGGTCTGTTCAGCCTGGAGGAGACTGAGAGGAGACCTCATTGCAGTTACAAATTCCTTGTGAGGGGAAGAGGAGGGGCAGGCACTGATCTCTGCTCTGTGGTGACAGTGACAGGACCCGAGGGAATGGCCTGAAGTTGTGTCAGGGGAGGTTTAGGTTGGATATCAGGAAAACGTTTTTCACTCAGAGGGTGGTTGGGCACTGGAATAGGCTCCCTACGGAAATGGTCACCAGCCTGACAATGTTCAAGAAGTGTTTGGACAATGCTCTCAGGCCACAGTGTGACTCTTGGCTATGGTTCCTGTGCAGGGCCAGGAGTATGACTTTGATGTTCGTTTTGGGTCCCTTTCAACTCAGGACATTCTATGGTTCTGTGAAAAATATCCTGAAATGGACCCTCTTCCTCCTATACGGAAGACCTCCTCCTTGGTGAACTGATATTTTCCAATTGAGAGAATTTTACCTTCAATGAAGAGAAAAACTGGTGCTTAACAGAGTGTAGAGTGGGGAGAAGTGAACAAAGAGGAAATGTGTTTAAAACACTGAAATGGAAGTTGTTCCTTGCAGGACAAATAGATCTAAGACAAGGCTAAAGAAGAGACATTGGTATGGGATGCTTAGAGCAAGCAATTTGGCATCTGAGAATGGCAGAAATAGATTTTAAAACTTTATTTAGTGGAATTGGAAGCCCATTGCATGGGTCTAGAAGAATGAATCAGTGATAACACCCAAGGTACCAGGGCTGGCTACTTGGTGTTACTGTATTGATAGAGAAAGGACAAGATTCAGGAGAACAGATTGACTGGGAATGATCAGGCTAAGAAAAGGCGTATATATGGGGGGGGGGGGCAGGTGGTGTGTGTGTGTGTCTATATGAATAGCTAGGTTATTTATCAGGAAGAGAAGCCAAGATGTGAGATTAGAGAGGAGAAAGTGATTATGAATAAAGTTTTGCTTTTGTAATTTGTGTATAGGCAGATAATAAATCAGACCAAATGGTTATCTCTGCAATGCTAAGCCTTGTTTTCCCAAAAGAATAGTCTGTAAAAATTATTTTCCCCTGCTTTCTGTTTTTGTGATGTATAAGGATGGCAGTACTATAATTAATCCCCTCTTGACTCTGCTCATGGATGCTGTAACTTCATGCAGCACCATAGTTACACACTGAACAAGCTGAAATTTTAGCTTCTTACTTACTTACCTGGATTAATGGGAGCAAACGATTCCTCTAGGGCTGTACAGGAGAGACAGGTTATAGAGCATGTTGAAAAGAAAAATGTTAGCCAGCAATTCAGTCATAATTCTGAGAAGGGGTTTCTGCTCATGAAAGAAGAAAGGTTGTGTGCCTGACCTTCGTGGGCACAGAATGCTCCCAGCTTTCACCATGAAATCATTGAAAATTGAGTCTCCTCTGAACCAGCTAAAGCAAACAGTGCACAGTCCTTTTGAAGGTCTGTGCATGCTCCTCCGTGCTGTGCCTGCCCTCAGCTGGGCTCATTCTCTCTGAAAGCACTGCTAGTGTCTAATTTGTGATGGAAAATGTGGTTTTTGGGGGGTGATGCAATCCCTGAACTTAGCTTTGCTTTGACAAAATCACTTTTATCATCTGCACTCCATTGTATTATTGCTTTCAGAACAAGTGCTCTCAGTGTTGTCCTGAAGTGCAGCTTGTGGGGCAGTGAAAAGGGGACAGAGGTGCAGGCTGGAAAAGAGGGGTTCTGAGTTTGGCCTCAAGTTCCCACTCAGAGTTTTAGTGGCTGCAGCTGCTCCTGGCAGCCCAGGAACTGGAATCTCAGAAACACCTGGGAGAGCAGGCAGGAGTGCTTATGACCCCTGTAACTCACTCAAATGGCAGGCAGTGCACTGAACAATTCCTGAGTGAAATCCCATGGTCTGTCCTCATTTCCCATAAAGCAGCTGTAGTTTGTCATGGTTCTTTTCAGGCTCTAGGGAAGCAAGTTGCTTGAACCAGCCACCACATCCAGCTGCTCAGACCTCGGGAAAACCATTCAGCAGACTTCAAGAGAGATTAATCAAATGGCCTGGCTTTAAAAATCTTACCCAGAGCAGGTGAGTTACTGCTGGATCTTGCATGTCAGAGCAGAAACATCCTTCCCCAGACCTGGGAGACACAGCCTGTGCCTCTTTAAATCTGCACTGCGTGCTGCAGTGCTCTGCATTGTTGCCATGGCAGAAATCTCCCCATAGTAATAACCTCTTTCAGGGAAGGTTAAAAAGAGACAGTGCACATGCTCAGAAATGCTGCACTTGTTCTCTTAGCAGTTTGCAGCGGCCATTTCAAAGAAACCATCACAAAGACAAGAGAAAGATCAGGTACTGATATTTTTTCCTTTGTTAAAGGGGGTGACTTTTCTCTTTTACAGAAGTCCATGCACAGATCTGTCTCTGTTCCCAGTTGCACTGCAGAGAGAGACCATCCTTGAAGCCTGTCATGATTATTTCTTGCAAATTCCCGTGGAATAACTAAGAGGCAGGAGTTAGATGTGATTTAAGATGATTGCTGCACTAGAGGAGCAGTTCTTTTGCAGTGGGGGTCACATACAAAGCTGAGCTGACTCTGGGGTGGGTCATGGGTAAGGTACCCAAAAAAAGTTTAACAGTGTGTCTGTCTGCTTTGTTTTGTTGAACCTTTGTAGTACTCATAGTCAACTATCAGAATAGGCTCTGCTCCTACTGCCCAGGAGGCTTCTTCATCAGGTACTTCCAAAAGAGGCTGGTGTTGTCCTAATTTACTGTAACTTGGAGACACTCTGCTGCATCCTATTGCAAAGACTGGGATTTTTGATTGTACTTGTTTTGATTGCAGATCACCATTAATTGAAACAGAAAACTCAAGCCACTTGTAGTGATTTTAATCCTTTTATTTTAAGGATTGTAGAATTCAGAGAAAGGATCACATCAGGTCTAAATAGTGGGTGGGACAGGAAACCCAATATGAGGGTGTAGAAATTACATTACCAGATGTTTTTGTCACCGTGGGCTCAAATATATCTGTGACTCTACACATACATGTTTGTTTCTTGTTTCTGAACCATTCTCTTCTCGTGTTTAGGTTGAGGTGCACAGGAAGGGGATGTGTATAATGCTGCCCCTTTCCTGGGTGAATTGCTGGGTTTTGCACATGCTGCAAATGTTTGTGCAGAATTTACAGCTTCACATTAGCTGGGTCTGAAAAGGTGGATTGCATATACTGAAGAGCAGTCTTGTTCTGTTCTTCGTGGTGAAATGGGAAAAACCCTTCCCTCTCCTGCCTCCCTCTACTGCCTTTCTAAATGTGAAATACAATCTGTTCTGCATTCAGTACATGCAGATCTAATGCTCTTATGCAACATCTTTTGCTCAGTGAACACCAACTTAAAAATCAGAGGCAAAATGTTGTCCTGCTTTCCCATTGAGGGGATTTTTCATGTGAGTTTTATTCTATTGATATAACTTAGCCGTATTTAATTCTTTCTTTCTTTCTTCCATTTTGATGTACAGGAATGAAAGGTAAACTTGGCTGAGCTAAGGACCTCCCTAGCAGTGGGCCAGAATCATTGAGGCTTGGATTGAAATCTCTAACAAGTAGTTGCAACATGAGCCATTCCCTTTTGATCCGAACAGTTTACCTGTTGGGTCAAGAAAGTACTTAATTTGAAACTTTAATTTGAACCTTATGAAAAAACTCACCCCTTTGGGAAGGGAAACTGTTGCTGGACCAGGCTGTACCAACCTCAGGGCATGGTGTGGCCTGGATGTAGTGTTCAGGAACAAATGGATGGCTGCAAATAATGGCTTGAAGCCCAGATTAGGAGGGGAAACAGAAGGTCAAAGAGTTTTCATGCATTTACCATTAGAAGTTCTACCTATGAATTTGTGGAGGTTTAACAAAAGTCTTTTTCTTCATCTACTTTAATTAAGGAATAAGCTTTTATAATCAGTGTGCTGTGTAATTGTAATGCTTACCTTTAGTAATTATACTTGTGAAATGATGCATCAGTAAAGCAAGCCAGAGGCCAAAGACCTTGTTCCCAGGTTCTGTTTCAGACAGCTTTGCAATCCCTGCAGTTTTGACCTCAAAGTCTAACAGTGACTCCAGATTAATGTCTGTGACTGTGTAGTTAGAAAGAAGTCACAGAGCGGGCAAAGTCTGGCATCCTGGCTTTCAAATGAAACCAAGAACACTCTAGGAATTTCTTATCTTGGGTAGGGATGTTCTCTTCCAGCTGAGTTTTATGTACACTCTGGAAAGGTACAGAGAACTTTTGTCCATGCTCTAGATCTTCCGGTATTTTGTTTTCTTTCAGAGGAAAACTAACAATGCTTTAGCCATCAGGAACATTAACTTCTTTGTAACAATACCCTTGTGTATCTGTAGGGTTCCTCACTAACTTGTTTATGTCTCTTGACAAACAGAGAAGCACCCATCCCCAAGATGCTGGCACCCTGCCTTCTGAGAAGAGCCGTCCTTACAGTTCCTTTAGTTTTTGTGGTTGCACTACTTGTCGCGGAGCCTGTTAGAGCTGACCAAGAAGCAGGAACAGCCATACCAGCTGAAAGTACGTACCCTGCAGTCCTCTCCTACAGCCCCTTCTGCAGTTCTCATGTTGTAGGACTTTGAAGTTTGCCAAAATAAATCGAATAATTTTGGACATGTCTTGCATACATTGTTTTAAAACCACAACTTGGTAACGCATCAGTGCTCTTTTGCTCCTGCATCCAAAGCTCTTCACTTTCTTATCCTTGTCTCCTGCCTGTTGCTGTCTTGCTTGTAGCTGAAATCTGCTGTTGTTCTGCACCTTTTCCTTTGTACAGCCCTCTCATTGTGTTAGCCCTTTCTATGCCAGCAATCACCTTGTTTGCTTTTCAGAGTCATTACTGAGACTTGTTCTTTTTCAGCTGATGTTGACTGTTCATTATATTTCATTCTTGAGTATGTTTGCTGTCTTAAAGTAATGACTTTTTATTAAAAAGTTCACAGTGAAGATGCCAAGAAAGCATTTTGTCAACACCTAGTCTTGTGGCCTTCAACCACCTAATTCTCCTTTGCTGGTCTGTGTTGAGTTTATTTTACATTATAAACATAATGACAGGTCCTTGCATCAAGTCATTGATGCAAAAAACTTCTGTCCTCTCCTTTTGTGTAGTGTAAATATAGTAACACTGAAGTTGGGTGATGGAACGACAATGATGAAGCAGGTCTTTAATAGTGCTCAGTGTGGGGTTTTTGTCTCTTCTTTTTTCTTCTTAGCCTGGTAAAGAATTTGGCAGGCTCCCTTTCCCCAGCAGGCAGAGTTCCTCATTGCTGGTTAGCACTCAGATCATGAGCTGGAAGCTCATTCTCCAGAGTGTCAGAGGCATGTACAGTCCAACATCAAGTATTTGCAAAATGGGCTTACAGACACAGCAAGATATCCCAACATTACTCTAGATTTCATCCTTTCGTTCACACCAGGCCGCAAGGAGCAAACTAAACCTGGGCTCAGAATGTCTCACTTGTGCAGTATTTCCGGTGAAGCTGCCAGCAAGGCACAGGCACTGAGAGGCAAACGAGAGCAGATGTAGGGCCTGATGATTCAAAGATGTTTGGTCATGTCTGTATTTGCTCTATCTCAGTACTGCTGTCTGTAGGGCACAGATCTGTGTCACATGGTGATCAAGGCAAAGCAGGCATCGTGGCCTTCAGTCTGACTGTCTCAATCTGGGAACACTCTCTTAAACACTCCAGTAAATCCAGATTGCAGCAGTTCTGCTTATCAGCAATGCTCGCTAATAACAGGGTGTTTGTTTGGACAAAGCTGTATTATATTCAAAATTAGAGGCTGAAGTGCTCTGTCTTTGTGTTATTATAGTCAGTTTTATTCCACTAGTTTTATACTTAGAGCTCACACTTCTTAATTAGGAGACAAGATTCTTCTACATAATAGGTTCATGTTTTCAGATGCAGTTTCTGAAAAATCTGAAGATAAGGTTGAAAATGTGCTCAGGTTTAGTAGAGCAAAATGAAAGACTCAAGTTAAGGTTTTTTTTCTTTTTTTTTTTTTTTTTAATACAATGAGCCATGGAAGGAAAAGTGCAACAGCAGTATGGCAGGAAGAAAAATACTATTGTAAATTTGAAGTAATTCTTTTATCATTAAGAGACTGGGTAGACCATCATAGTGGACCATTTGCGATCACCTGGGTTGTTCAAGAGTACCTACATCAGTACTCATTCTGTGGACTCTTTTCTGTAGCTCTTTCTGATGCTCAAAATCACTGTTTAATCCATCTAATTAATTCTTCATGCCATATAGTTATGATTCTATACTAAGTGCTCTACTAAATGCTCTCCTAGGTCGCCCCTGTGTTGATTGCCATGCCTTTGAGTTCATGCAGAGAGCTCTGCAGGATTTAAAGAAGACGGCATATAATCTAGACACAAGGGTAAGGAAACATTAAATGTCTTCTTTTTTGGGTTTTTTTTTTTTCAATATAAAATAAAATGCTGTGGATAAAAGTAGATAAGGTGGATGGATTTTGCACACTCAATGAACTGCACTGTCCTGTCTCCTAAGGTGAGGCTGGTTAATTACATTTCACCTCTGCAATAATCATGGAATTCTTCTGCTTTGGGACAATAGGAAGTATAGGAAAGTGTGAACTGACCATCCTCTGCCCTCTATCCTTCTCTTGCCAAATTATGGCCATTTAGTGCTGCTCTTCTCATTCCAAACACTGAGCACACACCTTTGTTTTTGTGCTGGGGGAGTAAGGTGAGAGTATAACTTACATTTATTATCCAGAAAAAGAGAGCCAGCTCAAACAAAAAGCCTACTAAAATAAAATACTCCTCTGCACATGCTTTTATCCCTGGGGAGAGGCTAAGAGAGGAAACATCATCCATAGAGAGTTTTTACATTTCTCTGATTTCATAATGATGAAAAATGCCTCAAAGTAGAACAGCATAGGGAATGAAACTTGTTTGGCTTGCAGTCAGTGTGCAGAATTTGCCAGGGTTGGTATCTTCCTTCTGTGGGGGAAATTGAATCTGTCTCTTACTGCTGCAACCTGCAATCTGTGCCTACCTGTGTCCCAGCTGCTGTCAGATGGTGGTGTCCCAGGAGGGTGGCTTTGTCCCCACCTCCTGTGTACCCTTTAGCTGCAGTGCTATAGACACACTCCTGCACAGATTGTTCAACAGAAGGCACTGAAACTTTTCTGCTTTTCTGATCTGTGGTCAAGGTTGTCCACAGGTCAAAGCCTGAGGACTGTTATCTGTGAGGAATGGTTTGAGGTTACTTCGAGCAGGGTCCTTGATGCTTAGGTGAAAATGCAAGTGCATGAACAAATATGCCTTGAATTGTGACATTCTACAAAAAAATAAACAAACATTCCAGCAGAACCAGATTGGTATGTAGCACATTTACAGCTAAACAAAATCTGTTCAATAATTACAGGTCAAATGTATTCTGGGCTTCATGAAGGAATCTTGCTAATGAATCTGCTGAGCACTGTATGCAGCCCAAACAAGATGTTCAGATTGTGCTGTAAAGTGGTTCTAGTGCACCTCTTCCTTCTACAAACCTTTGAACTTTTCACCGGAATTTCTACATCTTAATGCAAAATTTCTTAAAGTTTTCTCTGGGTGTCTGGCTATGGCAGTGACCTTTATGAAACCTTCAGCTTGCAGACCAAGAGAAAAACTTTGTAAAACACAGATATCTAAAGCAAGAGTAGCAATAAGAACCCCAAAGATATCAACTATGTTTTAATACTTTTTAAAAAATAAAAGACAGCCAAAGAGATAAAATGAGGATAGAAAAAAGTCAGTTGAGATGAATGTCCTGTTTTTGGCTTTCACACTTGTAGACTTGAGAGCAAGTCTGAAAATGTGATATATTCTCATGAAAACAAACCTATCACTTCCTTATCACTTTAAAGCCTAAATAATTGAATCCATATTGAAATCCTTCAGTTCCCCACGACTAGAACAGGCTTATTCCAGTCATTAAGCTGGGAATTCTGCCTACATCTTCAAAAGACACGGAAATAATTAATAGTTGAGGACTTCTTGGAACTGCTTTCTACAATATTTTAATTCTTACTTTTATTATACAGTTGTGGCCCAACTTGATGCAAACTGGGAGTTTTAGGACCACTGCTTTCAGCCAAATATATATTTCACATTTGACTATTTTAGTGTGTTTTGCTGCTTTGTGGGGCAAATATTTCTGTTCCCAAAAATACAATCCCCTTTGTTAATATTCCCACTGGAGACACTAATTTCCTTGAAAAATTTTCCTTTGTTTGCAGGCAAGGTTGTTAGATGATGACTAAGCAGCTCCTAACTCTGCTGGAGGGGGAGGGATTCCCGAAAGCTTAGAGAGGAAATTCTCATTTAATTCCTCCTTCACATCTTACCCTGCAGTTCTGTACAGGGGAAACCTGTATATGGTTTTATTGCACAGCTCAAGAGCTTTCAGACTTCATTTGGCCCTGGGTTGATCTACATGGTGTCCCAAAGCAAACTGACTCTAGCATAGACCTTCTATGGCCTTATATAACCTTTTTATGAAGACCATAGACTGGATTTCCTTCCTTTTCCAGAACTAGCTGTGTTTGTAAGCTACACTGATGGGATGATCCCCTACTATTGTCAGGCTGGCTGCATGAGAAGGGTCACACACCACTTCTGACAGGCTGATTTCTTCACATACCAGATATGTTTACCCCTCTCTGTACTGTTTTTTGTTGCTGCTGGCCCCTCAGAGCAGGCTGCAGGCTGGAGTAGTTGTTTTGGCAGTGAGAACTGACTCTGGGCAGTATTTTCTGGGGATATCTGTGGTTCACCACCCGGCCAAAGTGCTGAGTGTGATCGTGAACTGGGGAGAGGGGTCTTGTGCTGCTGGGAGGGAGCTGCTCCCACCACAGCCATTGAGCCAGTTCACAGCCAGCTCCCTGTGGCATCTAAAAGCTGCTCAAGACGGAGCCCAGCAGGGAGTCAACCATAAAACAAATTCAGTCTATGGTCTACACAGTTCACTCAAAGTCTGCACTTGTTTTCAGAACTCCAGCCCATTTTTCAGAGTTAACCAGTGGACATTGCATTACAACTTTAAAGAGATGAGTAACTGCATTTTTAGCTGGAACCTCTTTTGTAGGTTTAAAATCTGATTTCTTTGCATGGTTTTGGCTTGAGTTTGTTGTGTTTTGGGTTTTTTTCCTACTTTTGGGTTGGTTGGTTGGTTGTTGCTGTTTTGATTTGGTTTTATTTTTTTTAAACATGCTTTAACCTACCAGGCAATAATAACAAATCTGTGTGCAAGCAGTTTTGTGATCACGCTCACAGAACAGTCAGCGAAGCTGTATTTACTGACATTCATTTTGTTCTGCATTGCTTTATAAACTGTCAGTGGTTATTTAGAATGTTTAAAGCACAGTAAGCTAGATGTGTCCCTGAAAATAAAAAGAAAGGCTTGAAAATGTTATTAAAGATCTATAAGATGGTAAGCAGCCTTGGGGCTCAGCTCCAAAGATATTGGCATGCTGTCAACCTCCCTTATTCAAACCATTGCAAATGATGTCAAAGAGATGGTGAGAAGGTGGTGATTGAGTGTCTTTTCAATGATTAGCAAAGTCTGATCAGATCTTTTCAGTTTTGCAGGGCAGCTGAAACAATCTAAAGTGATACCTGATTTAATATAAAACCACAGGGCTGTGGTTTTTCCTGAGATTTATCATCTGGGGGGAAAAAAGCCTGAGCAGCAGATGGCTTTTCTTGCCCTAAGAAGGCAAGTGGAGAGAAGGATGCTTCAGCCCAGCTTTGCTCCAAGTGCCTTTAGCTGATGTGGGTCAATGGATAACACGGCTTTTAAAATACAGCCTTTAATCACATGGCAACTCTCATACAAAAATCTCAAATCAGGCAGATTAAGGATGGGTTTGATTGGCATTTAGAGTGGGAAGTCTTCATAATTCCTTTTTTTTGTGTTGCTGGTTACCCCAGCAGGGATCAATTTGATGAGTGAACTTCCCATAGCTAATCTGTCCCATGACAATAAGGGGAAAGTCTTCTCTTGGCTCAGGCTAATTCTCAGATACAGCTTCAGCTCATGATAGGCAAACTGAGGTGGAGATATCATGTTGATGGTCAAACATGCTCCATCATGCATCTGCTGAAGCAACAAGTGTTCCAGACAGCCTGGAAAACCCAAGTGTGTGTGTGTGTGTGTGTGTGTGCTAGAGAGGCCTTAAGGATTCCCAGATTTCCTTATGTAGCCCTGCTGTCCCTTCCCTGGCCCTCAGCCCTTTCTCACACAAGTAGACTGAGAGGGTGCAGGCCTTTCTGATCATGCCCAGCTCTCAGAAGTTCCCAAGTGGGCAACAGAGATCTCCTGATACTGATGAACCCAGAGACCTCTGCTTTGACTAGTTTGGAACCCCTTTCCCTAAAGAAGCCAGGAATCTCATTATGTGTTTGAATTGAGATGGCTCCATGCCAGCTTGGCACCTCTCATCTGTTTTAGGTTCCAAAGCATACTATCAGTAACAACTGAAGTTTTGTATTATCAGTGAAACAGGAGAAGTTAAAGAAGATAATTTCTTCACTGGGAGTGGATCCAGGCTGTAATATTCTAAGTTTTAAATTTTGAGTCTGTTTTTAAGTAAAGTAAAATTTCTGACATGATTTTGGGGATGTGGGGGTGGGTGGGGTGGTAAGCCTCTAATGAACCTCCAAGGGTATGCTCCAGTTTCTGCTGTTGAAGTAAGATTGTAGGAAAGAAAAATAACTTTCTCCATGTCACAGGAAGTAGTGCTATCTTGGTATGCCAATTAATCCCACAAAAGCAAAATTATTTTGCAGAGCTGTAAAAAATAAATCTGATTTTTTTACCCCAAAATTCATCTCGTACCACTAGTTCCAAATTGTAGATTAAAAAATAAAATGGACTTTTCTTTGGGAGCTAATTAGTTTTACAATGCTGACACTTGTTTTTTGATGATGTTGTTCCTCCCTCTTACAGACAGAAACTCTGCTTCTTCAGGTGGAAAAGAGAAATCTGTGTGACTGTGTAGCTGCCAATCTACTGAACTGAATCCTGGAGACACCTGAGGAGAGTCACCATCCAGTGGTTTTTAAAATGCAGCTGTATAAAATACAGCTTTACAGAGTTCATGTTGCAAGCACGTATGCCCCAATGTACTGATGAAATTGGGGGCCTGTGTCTGATGTATTTGTCTGTTCTGTATCTTTTTTAAAAGTTCCCTCTTTTCACTTCTGCTGGATTGCCAGTAAGGGCTCAATTCAGTAGATCTGTTACTTGATATTAGAGTGGAGGGAAAATGTACCTGCTTTGATTTTTAAATCAGAATTTGCCAAGTGTAACCCACAAGATAATTTTGGAGAACAGTGCCCTAGAGACACATGCAGCTGTTTTTTGTCTCTAAAATGAACATATGTCTGGGGCAACTTACCCACTTACACTGAGATATGACATTGTGGTCTCTGTAGGCTTTGCCTGTGTATTAAAGATGATTAA
Organism: Vireo altiloquus; assembly: GCA_013396875.1. Lineage (NCBI taxonomy): Eukaryota > Metazoa > Chordata > Aves > Passeriformes > Vireonidae > Vireo > Vireo altiloquus. Next base: position 706,781 of record VZRF01003085.1, read on the forward strand.
GTCCTTTCTGTTTGTTGTCTGTGCTGTGACCACCTTCAGGCATGTTGTATCTCTGTCAGCTGTAATGAGGAGTGCGTCAGGAGTTACGTGTCCACGGTTCTTGGACCAAAACTGTTTATATCTCAGTGCTGAGCCTTCTGTTATCCTGCAGAAGAGTATTATTTTCTTTAATTAAAATGTTTGGTTTCTTCCCTTCCTTCCCTGGACAATCCATTCTTAACCTAGTGAAAAATAGCTTTATTTTAGCAGGTCAAATGGATAGAGTAAAAAGGAGAATCAGGGTATGACTAGGTAGCCTGGCCAGTTCCAGCTGTACCAAATGCTGCTACCAGCGACTGCTCAGCATCACATTGAAGGAAAGCTCTGTGCAGTGCCAAGAAGCTCCTTCATGAGTCTGTGCCTTATTTTGCTTCAAGTGAAACACAGTGATTAGGTCACACATATTTGGCCCCTCCTGTGCTGGACTGAACTCTGAATATTTTGGTTTTCCCCCATAGTTGGCTTTAAAAACTGCTCATTTTGTTTCAGGCATGAAGAAAGACTTTTGTACCTGAAATCTGAGGTTGTCTTATCCTCACCTCTCCCCTTTCATTGTAAGATACTGTGTCCACTCACAAGTCTGAAATAGGCTGATCACTGTGCGTAGGTGCTTGGAGTTCATTTGATGTGATTTAGAGCTGTCTCAAGCCATTCCAACTTTGACATCTGGCTGGGGAAGTGGATGGGACATCGGAAGGTAAAAGTCTCTTCAGCTGAATTTGGAAGAAAATTCCTGCCTGTGACCTTGCTTCTGTAACTAAATTGGTGTGACTTTTCTGGAAGTGGATGAGAGAGGAAACACTGCTGCTCTGCCACTGCAGCTGTAGGTGTGGTAACAACAGCTGGGGGAGCAGAGGAACACCATAGGGACCCTGAGTGGCTTCCCAAACCTGTCCAGAGATTAGAAAACCAATTCCTATACACTGAGAAGTGCAGCATGCCCTTTTGTGTGTGAGCAGGACACAAGCCAGCACAGAAGCCCAATGTGAACTGGAGAGAGGATTCTGATGTTATTTTTCCAAATTCCCTCAAGGAGCAGCTGTGCTGTGTGTTTTTCAGTAAGTTTCACACAGCATGCGAGCACTGGCACTGCTCATTTTGGGCTGCTTGGCAGAATCAGAGTCACTGCAAGCCTCACCTGCAGCTCCCCTCGCAGAGAGTGGGAAGGGGCAGCAGTCCTTAGCATGGCAGGGCACTCTCAGGATTTCTGGGAGCAAAGCCTCCTTTGGAGGGCTTCAGCTGTTCCTGGCTGCAGCACAATGGCTTCTCAGAGCTCCTTGGCTTTTGCTGCACTTGGCTCGTCCCCATCTTGTTCTAGCTTGGCTTTGTTCCCTTCTTTGCTCTGGACCTGTTTTCTCTCTCCTCTGCATTTCAACCTCCATTCCCCCTTCCATTCTGGCACTATCCTCCTTCTAGTCCCAGGGATTTCTCAGTGCTCTCCAGGTCCCTCTTCCTGGTGCCCCTGTTGTCATGCAGGTGTGGGTGGTGGGGCTGATACTCCTCAGGTCAGCAGCCTCTTTTGTCCAGCTATCAGCACTGCCAGAGCAATGAGTGACACTCCAATTCACCATGGAGTCAGTGACCATGGTGTGAGCAACATCAGCATCCCATTCCCAGGGAAGAGGAATTCACCTGTCCAGGGAAGACATTGTGTGGAACAACCTCTTTTTACCTATAAGCCAACATTTCTCTTGCAGAACTTGGAGGAAGTCCCAGAACAGCTCAGTTTCAGATGAAATCTCTGCCCCTGAAGCTGGATTATTCTGTGGACTGTCCCCCAGGCTGGTGTAATCTCACTGGCTTGTTACAGGTGTGCACAAAAACCCAGCCACGTTTGCCAGATGGAGACACCTCTAAGTCTTCATTAATTTTTCCCTTGGTGATTGGACAGACATGGGCTTGAACACAAGAAAATCTGTCCATATGGAAATATTTTCCTTCAGTCATTTTGCTGCATCTCAGATTTATGATTCACCTCTGCTTTATGTCAGAACTGGGGAAGTGAAATGTGGGACAAGAGAATTGGGCTGTTGCTCCAAAAGAAAGGAGCCAGGAGAGGGATAGATGGGGAAAGGGGAATAACTTTTTCATTCTCTTCCTCAGAATCTGAAGAATATAAGGTTCCTTTCAGTCTGCAGAGCTCTAATAGGACCAGGATTTTCCTAGTGGAGGTTCTTGCATGCTCCTTTAAAGTCTGCCTTACCTATTCTCTTCTCATTCAATGACTGTTCTGTATTACCTCTTGTTCAAAACCACCAAAATGGCAGAGACCAGCTAATATACCACCAGTTCTGAAAAAGATTGGCAGGGAGATGTGGGAATTGCACCCAGCAACTAGAATATCTATTCTGGGCAAGAAACTTTAGAAGAATTTGAATATGTAAGATCAGGTTTAGTATGACAGAGTGACAAGGCTCAAGACCATTTTTATAGAGAACAAGAATACAGCAGAACCATGNGCGAGTCTTGGACAGTGGCAGTGAGTTCCTCCTCAGGACGTAGGCGGATTGCCCCCTTGCAGGGCTAACGAGCTCTGCCTGCCCGGGGAGCATCCGACCGGGAATCAAACCCGGGCCCCTGCAATTACTGTGCCGTATGCTTAACCACTACACCACCGGGGCTCCCTAGCAGAACCATGTAAAGTGCTGACAAAGGAGCTAGGATAAACAGAAGCAATGTGCAGACTGGGAGTCTTCAGTCTAGGCAAGAGATGGCTGAAGAGGATGACAGAAGTTTATAAAACCATAAATGATCAGAGAATGGCTGTTTGCTGCCCCTTTTCAAACAAGCAGAGGGATGCCCTGAACAAAACCTGCTGGAGGCAGCATCAGAGCGAATATGAGGATGATGCTCTTGACTTCCCATGTGTTCCATTGTGGGAATCTGCCATTGTGCCTCCTACAAGATGTGCATTTTTTCTCCTAAATATCCAAAGGTTTCTGTTTAATCCAAGCTGTTGTTACACGTAAATATAATGGGGTCATCAGAACACTCATGCATCCTCGTCACTATCTACTTTGTCCTGTTTTATTTGCTGTTCTACATTTCGTGGTGACTCTCGCTTTGTGACTGCACTGAAAGCTGTTAGGGGCAGAGAAATTGTCATGTCAATTGCATTGTCAGGTGGCCATCACACCTTTAGGTATCGTCAACTTATTAAATAAAAATTGTAATGTAAAATATCCTGGCCTGTTCCTCGAGTTTCAAGCACAGTATTCATTTATATGCATAGATTTGCAGTTTAAGCTCCATCTAGGTATTCTTTAACCTTCCAACTCCATCTTGCTGCTCCAGAAGTGACTTTGTAGTGATGGAAAGTGGCAGAGATGGTATTTTCAAGACCTCTAAACACCTGAAGCTTAAAAAGTGGCTTAAAGCATAAGAAGAAGAGTTGCAGGCATGGATGCCATGAGAAAGTGGATATTCCTGCAGATATTCTATTTTTACGTTGATCTGCCTACACTTTTCCTACCTCACAATCAGGGCTGTCATCATTTGATTCCTGCTCTGAACCATGAACTTTCTGAAAACCTGCTAACACATCAGCTTATCTTCATTAGCCTTGAGCACCTTTTGCTGTTTAAATCAAAGTAAGTGACACTGCACTTTTCTGGTCTTTTAAGTGACAAAACTATAGATTGTTCTCTTCGTCATGGCCATCTGAAAATGGGGCAACCCTTCCATTATTCTTCATACAACTTCACTTCTTTGAGTGTCCAAATCAGCTGGAAAGACTGGTGACTGCTGATGCAAGTTAGACCCTTCTGCAGAGTAAGCAGGATGCAAGTTTCAAGGGAGAACAACGTTCAGTTTCTGGTTTAGATGTGGGTGGATCTGAATACTCTCTGTGTCTTCATTAATAGCTGCACTTAACACTTAATGTTCATGCTCAGGCAAACAGAATGGTAGCCTCAGCCCCGTGCTACATCTAATTGTTAGATGTTTTCTAAGAATTGATGCTTTTTTAAAAAAAACTGTACATTTACCCAATTCTTTTAGTTTATTCCTAAAGTCCATAAAGTGTTTGGCTATGCAAAAGTCAGTGGGCAACACAGACAGAAAAATGAAAGAATCTCATCACTAGAATTTTTGTGCAGTTAGGTACGTCTGTGAATTGTTAGAGAAAGAGAAAAACACAGCTTCTATTTAGATTTAAGTGCTAAAAGTGTTGATAACATGACATTTTGATGTGTATAAGAATATTCATCTAAGTGAATTTTCTACAAAATAGAAAGCATAGGAGCTTTTCTGTATAAGAGAGTTTAATCTAGTCCAAATTAATGGAAAGATCTGCTAACAGAAAATACCTTTTAATACTAAATCTGGACTAACTTTTGCTAAGTTAATTTAGGCAACCAATGCTGACAAAATCTATTGTTTTGTGTGCCTTCTGCACTGAGCCAGGTGAAGCTTAGCATCTTCCTATGCATAAATCCCAATGGGCTTTAAACTTCACAGGTTTAGTGAGGTTATATCTATTAATATTTTGACTGCAACCTATAAAGATGACCATGGACTTTCACTCTGCAACTTTTCAGTTTTATACAGGGTCTAGGGAGAGACACAAACTTTAGGAAAAAGCCCAGAGTTACCAACGTTTGTGACTGCTTAAAGTCCTGTCTTTAATGGAGGCCACCTGCAGTGCTAAAACTTGTCTCTCAGAGTTCTGGGCATTGTGGGCTATTTTGCTTCCATGGTTAAAGAGCAGAACTTCATCCATGCACTAAATTTGATACACAAGGCTTCTTGCCTAAGCAGCTCTTGCATTCATCCTGGATTATATATACACTGTACCACAGCATCCAGCCTGTGAACCGTGTCTGGTTTCAGCCAACAGCACTAAATATAACTAACACACAATTCGGGCTTGCACTGAAGGAGGACCTGAACAATGTTTAAATGCCTTTTGACAGCTAGTATGTTGCACATTGAAAGAATGCTTTGGTTTGTACACAATTTTACCCGTGGAAGTTTGAACCATGTCCCAGAAGTCAGTAGCTTTCCTAAACTAGGATGAGATCTCCCCACCTGCCTTTTCTGTAAGCACAGATAGGCTGTGCCTTTAGTCACTCTGGTTTTGGTAGCCATGGAATAACCTGCCCAAATACCAGCTTTTAAAATATCAACCAACAGTTTCTTCCCAAACACATAAATTCAGAAAGGATTTTTACACACAATTCACTAGCAAGTAAATAGACATGTTTATGTCTTCCTAGAAAGGGATAGGATTGGCAGTAGCAAGGCAAATAGCTCAGCTTCGTCCTCAGAGGCATTCAGAGCACGCAAATAGGCCACAACCTTTGCCTGTGCTGTAAATTGACCCTATGTCCAGCACAGTGATGCCTGCTGGATTTCCAGCAGTCCAGTGCAAACCTCATAAATAAACTAGGAAAGCTGGTATTTTGCCAGTGGTTCTTACTTTTTCTTGGAACCAAAAGCCTGAACTGACCTTCATTTTGCAACAGCTTGACACAGCCCCTCCTGTGTAGCTGAAAGCATTCTAGGCTTTTGGGAGTGTTTAAAGATGCTTGTCACACTTGGCCTCAATTGATTTTTGGAGAACTGATCAAGCCTGGCTGCTTTCCCACATTTTACAATGTGGTGAAAGAGGGCTCTTGGAGTTGACTTGTTCCTACACAAAAGGATTAATGCTAAGTTTCTGTCATACTCCCTGTTTGCAGCCACATCCCTGTTTTGCAGTGTCACGTGGACTTCGTTGGGACAATTTCAGTGTCTCGAAGCCTCGCAGTCTGACCAAGGTTCAGCCTGTGGTCAGATTCTTGAAGGGTTTTCCAGGAAGCTCTGAGATAGGGTACTTGTCAAGCAATGATGCCAATTACAAATTCCACTTGTCATTTCACGAGGGAGACTTTTTCCCCTCACCAAACCTCTGACTTAGTGTTAAAGAAGACACTGAGCCATCACGTAAAGATGAATCATTATCTCATAGCATGAGGGACAAGGTAAGTATAAAGTGATTTAATTTTCAGTCCTTCTCAGGCCTGAGATGGCTGTCAGAAAAAAAGACAGTACCATTTATTCTGTTTATGGGCTAAAATGTCTAACGGTGCACCAGCCTCTCACATCTCAATTCATTGGCAAGGTTGTGGTTTACTTGTTTAAAGGCAGATTAAGAAACTGCCCTGGCAACTGCCCTGCAGCCAAATGTCTCTGAATTGCTTTATCAGTGACCCATTCCAGAATGGGCATGTTCTGACATCATACTTGCTTAAACCAGAAAAACTTTTCCTTTGCCCTGATAGCTGAGGAAGGAGAAGTAATTAGTCTGAATTTCAGATGCTGCACAAGGGCAATGAATTTCTCCCCGGGGTGTCTGTGTTTGTGCTGGAATTACAACACAGAGAGCTGGAAGTGACTGCCTGGGGAACAAAATTATTCTTAATCACAGAATTCAGAAAAACAGGAAGGGAAAAGTATTGAGAAGAAATCACTCAGCTCTTCCCTTTATGCAGGGCCACTATCCCAATGCCATTCCCAAAAGATGTCTAATTTATACCTGCAGGGTTAAATATTCCCTTGTCTTCCACAGGAAATCCATCCCAGTGCCATCCTCATTACTAAGAAGTTTTCCAGGGTTGTGACTCCTGGATGCTATTTAAACCTGTGGTTATTTCTGCTGCTGTTGGTGTCTCTGATATTTCCTAGTACTGCAGTGACCAAACCAGACTGAGCACTGCCGCTCAGGCCTTCTGTTGAAGGCAGCCTAAGCTCTTGCACTTTTCTTTGTATGTCCCCAATATAATTGTATTTTTTGGGGGAATGACAGAATATGCCAAACTGATGAAGTGTAGCACACTGTTCTCATTTTTATAAAATTGAATTCAGTTTTTAGATCATTTTTTCCAACTTGTCTGCCTGATTTAGAATTCTAGTCCTCCCCCCCAGCTTTGCTTATAATGTCCAGGCTGATGTTACATCTTAAATGATCACTTTGCTTATCCATTATGCAGTTGTCCAATGAAATGCTGAATAACACCTGAATTAAGTGAGTCTTTGCAGTCCTATTGTGATACATCTTCCCATGGTGACAGTGACCCACTGCTAACTCTGAGCAGAGATCCAGCCAATTTTGCTGGCCCCAGAGAGGTTTCCTTAGATCACTTCTGACAATGCTGTGTGACACAGCAGTAGAGATCATCCTGCAGATGATTAAATTTAGCTTTCCTTAGCTGCAAGGCCTGTTACCCTGTTGCAGAAGGATAACAAACTAGTTTGACTAGATTCTTGAAAAATAGCTCTAATTTGCAACTCCAGTTTTTTGCAACTTACAAAATGTTGGTGGGATTGTTGCTTTAAGAACATCCTCAGGGATGTATAGTCAATTGGCTTGTGTGCTGTTTTCCAGCTTCTCTTCCTCATTTTAAACACCATCACTGCACTTACCCTTTTCCATGACTGGCACAGCTTACATCTTCCCTGAGCTCTCAGCAATAGTTGTGGGTGGCAGTTGTTTTAGGTTCTTCTTTCAATTTCCTGTGGTAGGTCTAGTGATGGCCCTGACTAAAAAGAGAGCTCCAGGCAGATCAAGTCACAAACCTACAAGCATCAGTAACAAAAGTAAATTTCTGCTAAATGTTCTTACCTAAAGTATGTTCACTGGTGTTAGTTGTGTAGTTGTGTGAGCCTCCTGCTCACCAGCTCTCCTATTTTCGTGTGTAGATAAAAGAGATGCTTAGCCCTGTGTCACTTTCTAGGCATCAACTTGATTAACTTTCCCCTTCTGCTGAACAGACAATAAACACTTCTCTTGGGTTTTTTCTTCCTTATTTTATTCCTTTTGTGTTTAAATGATGCCTTCTTGCTGTTCTTCCCATTTCACACTCTTTGTATCTGGTTTTGTGTTTTGGCCTCTCTGGGGTTATGCCTGAGGTTATTCTCCTGCTGTTCTGTTATTCAGGTAATAGTGACCAGACACAGATTTTTCTGTGCCTGTGGTTTTTTCTTCTGTTTGAGTCCAACAAAGGGCTTGTGGCCTTGTTAGTAGGCAATGATTTAGCACTTCATATTAGGCTGGATTAACTGCCCTGTTTGCCATGTGTGCCCATGACTGTAATAATGGAGTTAGTTCTAAAATCATAACCCTGCTCTGCATCCTGCTTTTATGCACACATATTCAACTCAGGCCTTTAATGCATGTCATTTATCGGAATATATAAATTTTCTTCCTTCACTTCAAAGATGTAACTTTCAATACCTGTAACACTTAGGCATCAAAAAGAAATTTTCCAAGGAAGCTACCAGATATCTATCTTCACTAATCATCTTCCCTTTAAATGCCTGATCATTCTGATAGTTTTGGAGGAAACTCTTATTTTCTTTTAGCAAACTATTATTAGGTGTGTATTCTCCATAGAAAGATAAGTATAAATATTTCTGACAACCTTCTGGGATTCACTATTATATTCTTCCAACAACAAAGGGACTTCTGTGAATCTCTTGGAATTTTCTCATCTTCCAAAGTTAATTTAGTATTGGTATCCCTTAGCTATGGTGATAGGAAATAGTGAATGTAATAGCAAAGCAAGTCATGAAAATGTTTACATGTGTCTTTCTTCTTCAGGTTTGTTGGAGGTGAGAAAATAGCACAGATTTCTGGAACTTTTCCATGCATACTGGCTCCTGTTCCCTGTGAATTGAGAATTATGCCTTGGACCGCATGGTTCTGTTAGGAGGAGTTGGAAACTTTTTTCATGTTTCTTAAAGACCCTGGCATTTGACACAAAAACTGGCCAGACTCTGTAAGTACAGTATCTGATTGTTTTATGTTGGCACTGAGCAACAACAACCAAAAAAAAGACATTATTTTAAGCTTAATAGTGTAAGTGACACTGATATAACACCTTGTACCCCTTTAGGTGGTGCAAATAGAATGCCCCACTGCAGATATCACAATAGTTACAATTTTAGAGAAGTCTATATACCTTGCAAAAATATTAGAACAAACAGTGCTTTCTACCTTATCAAAGGTCATTGTACCTGTAGGTAATTCCTTCCTTTCCCTTTCTTGAAACTCATGTATGAAAAGTAGGTTATAGACATGGGACCATAATGAAGGTATGGGCAAGAAACACATACACCAGGGTAAATGGAAGTGTAAGGATTTTGGATTTTGTGCCTGGATTTCCACTGGATGTTAGTTAAAACTGCAGATCAAGACTAGACTTTGTGACCAGCTCTAAATGGGTGTACTGTCTAGCTGTACAATGTTATTTGATGATACCCTGGCTTTTATGGAGCTGCTCCTTTGACAGGCATCTGAGGCCTTGGATGAGACAAACAATGTAAGGCTGGTCCATCTCATACAACCTCTCTTCAGGCATCCAGCATCAGAACTTGGATTAGGAATCTCAGCTTCTCACAGAGCCATTAGAGCCATTTTGGTGCATATGTGTGCCCAGACTCACCTCATGAAGATCCCAGTGGCTGACACCTTCATCTGGACCTTCTACACAGGGGAATTTGAGTTTCAGTTGTACACTAGGCTAAAAATTTGGCAGTGTGTCATTCCTGCAGGAATTGCTTCCACCACTCTGGGCTGCCCCCTGCAAAATCCTCTCTTGCAAGAGAGGCAATTCCAAGGCACGTCCACTTTGCCAGAAAGTCCTGTGAGAGGCCTTTTAAACTAACCTGGTCCAAAAGAACAAGCGCTGTAAGAGGTAATTCTGAAGAAGCCACAGGAACGAGTGAAACGGAAGCAGAGCGCAGTGCCGGTGACAGCCTCTAGGGCTGGAGAAAGCCAAGGATAAACTACATCTATGTCTGGGAAGACTGATACCTCCACAGCCTGGCAGGGTGGTTATTCTGTACAGACATGGAAGGCTGGAGCCTCTCCTTGGTGAGAGCGTCTTTCTGTGAGAGAACAACAAAGCCATAAATTGAGCAGGTATGTTGCAAAATCAGCTTTTAATCGTGCTCTGGGGCAAGCAGGTATGTGTTAGAGCATAGCTTTCTCTTTTCTCAAAGGTATCACCTCCCCCATCTGAATGCTTAGTTTCAGCCAGGTGCTTACACAGATGCCCTGTCCTGGAAGCCTCCTGCTTGAACTTTGTCAGGACACAGCCTGTTAGCAGATAGGCTGATCCCAGATCAAAAGTTGAGCTTGAAGAGAACATCCTTAAACTTTTGCAGTGTGTACGTTTTGGCTGGGCTCTTATCATGGTTACCTAGGGTGATTCTGTGCAGGATCTATTTTCGTGTGGTTGCTCCATGTCCCAGGGGTGCTGTTGTCTACAAATCTTCGTTTGCAGTGTAGCTAAACAAAGACAATAATGTATTCTTCCCCAAAGTACAGGGTACCATCAGCAGGCCCTGCAACTTCATTTATCCAAGCAGACTTCTGAGTTTTCATCTCATTTGATACCTCACAGAATGAAATCTCACTTTAAGTGAGTTACAGGTAAAGCAAGGGATGGGAGCTGTGTATTTCAGCGCAGTCCTTTTGGGAATAACAGCAACAAACACAAAAATTGCCCAAGACTCTCTTATGTGGGTGGCAGCAGCCAGTGTCTGCCAAGGAGAGGGCACGGCCTTTGGGAGCAGAGGAGGAGTACAGCAGTGACCATCCATCACATCGTGGTCCCTTTAAATCTTCTCCACTTGGCAGCTCCAATTTTTCAGTGTTGCTATAGCAAATCTCCATGGCAATGACCCTAATCAGGGAAGGGGGATGCAGAAGGGGCGCATGCTCGCAGCGGCTGCTGGAGCCTTGCCTGCTCGCTGCTCCAAGGGTCTGGCACACAGGCGAGGAGAGAGATCAGGTACTGGGCAAGCTGGACCTCGGGGTGCATCCCGAGCCTGTGGCGTGTCACGGCAGTGGTGTGTGCGAGTGGGCTTGTGTGTGCACGGCGTCTGTGCTTATCCTGCCTCCTCCACTTCTTTGTGAGGAGCAAACTGCTGATTTTCACTGCTTCTCCTTGTTCCAGGCAGGGAAGACAGCTTGAATTATTGATGAGAGCAATGGCGCTGCCGTCTGTGTGGAGTGAGGTGCGTGTGGGAATCCTGTTCCTCTCTGTGCTCGGCCTGCTCAGCGTGAGGCTCGTGGGGGCTGGCCAGGATTCCGGGAGTATCATTCCTGCAGAAAGTAGGTACCTGCTGCACCCTGTCCTGCCTGCCTTCCTCCGCTGCACCCTCAGCAGCCACATGGGCACTCAGCTCCAGGGGAACTTGGTGCTGCCTGATTAGTGAGGGAGTAATGATGAGTTTGTGCCATGTCAGCAAAGCACATGAAAACAACAGTCATAGAAACAGCAAGCAAGCAGAGGATTAGTAGTTATTTAGGAAAGAAATGCTAGCTGCATACTCTAATTTTCATTTGAACTGATATTCAAGCTCTTTGTTTGTAGGGCTTTTAGATCTGCTTCTTGGAAATTTCCTTTCCAGATTTGCCACAATACATGTGATGTCCTTACTAGTCTGAATATTGTTAGAAGAAATTTGTATGTATTTCTGCTGGGACATTGCATCTTGCTTATTTTGGTATTTGGTTGGAACAATAGGTTGAGTTCAACTTTATTGTAACTACTGCAAATCAAGACAGGGGATGTTTACCCAAACAGTGCATTTGTAAAGCATATATCAATTTCTGAAATTCTGCAAACCTAAAAAATAAATAAATATGACAGACAAGGTTGAGCACTCCATGGAGCTGGGAGGTCACAAACAAAGATCACAGCTCTATACAAGCTTCCTCTCTCATTGTGAGTCTCTAAACTTTCTCAGCTCCAAAATGAGGCAATAGTTCAAAGTTTTTAAGGGACAGAGTCAATGTTCTCAGGGTGTTTTGGTGACAGCAAGTGGGAAGTAGCCACTCATTAGAAACATAAAATGTCCTCTGGGAAAAAAACAAACAAAGAAAGATAATTGTATAAAAACAAATCTCTGGTATTAGTCATGCTTGCTTTGTATCACAGCTATCTTTTTATATGACTACCAAAATATTTAATGCAAGGTCTGGTTTAGTTACTGCATTTTATTCTCCATTAATTCCATTATCACTTTTCAAATACATTTATGTGTATTTGTCTCCACAGGACTTAGATACTGAATTTCCCTCTTTTTCCATTCTCTTCCTTTTTTTATAAGTGCTCAGTTTTGGTCTGTTCTAAACCAGACCTCACTGCTATTTTGTGTGTCTGTTTTCTAGGCATTCATTAATTCAAGTAAGTTTCGTGATGAGTAGTCCATTTTATCTCCTCAAAGAGAAAATCAGGCTTGGAAAATAAATAGTAGGTACCCTATGTGTCTGTGTTAGCAGAGGCAAGTCAACACATTTGGGGAAAAGTATACAGTGTTTCTTGTTCTACTTGTGTAGTGAAAACTCCCCTTTGATCTGTAGAACAAAACTCTCTGTTCAGGGTTTCTGACCCAAGTCTCAGAGAATTATACAATCATAGAAAGGTGGGAAGGGCCTTTTAGAGCTCATCTAGTCCAACCCCCTGCCATGGGCAGGGACATCTTCAACTTGATGAGGTTGCTCAGAGTTGAGTTCAACCTGACCTTGAATGTTTCCTGGGATGGGGCATCCACCACCTCTCTGGGCAACCTATGTGAGTGCCTCACCACCTCTCACAGTAAAAAACATCTTCCTTAACTAATTTTAATTGACCCTCTTTTAGTTTAAAACCATTACCCCTTGGTCTATCACAACAGGGCCTGCTAAAAAGTCTGTCCCATCCTTCTTACAGTATCAAGGAGTCTTTTTTCCATCTTTTTACCATCCTCTAGCCAGGCTGTGGAGTCCCTTGAACAGCCTTTGAGGAAGATTCCTTGTGTTTTCTTACTCCTGCGTGTGAGAGTGTGGAATGAAGGGCAGGTCAGAATGTTTCTGTGGCAGTGTTCCTGCAGAGACACACTGCCCCATCCCAAGGAACAGAGGCTGTGAGCATTGCTACAAAAGCATAATGCTATTTCTGTCTGAGACCAGGACAGGAGCAAGGTTGTCTGCTGATCATGAATTGTAAATTGTTTTGGCTGCTGCAGGGACTGAGTTTTAAAGCCACAAGAAACTCCTGATGCTCCTCATCAGCCACTTGTTGAGAGAGTGCTGCATAGCTGCTAAGTGCTCGGGACACTTCCCTTTGCCTGTTAGGGCTCTTCCTGATGGTTAACCTGTGTAGCTCTTCCTTTAGGACACTGTGGATGCTCAAAGTTTGCGTGAGATTGCAGAACTGATTGGTTAAATTCAAGGGAAAAAAAATTCTAGAAAGGGTTGTTAGATACAGTGGCATTTCTTCTGGCTCAGGAGCTTCCTTAGCATATTCCTGAGACCTGGGAGGGTCTTTGGGAATGCATCCCTCCAGACTTGCCCTGTTCTTATGCTCTTCCAAGGCACCCATTGCTGGCAATGAAAGTCTCATCTATAACAGTGCCCAGGGATGCACCCCAACACAGGGTCATGACTGTACCAGTAATCTGCTAGGATGGACCCTGGCACACTTGTGTCCATGATAGGAGGCCAGTTGTCTATCTGGAAGACAGAGCTTACTGTTCCAGAGATGAGCTGTGCCATGCCAGCTGCTCTCAAGGCTTGGGAATGCTCCCAGACTTTCAATATTTCACAAGAGATGTAGATCAAGGGAGACTGGACACGGGGTCGGGCACTCACTTTGGTGTGATCTGGTACAGATATTCCTGGATCTTCCCCTGCTTGGTGCTCCACTGGCTTCTTCTCATCAAGGAGCTGATCCCCGTGGGTACTGACCCATTTAGGGGGCACTGCCTCTGCAGCACGAGCACACAGCAGGCCTATTGCTGGCACTTCAGTCAGTGGCACTTTGTCAGCCCAGGCAAACTGCTGGTTTGGGGATCCTGGATGACCCAGAGGGGGAAAGGGGGCTCAAGTACATCTTAACAGGGATATAGGATGGACATGGACCGTACTAAGTGTCCTTCTGCGGGGCACAGCAGTGTGGTGCTCAGTGCTTTTCTCTGTTCCCAGGTGGGTGACATGGTGCTGGCAGCATGCCTTTAGCAGGAACATTCCCACATGGACCACACAGTCTCTCTCTCCCACCTGGTGGGAGGAATGTGTCCCTCCTGCAGCATCACGAGCAGGACAGGGGCAGCAATGCTCCGTACGAGTGTGGGAGGTTCAGGAGTCACAGGAGAGGAGCATGAGAGTGAGTCACAGTTCTCCTTGGCATTGCAGAGAGATGCTGTCCCGTGTGTGGTACCGAGATGTGGCTCAGGGTGCTATCCCCTGCTCTCTGCCAGTCACACAGCCAGGCACAGCTTTTTATGAATAATTCTAATTAGCAATGATTAATTGTGTCCTTTATACACAGCACTTAGCATATGCAAAAGACTGTTCAAGTTTGAAGTGGTGCTACTAATATTTGCAGATTTTTTTCCTTAAAGTTCTCTGCAATCCACTAAAAAAAAAAGAAGTTATTTCCCCAACCTCCCATTGCATATATAGCCGAGATTACCTACTGTGAAAGCTAAAATATGGAATCTGAAGACAAGAAACTGGTCAGTCCGTTTTCATTAGACAAGGTGCATGAAATACAAAGAATAAAAACCAAGTGTATGCAAGGGAAAGTAAATGAGACTTACAGTTCCAGCTCAAATTTTTCTCCAAGAAACATATTTTTTCTCTTCCCCTACTCCTCCCCAAATACATAGACACATACAGACTTTGTGCTGACAGGACTCATTTAAAGAATTATAGCTGACTCTTGATAATTCTCATTATGTTAATCCACAGACCTGTTAAGTCTCCCTATGAATGATAGTCTGTTTCCAGCTGTCAGCAAGGAATTAATAGCACTCTGCTATACTTTGCTATGATGTGACTTAAGATTTGGTTTCATGACTGCTTTAAGCTGATGTAAGGCTGTGCTGCCTCTGCCCTTCTCCTCTCCATAAGCTGGCCTCCTCTCTTTGCACTGTTTCTTGTCCTGGCCCCAGAACTTGGGCATTCAGGATCTGATTTGGGGGAAAAAATCAGCGATCCAGCTGATGGAGGAGCTGCATTGTCACTCCTGCTGTGAGTGGAAGTGTGAGATGCCACAGCCAAGGACAGAGAGCTCAGTGGGATTGCTCCTACTGGCAACAGCACACATTTAGATTTGTTTGTCAAAAGAGATGCTTAGACATATTTATGTTGGGGAAATGTCCATGGGCACCTTGCTTAAAATATTGTGGGCATGAAGAGAGATCAAATCCACCTAGACAGGCCAGCTCAGCAGCTCAGCTCTTCATTCTAGAAAGCAGACCAAGACAGGGAGTGATGGAGAACATCAAAGTCATAAGTGGGACAAAGTTGGTGATTATTTAATAACTGTCTCTTCCACTGCAAAACTTAGAGGCAGGAAATGAAAGCAGCAGATGTCAACTTCAGAGCAGACAGGAATGGTATTTTGTTCACTCAGTGAATAGCTGAGCTGTGGAACTCATTGCCACAGGATGTTGCAGATGACAAAAGTTTACATGGATGCAGGAAGCAACAGTGCAAATTAATGTGAGAAAAATTCATGGAGGACTTATCAGATATAGAAATACCAGCCAGATGCAGGATATCCTCCAGCCTCTTGGTAGGGTGGAAGAACATTGCTAGACACTTACTCTTATATCTTCCTTAAGCATCTGTTATTGGCTACTGGCTCCCAGCAGGCAGGAATGCTGACTTGACCCAGAGACAGCAGTGCCTGGAGAAGGACCCTCCACCACGGAGCACAGCCAGAGAAATGACTTTAAAGAGTGAATACCCTGTTAGGTGGTGAAACTGGCTGCATCTGCACTCTGACTTTAGAGGGCAGGGCCATGTTCGAGCTTTGCAGGTGCTGATTCAGGACACACAGAGCTACACAGGCAGGTGTCCTCTGTGCCACCACTCCTCCTGCAGGAGCTGCTTTGACATGAGGGCAGCTGCTTTCTCAGGGCTGGTAGAAGTAAAATAACCACTTGGCATGGTTGTGCCACTCCACTAGTACCTCCCTGTCCACACAAGAGCACTTGGCTATCATAAATGCCAGTGAACGATCCCACACAGCCATCCCATCACAGCTTTCACAAAGGGAATACTTCCTGGGTGACAGGCAGTGACAGCTTATGGAATTCATGGCTCTCCTGAAAAGTGCTTTCTCCCCACTGCAGAAGCAGGAGACATTCATTTATCACTAGAAGGGTTTTGTTTTTTTTTTTTGTCCTTCAGGTTCTGTTTCTGAGAACACTTTGGTGCTTGTCAGCACTTCAGGGCATGCAGCACCTCCTGGAGGTGGAGCCAGGGCAGGTTGTTTCTGAGCAGACCAGGGCGAGGGGAGGGAGCAGGGCATGACACCAAGCAAATGATGGATTTGCTGGCAGCAGTCTGAGCATGCAGGTTCTTTCTAAGGGCTCTGTTTCATGATCTGAAGTGAAAACAATGAAATTACTAAAAGCAGGAGGGGTTGAATGTCTTTAAAGTGTGCTCAAAACCATCTTGTCACTACTCCTGTGCCTGCAGAGGCAGCCTTTGTGTGCAATGCTGTTCTCATAGAGGTGGGGACTTTGCATCTCCTCACAACTTGGGAATTAAATCCCTAGCTTGATCCCGAGGTCTCTCTGAGATATCAGCTACATGGAGGGGAGATGAAGGGTGGGTGAGAAACACCTCCTGAACAGATCCTGAATAGAGGACTGACTCTGGCTGCTGCCCTCCTTCAGGTACAAGTCAGAAGGCAGTGTTGGCAGGAGGGTACCAGGCACAGATGGGTGCTGGAGTGCTGCTCAGCAGGTCCTGGCTCCAGACAGCTCCCCAGCCATCTCAGCAGCAGCTTTGCACTCTCTTTGCTTTTGTAGAGCAGCGCAAGTGGCTGCATGTGGACAAGGATTTCAGTGCTCCCCCCCAACATGTGGGCTCTGTGATCAGTGTGAAATGTCCTCTTTCCCCATTCCCCCTGCATCTCCTCCAGTATCTGCAATTTCTTCTTCTGAAAAGTCACACTTCATTAACTTCGAATAGGCAGAGGTCAGTGCAGGGTGAAACTTGGCAGAGCAGAAATGCCCAGGTTCAGAACTGAGCCATTTTAGCTGTTGTCAAGTCGCCTCCTCCTCCACTTCTCTGTCTTTTCCCTGCCCTGCCCCTCTGTGCACTGGCAGCAGCTGCAGAGCCAGTGGGATGCTTTGCATTCCTGGCAGAGAGAAAATACAGCAGCAGGTGAAAGGAAGCAAATACAGATCTGGCTCTGTCCCTTGCCAAGCTGCTCTGTCAGAGCTCCTGTAAAAACAGACCTGCCTGTCTGGTTCCTGAACCACTGCAAACTGCTATTTTCAGTTTATCTGTTGAGAATTAGCCCATGTCTGAGGAGGGCTAAGGATTTCTGTTTTGAGGGGAGAGACTAGGGGATGAAGCAGAAGGCAGAGTCAAGTCTGGGCCATGTTCAGAAAAGCACAGACAGCAAAGTACTCTTTGTGGTTTTTGCTGATCCTCTCACACTTGCACAAAGATAGACACAGGCAGCCCTAAATTTGCACACATGCAGGTGTGAGTGCCTGGTAAAATGGAGTTTCTTATGGCGAGGTCTCTGAGTATTCCTCCTCTGTACTGCTGAACTCCAAATTTCCTGCTGTGACAGTGACGTCTTCTTCTGCCTCTGTCCCCAGGCCGTCCCTGCGTTGACTGCCATGCGTTCGAGTTCATGCAGAGGGCGTTGCAGGATCTAAAGAAGACAGCGTATAACCTCGACACGCGGGTATGTGCTTCTGCAGGAATGCTTTCCCTTGGCCTTTATCTCCCAGCGGCCAGGTTTGCCTGTCTGGGTACAGCAGACATGACATCTCTGCTGACTCACTCCCATCTCAGCAAATAGGTTTATACCAAGCACGGATTATTTTTCACAGTCTGCAGAGGTTCATTAATGGTCATCTAGTCTGACTTCTTGCATAACAGCCTAAGGAATTACCTCAGACAGTCCCTGCACCAATCAGAGAAGGAAAGAAGATGTAGGAAGGAGATGAAAACAAGAAAGATGATTTACCCTCTGCCTCACAGCATTGCCCCCAGGCTGTGGACTGACTATTCACTGGGCAGGAGCAGAAATGAGCCAGAGAACAAGAAGGTGGCAGGCAAGGCTGGCAGAGGAAAGAGCAGCACACACAGACACTCCTTGCTCATGGATTGATACTCCGTGAAAAAGGGGGAAGCACATTTTTTCGGGCATTTATCACAGCACACAGAGAATTCTACCACTTCACATGCCAGTCTGCAGAGGTCTCAGAGAACAAAATGAGGGTGTGTTAAATGCCCTGATTTTATCAATTCATACGTGTGTGAATTCATGTATATGTGCAAACTGACTGGGATAGGATTTGCCACAGCGGTTCTGGTGCTGTCTGAAGTTTGCAAGAGGCAGGAGGTCTCTCTTTTCATAAAGCCACTCCGTGCATGTCTTGTCCTACCTCTCCTCCCTTTCAGCAGGGCCATCTCTCTGGGCAGGTGAGAAGGGCTCCTTGCTCCTCTACAGTCACACTCAGCTCAAATTGTCATTCACAGCAAAGCCAGCTGAAGGGATAAAAATCAATTATTCGTCTCAAACTGTAACACAGAAAGGCAATTATGTAGCTTTGCCTCTGGTTTCTTGTGACCTTGGGCAGTCATGTCAGACCCTACACAATAAAGGTGGAATGACTTCAGCTTTCTTGAGCTATCAATAGCAAACTCATTAGGACAAAGCTCTGAGCATGGGTTACATTCCAAAAGTTTCCCATATACTGGAGTAACAATAAATAATTCTTAAGTGGTAAAGTGTCAGAGAGGCTTTACCTCCAGCAGCTGTGCTGGGCTCTTCTGGTGCATAGCAGAGTTCCACCTGTTTGGATTAGGGTCAGCTGAAATGTTTTCTACCTACACGTGACATGTCAAGGCCAGGTGCAATTGCAGCTGTGCTGGATCTTATACTGTCAACAGGCTTTTTGTAGGGAAGTTGAAGATTTTTTGGAATGTAATAGAAGCAGCACGATCCTTTAATCCCATTTACAGAGATACTCAGATGTGTCTGTGATGTCTATGCAGCCCGTCAGGGAGCAGCACTGTCTTGGAAGAGGTGAGGCAGAATATTAAGGGAGAAGCTGGTCCCAGGGTGTCACAAAATAAAGTTCTGTTTCTGTGAGGACCTGGCTGGGCCTAACATGCCAAGACACTGGCTGAGACAGTTCCCAGTGTTACAGAGCAAGGGGCATAGGAACAGTGCATCACAAAAACAAACAGGACCAGTTGTTTGCAAGATCACCCACCTTAGACAACTGAGTTTAATACTACTAGTAAATAAAAACTATATTAATGTGCACCTTTCTCAGCCTTTGGATTAACACTCCAAAGGGCTTTCTATCAGAGATGCTTTGATTGAATGCAAATTATTGAATGATGCGGAGATACTAAAGTGAGATACAGCAGTCAAGGCCATACAGAGAGCACTTTGTCGCCTTCTATATTCTGAAAGGCAGAGCTTCCATATCCTTACTCCATTGCTGGTGCTTGGTTTGTGCTGACCAAGTATAATTTCTCAAGTTTTACACACAAATAACTTCATTGAATAACTCCTGAATCTTGGAAATTGTTGCTACAAGGGCAAGCCCCATGCAGGACTGCTTCTGCATATCAGGGACTTTCTAAGCCAAGGCCACAATTAATTTTTGTAATTGATACTTCTCTTTAACAGTCTTTCAGTTTGCAATTGAGTGCTCCCAGAGCTGCTCTTCCTGCCTGTAAACAGTCCTGAGTGACGCCCAAGCAGAGTTTGTGGTAGCAGTGACAGCTTGTTGGCATTACTGTGAAATCCAATAAGCCTGTTTGATGTTAAGATGATTCTATGATTTCTCCTGGGCTCCGAACAATGGGAGCATTCACTCATCCAAGATTTCATTGTGCGAGCAGGGAGCAGTGTTTAACAGTGCCTGCCATTGCGCTGAGCTGATAAGTGAAAGCAGTCAAGGAATGTGAACAAGTCCTCTTTAAGGCAAAGGTAGGTGTCAAAGGTTTGAGTTGAAAAGGACATAGGGCTGTGGAGGAGAGAGAAAGCTGTTCTGGAACAGCCTGTCCTGCACAAACTTGCAGTCTGAGAACATGAAAAGAGAGAGTGGGCACTGCTGGGGGGCAGAGGTGCTGCTGTCCAAGCAAGGCAGGAGTGGAGCAGGACCCATACAGGAGTTCCCAGCTACTCCTTTCTAAACTGCCTTTGTTAGTTAGTCCTTTGCTATGCTTAATTTTTCAGGAGGTATCAGGTCAGAGGAACACCAGCAGGCTGAAGACCTTGTTGTTTCACAGAGCTTTGAGATAAGATTCTTAACAAGGGGGTTTCTACCATTAATGGGTTTTTCACAGTGCAGATGGGAAACCCATGCGTAGTGAATTGAAACCCACTAAATTCTTTTTTCTCCCCTCAAGAAGCTCTTCAAAGCCAGTCTGCAAACTGCTCAAGGGACCACAGACCACAGGGTGAAAACCACAAGATATGCTCAGGAAGGAGTTTCTCTTCAGCCAGAATTGCACTTGCTGATGTGAATTCCTTGCACCAACAATTTTGAGTCTTGCAAGAAATTGGATTCTGAAATGATGGTGCCATTCAAAAGATTCAGCTTTTATTTCTCAAAACCTGTGATAAGAACCCACAAAATATTTAAGTTATTTGATCACAATTAAATAAATGATACTTGAATATCTTTAAAGATCTAAAATCAATTTTTTCCTGCTGTATACAGAGAAAAAAAGCTTGGAAATGCTTTTCCGCTAAGGAGCTCCAAGTATAAGTGCAAGTAATTTTAAATGATGTATATAGAGAATGGTGTTTAAGCTTTTGCTTGAGTACTGGTCATAAAGTAACTGTCAGTAAATTACCTCAGATTGAAATAGGAACCACACACTCGTACCTAGATCTGCCCAGAAAGATTATGAGTTTCAGAAAACAGGGTTAGACTGACAGCTGGATTCAACTCAGAGTTATTCTAGAGAAACAGCAGTGTGACTGAGAGCACAAGGGGCTCCTCAGCACTTGCTATCTGGTGCAATTAAATTATACAGCACTGAAGACATCGTCAACGGGAAGCCATCAGTCACCACGAAGGAATTAAGAGCAGTGCAGTTGAAAGTGGGATTTGTCGCAGCGCTTATAAAGGACACTTTAATAATTTTGACAGCCTACTCCCTAGAAGTTAACTGTGAAAATGAAAACATTCAAACTATAAAAATACTCTCCCTGCATCTCAGTTCTGAATATACTCATTTCATCACTTTTTTTGGATGAAAACCAGCAATAATAACTATGATTTTTCACTCAGCAGAGCACCTTGGCTACAGCTGTGCAGAGGGATTAGATCTAATCAATTATATACTCTTTTAAAGTGATAAATTCAGTTCTTTGATTTCATAGTTGTTTTTTTTTTTTCTTCAGACAGAAACCCTCCTCCTGAGAGCGGAAAAGAGAGGCCTGTGTGATTGCTTTCGTGCAATACACTGAAATGAGCACTGGGATTTGGCCAATGGACATTTATTCATTTTTAAAATGCTGTTCAGTAAATTACAGGAAGATACAGCATGCAAGTTGTGCCCCACCATAAGGAAAAGCATTTTTATCAAAACAGGTATAACTCAGTTAGATTATTTTTGCTTTGTTGTGGTTTATCACTACTCTATGTGATATTGCATCTGCTGAAATGTCAACAGAAGAAACAGTGCCAAAATCTTGCTTATGGGTTTTATGCAAGGATAGCATCCTTCTTTTCTGGTATTTCAAAATTTTGGTATTTTCAAAAATTGTCCTTGGACTCCCAGGCCAACCTCTTGGCTTATGTGAATTGCCATAGGTCTGTGAAAGTCAGTAGAGTCAAAAACTTTAATGTATTTATAGAAGAATAACATGAAAAGTAAGATACTTTGCCATGATGCATAGAAAAACATTTACATGCAAGCAGACTTGGCTTTATACAGAAATTAATAGTTATCACTGACTGCTTGGCAGTCCAAGGAAGGGATTTGTTCCCAATTGTATCAATAGTCCAGTGCACGGGAAACACAGTAATCCGTCTCACAATTTTAATTTCTTCAGAGCCACACAGTAGCTGTGATCTTTTTGGAGAGATTTATTAAGTATCTGATGTGATCAGTAACATTTTTAATCACATGAATACTGCCTGGCAGTTGAACTGATTGTGTCTGCCAAAATCTTCTGGAGAAGTGTCTTTCATTAAGCAAATCACATGCTGGATTGAACCACTCAAACTGGCCTCTACAGAGAATTTTGGCAGAGAGCCTGCACAACGCCTGCCTGCCCGAGAGTCTCTCGTAAACTGGATTTTGGGAAATACTTAAATTCTACCAAAATGGTCCTTAGCTCTTGCATGGACTCTAGACTCCATCAGGGTGGGTTACAATGCTGATGTTATTAGTATCCCTGCTGTGGTCAGTGGGAAACAAGAGAGAGCAAAACAATTTAAGCAGTGTAGTCGTACACAACTAGATTGTGCCTTGTTAATCTTTAAAAGAGAATAGCAAATCCTTTCTCATTTTTTACCTTTTTTTCTTTATTTTGGTGAGGAGAACAGAAAATGGCCCCAGTGGAAAGTTCCTCTTCATAATAATAGATTTTTCATTGTGCTTAAAACATCATCCGCAAAGTAGAGATTTGTGTATCAGCTTGAGCATCTATGTACAGGCTAAAAACTTTTATACAAACAAGAGTATTGGAGCAGGACCAACAACAGTGGTTTTCAAAGTCATTTTACTAATACTTATTAATATGTCTGTCTTTCCATAAGTGGCTGATGTTTACGATACTTTGCTCTCAGCCTGCTCAGTAAGTTAGGATGGAAGCTATCTGTATGTTTCTGAACTGCTTCTCTCCCATTTTGTCTACAACATCAGGCACAGGGAAATAGGGAACTGTGACCCACCGCCAACTTATTACTTCTTGTGCAGTCATACTCAGTAACACAAAGAAGTGTGTGTTGCCATGTATTTTGCTGAAGTTGTTTGAAAGGTGGTTCTCAGCAAGGAAAAGCTTCCTTGCACCTGCATCTCAAATAAGAAATCTGCTTTGTCCTTTGTAGTATTCCAGCCAACCCCTTTACAGGTCATTGGGACCTGTTTTGTGTACAAGAGAAGCAGCATGACACAGCAGCAGCTCCTTTCTGGCAGCATCACACTGCGCTGTGGCACCGGTCAATAGAGCAGTAGAGGTTTTCCTCATAGACCAAATTTTACTGTACAAAGAAAGCAGTAGGATTAACACATCTTCCTTGCAAAATACCAGCCTTTGGCTACTTTACTCTCATTAGGTTTGGACCAAAGTAGTGCACAGCTTTCAAGCCAGCTTTTTGCAGGAGATGGAGTCCCAGCACTGAACCTGTGAATTTTCCAGCACAGCTTCTCTTTCCATGGGGCAGCATGTCTATGGTCTGGCATTGCTATCGTGCATGCTTATGCTGCTGGTACCCTAAAGAATCTTGCAAATTCCTCTCACAAGAACTGGGGGGTTTTGTTCATGTTTTTATTTAGAAAAATGGTTGCTCACAGTTGAGTTTTGATATACACAGCTTGTTACAATAAAAGATGGAATGAATGACAAGTGGATGTTGTCTGGCTCCCAAAGGGATCAGAGTGACACTGCAACTTTATGGCTGTAACAGAGTGATTATTCTGTACTTCTGTTTGTCTATAATACAACACAATAAAAGGGCAAGATGCATTATAGTATTTGGCATGCTTCATTATTGATTTGACAAAATGATGGTGCTTATGCATTAATTAATGTCTGGTTTTTAATTAGGTGGAAAATCCTCAGAGGAAAAAAGCTATTTTTAATACAAAAATAAAAAGACCTTGCATTTGGGCTAAATTTATCAATATATTCTTATTAGCTGAAGTATAAAATCAAACTCGCTCTTTCAAATAAAGGTACAGCAATGATTTTGTGAGGTTCTTCAAGGACCCCTTACTCTACACTTGGTAGTTTTGATAAAGTTCCTTATAATTGCAGGATAGCATGAAGAAAAAATTGGAACTAGATAGTTTTAATTTATTTTTGCTCAGGAAGTTAATTTAAATTCAGAACCCCTTGAGTCTCTACTTACTAGAAGAATCTATGTGTTTTGCAGAAGGATTTAATTGCAGGAGCCTTTAAAGCAGAAATTTTTTTCTCCCACCCAACACTTCCCGTACTTTTTTTGCTGCAGAGCCAAGGCAGTTCTCGTGACCTTTTGAAACCAAGCTGTGTCTTCTCTTCTCTTGGTGCAGTGCTGCTGCTGATAACCCTGGGCACGTGGCATTTGTACACAGGGTGAAATGCAGGTGCTAACCTGTAAAATGCACAGCCAAGTCCTCCCTGGAAGAGAAATGGTATAATCATGTTAGTGTGGTGCTGTCTCTGCTGTCTAGGCATGGTGACAGAGAAATCCTGGTAATAATCCCCACATCTCCAGAGCTTCTCATACCTGAGCCAGTGCCTTCATTGGGTGTAATTCTGTGTGCATTCTAAGTCAGTAGTTTTGAGCTGAGTCTCAGAACAACTCTCTGAAGACATGTCTGGATTTCATTCTGAAAATGGAAACACAGTTTACCTTGCTTGTAATGTAGAACCCTGTTAGGTAACATCAAAGCTCAGTAGTATTATTGCTAGCTGAATCTAGCTGGTGAATGGACTCCATGAAATACTCTGAAAATCCTGTGGAATACCCTCTCCAGATGGAAACCTCATATTTAGAGGCCAGTTATGTCTCTGTACCCAGAACTAGTCTTTAGGTACTTCCTGGGTGATCTGAGTGTACGATATACATTCCTCATTTTTTGAGAAATAGTTATGAAGTGTGGAAGTAACTCCTTTAAAAGTGACCATGTGGTTTCTGTGCCTTCTTCTGCACCTGCCCCAGGCTGGAACCCAAAAACAAGAGTTCCTTCTGTAGCAGTGGGACTCATGGTTTGCACACAGATCTCACCCTGATGAGACAAAGCACTTGCTGAGCCAAAGGAGGCTAACAGGAATTCCAGCTTCATTTAAAGTTTAGTTCAAATGTGATTTAAAAGCAGAAAGGCTCTGAGGCTCTTGACCCTTTTGTGAGGCAGAGGAGAATAAAGGATTATTTCTCTTTGGAACTGGCACAAGGCAGGAAATTTGTCCTTGCCTCTCTTGGCCTGCAGATAGAGACCTCCTTACCTAAAACAATGTTCTGCTCAGTCCTTCCCTGCTCAGGACTCAGTGTGTGAGATGAAAAGGGAGCAAGTGTGGAGGGGAAAAGACACCTGCCCTCTGCAGCCTGGCTGAGTTCCTGGCAAATCAGGGCTCTTGATGGAGAAACCAGAGCTGGAGCCTCACAGGGATTTCTGTGCTGAGCTTGGTAAGCAGGGGCTGCAATCACTCTGGCTGAGGGCAGTGCTGCAGACAAAGCATCACAGTGGTGTCAGAGGCAGGATTTGAAAAAGGGAGCGCAGAGGTGTTGGGCACACTGGTGCAAAAGAAGGGATCATTCTCCACACTCTCATCAAGCATGGCATGTGAAACTTCCAAATTTTCCAGAATCTGCTTTTGAGAGTTCTGCAATGAAAATAAGATGGAAGGGGTGGTTGTGAATGACCCCTGTGTTCCTCATCTGAAGCTGTGCAGAAGATGGGAAGTCTCAGGGAGGCCGTGTGCTGTGCTTGTTCCCAAAGAAAATATGGAAGAGACGGAAGCATCTTTTGCAAACTGGTACTTGCTGATTTAAAGATTAAGGGGAAATTAATTTGCAGGTGCTTTTGCCATCTAAGGAGAAAAGCAACACTCACTTAAAGAGTGTTCTTGGCAGCAAACATTAAATAGAGGTGGAAAACTAATATCAATTGCAAATATGTATGTGTGTGTGTATAATATGTATAAAATATTTAGCCTCACTTTTGCTGTATTAAAAATTTTGTGTAAATAATTCCTGGCTGCAATGGATGAAGCAGATGGGTCTGCTAGACTTCTGAAAAGTCACCATGATTTTCCAATGTCTGATTCTGGCTCTACCTTGAACCGGCCTTGGGGGTCTGTTCAGCACATGCATCTCCACATAAGCAGAGGAAGAAATGAATTTCTCCCCATATGCTCATGATAATTTGTTGCTGCTAAAGAAGGATCCCACAATGGAGGGGCCTTTGGTCCAATGTGGACAAGCTTCTGTGCTCTTGTTGTGTTTTCTATGTGTGTGTCTAGAAACAAGTGGAAGTTATTAACTTGCTGAACTCCAGAGGGGAGGAATGAAGAACACCAAGAGGGTCTTAGAAAATCACTTAATCATTCTCACGATTCTTGAGGAGACTGAAGCACATGGCAGACTTTGCAGGAGTCCACTTGCCTCAAACCTGTGTCACTTGCTCCATCCCTGAGCTGGGTGGCAAAGGGGACACCACTGGATCCTTGAATCACATCATTCCAGTTGGCCATTGAGCCCAAAGATGTTGGGGTGGAAAAGCAAAAGGCCCAGTAGCAGCATAGAGCAGCCACCCATGGTGGAGCTACTCTCCAGTAAAGGATGGACCATTTGTTCAGCCTGATTTGTCTCAATGCATTCTTTGTTATTGTTCTGTTCATGCTGAAATCATCAGAGCTGTTTTCTCAACACTGTGGCCCAAAGTCTACCCTCATATGCCCACATGGGAATCTCCATGCTCTCACTGAAAACTACATGAGGTGACCTAGGCCTGTTTCACAGGAACACAATGCTTTGCTTCCTCTTTGTGTCTAAACAGCTGCATTTCAGATCTCCTACAGTTCCCTTACAGTGCTGTAAAAGGTTTTCCTGGACAGAGCAATGCTTCTGTGCCCTATCCCTTGAAATACAGAACTGAGACCCAAGGGCTAAAGGAATCTGATTCTATAAATGGTGTTTCTCAAGCTGATCATGAGCTCAAGATTATGTATTATCCATAGTTAAAGTACTGACCATGTAAAATACCAAACAGAAGCCCAGCCTTTTTATAGTGGTGCAGAAGGTATTTCATCATCTTAAAAGCATTAAGGTGCTAAAGATAGATGGTGCCTGCAGCACGGATTACTGGATATATCTGGTTTTTTTAACTGTTGGTACACCTACCTGCTTTTACCAGTTTGTACATTATAGATGGGGACAGAAGGACACATCTCAAGGGGACTGATCCTCTTTACATCAGATTCCATTCCATATAAATAAATGAAAATGGAGAGGTAAAACTATGGATCTACAACTTTTTTTCCCCCACAGAAACACAATAATGATAACAAGTCCATCTTCCCTGATGTTTAATTCCTTTTCTTTTTAATTGCTTAAGAAACTGTGCCTGTACCTCACTACTCAAGGTGTGTGTGGGAGTTGAATGCAAAGCAGACTGTAAGGCATGTAAAGCTCAGCAGTAGCAGTTAAGTATAGTACAAGCCTGAAGGGGAATTTGGAAACCAGGAATTCTTGAGCTCTGATACAGCTTTGCCACTCCAGTGCTTCAAGGTACTGCCCGTGTTTCTTTTGCCGTTTCTGGTCTCCAAATTCATCAAAGGAGAAATATTCTTTCCATAAGAAGAATGCAAGCCATCGTGTTTCACCTGTGGGTGTATTAAAGGCAAACATCATTTATGTATGAAAATAACAAATTCTTCAAGTTACAATTGTTTTAAGGTGAAATCAGTAGATATTATAGCCATGTATGACTTCTACCATTAAAAATACAAAGAAGTGTTGTCTATCTAACTACTGGCTGTTTAACTAACACTTGCATAATATATACAGGAAATAAAGAGATAAGTGTTATACATTTAAGACATTTATCAAATCACCGATTTTCCTACTTGGAAAGTAATGAAAAACTTTATGTCAAATTCTGGTCCACATTTCCAATGTCTCTTCCTGAGCTGTGCTTTTTGTATTTCCTTCCCCCAAACAACCACATCAGTAAGTTTCAGTACCAAGATGTGCAACAGCAAGGAAATACCAAGGTTATTTTATGAACATTCACAAAGGAGGACAAAGGAGAAGGTTATAAATTTCTGTTCAGGGACTTGAGGTAAGATGTGATGTGCAAGGCCCAACATAACATGACCTTCTCTCTCTCAACAGACTGCTGTATATTGCCTACAAAAGAAAACTAGTCCATGCCCAATAATGTAGTGAATAATTGTGATTTTAAATTTGTGAAGCAATTCTGAAGAATGAGTTGTAAGGACTGCAGAACACTTCATTGTTGTGCCAAAAAAAAATACACAACAAAAGCCAAGGAGAAGTGACAAAATTTAAAACCTTCATTGCAAATAATGAACTATTTCCCATACATGCAGTTATATAACAGAAGCAAACAACTTCATTTTGATGTAGTTTGAGTTGAATCTGGATGCAAATGAATTCCCTCATTGGATTTAATAAGTGTTGGACCTTGGTCAGCCCTCTAATGGCAAGTGCAAAGGTGCAACACTTGAGGAAAAAAAACCAAATGAACTAGTAGCGAAATTTTGGGAAGAAAAATATGATAAACTTTGGAAAATGCATTTAACTGCTTTCCATTTGACATGAGGTCTGATTTAAATCATGTCAATTTAAAATTTCAATTGCACATGGCATGTGAGCAAGTTTTTTGTATTGCCTGCTCAAGATCAGTGGTGTGAGCAGAAAGAAGCTTTGGAATAAGTTTATTAGAGAAGTTCTCCTGTTGAGTCATGAGGTGCAGAAAGGACCCCCTGTCCTTCTTAACTCCTTCTCAGAGAGGAGTCTGGAATCCTAGTCCCAGACTTGGTCAAAGGGTTTTATAGGTGCAATTGAATCTTTGTATGACTTTGTCCTGTGGGATTAATGATGGCAACACAAATCTGTTTACATTAATAAGATTAATTATTTATTTTATTGATGATTCTAATGATAATCATTAGAATAAAAGACCCTAATCAGAATTATTTCCTGCACAGTATAGATAGTTACAGCTACTGGTATAATGCACTATTTTCAGAAGCAGTGTTGAAGCAATGATATTAAAGACAGTAAAATAATTATTAAGTAGAAACTGCATGTTACCCATACCAACAACCATGCAAATCTGTTTCACTTTACCTCAGGGAGCATGCCCACTCATGGGAGAGTCTCACAAATGCTCTTAGAAAAGGTTTGTTAGAAGTCCCTGCCATTAAAAAGTGGGATTTTATAGTATAAAATTACTGACTCTCAGTCAGATCTTTCTCTGCCAACTGTGTCAGCTCAGCAGCTTTGGATAAATTATCAGTACTATGACTTGTTTTTTCCTTTATCAGTAATTTGTCTGCTGCATCTTCACTGATGCCAGTTTCTATCAGGAAACACTGTTCTTCACATCCTCAGAATGTTTATTTTTGGGATTGTTGGTCAGGCTGCTCTCGGTGTTCTTCACCACCAAAAGTAGCTCAATGTCCCTTTATTCTCTACCCACCACTGATAACTTTTGCTAATACGGTAAAGTTCTAGCTGTTTTAACCCCCCTTAGAGCAACCTGCTATAATTAGTCACCATTTAGACCTGCAGTTTATTCATTTAAGGTCACTTGATAGCTCATGTACATCAGGACAGGAACTTTATAATCAAATTCAGTCTGCAATAAGCCAGTGTGAGGTTTTCTGGCTGAGACTGGCACACAGTTGGTCATTTGGATGCCCATACACTCCTGCCAGTCACTGTCAGCCTGGGGAAAGCATCCAGGCCCATCTGCCTGGGTCACTGCCTGGCTCTGTGGGGAACAGCCCTCCTGGAGAAGTGTTCTGGCACATGGAGCCTGGGAGGGTGGGCCATTTCCCTGGGCTTGTCACTTCCCTGGGTGTTCAGCACGCTGTGCCTGGGACCTAGAGCTACCCTTGGGCCCATCCTTCCTAAAGAGAAAGGTACAGAAACACCTCTGCCTTTCTGCTGGCTCTGTGAGCCAAGTGTTAATGGGGAAAAAGGTTCATATTCTGTAGGAATGGAGACCCCGAATTTAGTTTTGCCTGAAGCATTTGGGCTTGACCCCTTAGGAAGGGTGTTCCCCTGCCCTGAACTGGCTTCCAGCAGCCTTTGATAAAACCTCAGCCTTCTATTGTCTGACGTTCATTGCTCAAAGCCACCCCTTCACCTTGAGACAGCCTTACTGCAGGATTTGGGATGATCCCAGCATAATCCTGGTGTACTGTTTGTTTGCAAGGAAGAAGCAGATCTAAAATGCAGTTTGCTACTGTGTTACCTCAATACAACCACTGTGATGAAATTACACGGGAACCATTGTGTGAAAGCCTCAACGCCAGTCACAGAATCTGCCAGGTTATTTGTGCTGGCAAGTGCAGCAGTCCAGAAGAAGAAATCATGGGATTTATACAAAAAGCACAAGATGAAATTAATACATCCAAATTGGTTCTCTTAATTTCCTGCCAATTTTCATTCTTTAAGTCATGCTAGCTAGAAATTACAGCAGGAAATAGTGCAGAAATTGTATTAAATCTGAAAATCTGATAACTCCAGAGAGCTGAGGTTTTTAATGAGTTGCCTTTGGTTGTTTCAGTAGATAAAACATGAAGAGCCCAACTGCAAAGACCCCAGCAGCCTGTAGTCAAAGAACTCCACCAGCTTCCTCAGAGTTCAGCTACTGATGAATTTACTCTGGTGAATCAAAGGTTGCTTCAACATCACTCCATTCATTACATTTTGATGTAGATTTGGGCGAGTTTGATGTGCCTCATTAAGCAAATCAAATACTGGGCTTACACACACAGATGGCTTCTCAAATGCTTCCTGAGGAAGTGACTGCAGAGCTCAAGGGACCTTGGTGTGATCTCAGAATCAAATAAATTTTGAGATGCTTTGTGAAGTTTTGCTTGGAAAGCAAGGCAGGAGAGCTGTGCAAGGATACCTACAGATGAGCAGAGGGAGAGAGACTGGGTGGATGAACTGGTTGGAGCAGTGAGCCAAGATACAACGCTCCAGAACTAATGCTCTAAATGTTCTTTCTGTAACAACTGTTACAGTTCAGCTCTGCACATCACAGGAATCGATATTTGCCACCAGAGTAAAAAGAATAAATCTTGTGAGGTGCTACAATAGCAGCTTGCTTAAAACAACATATAGCCGTGCTTAACAGCTTTGCAGAATTGGACTTTGAGGGCTCAGCAGGCTTTGGGATTCATTGCTTGGTGAGTTTTGCTCTCTGTTCGATGGAGCTGTTATTCAAGCCATGACAGTATTTTCCATTATGTATCCATGTGTTTGGAGCCGCTGAGAAAAGATCTGCTCCAGATGGAAATGTAGCCTGCAAACTACCCAAATGCTATTTTTGGAAACAAAATTTCCAGAACAATTGTTTGGGACTGTACAATAGGCCCTGCTGAAAAAGGGGCGCTCTGGCTCGGAAAGATTGAAGGAAACAGAAGGGCTCCAGCCCATTCCTTGGGGACAATTATTTCAAAAAGATATTTAGAAAAGTAAGTTGGAGGTTTAACTTGAAGAACTTTGGAGGTGAAACATTTAAAGATAAATTTTAATAAATGAAGAGATAAGCAGGTGCTGCTGAACTCAACAGCCCAGGTCTATCCATCAGGAATCTCTGAGGAAGTGGGAAGGGACAAGGCCTCAGGCTGACTTCTGTCAAACCTGGCATGAAGTGCTGGAAACTGGGGCTGGGAAAGTTGTGGAGAGGGGTTGAACCAACCAACAGCTTCCTCAGCCTGCAGATTTCATAGACAGAGAGGGCATTCCTCAGGATATCTTTAAAAGGGTCTTCTTCTAGGGAGTGAAAATATTGTGGACAAGACAAAAAGGGTCTAGGTAGATCACAGTGGGATTTAAACTGTGTTAAGCTGATACATTTTCTTGGAAAACAGTTTCTCTTCGTAACGTTGTAAGTTAAAATGCTGGTATTTGTACAGTTTAGCTAGAATTTAAGCCATTTATTTTCTTTACTGTCTGGAAAACCATGACTAGGCTATCGCCATTTTAGGCTCTGTTTGAGGATGCTGGGAGTGGTCTTCTGAAATGGATTAACCTGTACTATGAATCAATTCCTTCACCATGCTTTTAAGATAACAGTAAAGGAATAAGCTCCTTAGTGGAACTAGATATGTGAGATACTGGGAGCTTCCAGACAAAGCATATGACTGCTCCACAATAAAGCACATGCAAGATCACTCAAGAATTTGAACCATGTGAGAGGAGCTTGAGGCTGTCAATGCATAAATCTGGTTGTCAGTCACAGTCTGGTTTCTTTTATTTTTAAGTGATTTGTTTTCGTCAATGTCTTGAGTATATTTGGATCTCCGAGTCTTTCCTGTACCTGCCGGCTCTTTGCCAACCACATTTGTGTAGACAACCAGGCTGAAACACTCACTGGCAATTATTTTGTTTCCATACATTTGTTAGTTTGATGCAGTTCCACATTTCCCCCTGAGTTTTTACTACATTTAAGTTAGAATTTGCCTCTCTCGGAGTTTGAAAACCCCATTCTTACAAATTTCTGATGGAAAATAGGCAACCCAGTCTTTCATCTGTCATTCCTTTTCCCAGTCATCTAACTTTATACAGAGGCTCATGAGGGTGTGAAACCTGTGAATCATTGTCTTTCATTGATTTCAGCTTCTTGATCAGTCCTCCTCACCAGATTTCAACAGGAATGTAAGTGCTGAGGCTGGAAGTCTGTCACAATTGTTCAAGGCTGGCTCAGTTTTCCCTTCGGGTGTTTTCTAGAATATCTTCTTATACATAATGTATCTCTTTCTCTGTAAGCTTCTGTTTCACAGTTCTCCAAAGCCTTGGCACTTCCTTGTCAATAAAGGTTGGCACGCTTTCCGTCACAGTGCTTTGGAGCTTTATTCTTTTGTGCAGAAAGAGTCACTGATAGAAAATGCCTGAGGAAAGCACAGCTATATGTGATAAGGAAGGTTTATGTCATTAGAAAGGGAAGCTTATCTTAAGTAGTGTTCTAATAATTAAGTTTTATTGGGTTTTGTGGTTTCTGCCCACGAAGAGTCTAACAGTGGTGGTGAGGACTGAACTGGAAAATACAAATGAAAGTGCAGCAAGAAAATGGCATGGGTCTACTTGGCTTACTGGCAAGGGTATCCAGAACTTGAAAAAGAAAATTTGGTAAATGTTTTCAGCTTTATCAACTACTTATATTTTCATTGAGGAACACGATTTTTCAAGTTGACAATGTTCTACTGAGTTTCTGCATAAATAAAAGTTAATGATCCAAGTAACAGGCTCATTAATGAGCCATTGTGGTTGAGGGGGAATAGAAATGTCAGTGGAGGAATGTGCTGCAAGCAGTTGCATCCAAGTAACCCAGGTGCCCACCTGCTCCTGGGATAGATGGGGAGGACTCAGTGTTCAGGGAACAAAATACCAGGAGGCAGTGGAAGTGACTGAAATTCCTGAGAACCTGTGCTGTTGCTGGGGAACAGAACAGCAGCAGTGGGACAAGTGCAGTCCAGTCCTTGAAGGAATTAAGTGGGCATGACTCATCAGCCACATTGTTGTGTATGAATGGTGCTGTCTTAGAGGCTTCAGCTAAACTGGGATACCCACACAAGAGCAGCAGCCTGGAATGTATTAACATCCAGGGGCATGGAGATAGAAAAGGAAGGATACAGAGATCACCAGTGCTTTGTCCCCATGCTACCAGTGCTCCCAGAACTGGGAGGTTGGGGAGGCAAGGGGACACTCCAAAATCTGTCAGGCTTCCACCAGGGTACAGCAGCCAGTCAGTACCATTCTGTCCACTGAATGGCCAACACTGACTATTCAAAAGCTGAAGAAAGGAAGAGCTCAGCAGTCCTGTGCATCTCTGTCCCTGAGCTGTTGCTTTGCAGTATCTTGAGAAAAAGAAGGGACCAGCTTCTATAGTTTTTGAAGGGGGACTTGTCCCCTTTGATCGTGGGGAGGGACAGCATTTTATATCCTGGTAGGTTGGGTTGTTATAGTGCTTCCCCACTGCTTATTAACCTTGCAGAAAATGCACTTCTTTTAAGAACTGCTCCATCTATTGCTCTCTGAGAATTGAACTAATTTTATGACTGGCATCCAAAAATATGGGGTCTTACAGACACCTAAGGCACGACTGCAGGGCTCAGTTCAGATCTTGGTATATCAGTTCCTCTGAGGCTAGTGTGGTCAACAATGAGGTTCAGCCTCTCAAAGAAGAATTAGTGGTAGGAAGATAAAAAAGTGTATCTCTTTGGCCAGCAGTGACCTCTGTGGACATTTGGGAAGCCAAGTGCATTGTTTGGCCTCAGTACTCAGCCTCAGAGAGCCAGCAAGACCAAACTGATGGATAGGAAGTGGTGACAGTAGGTACACCTCTGTGTGCTTTTGGACCTGAAAGCATCTTTATACAAATATCATTCAGCTGGTGGATGCATGCAGGGCATTATTTTTGATGGTATTATCTCCTTTGCTTTTAGGACCTATTTGATTTCCTGCAGAAGACATGGGGGGCTGTCTCACGCACCTAATCCCTGCTTCAGAGCCATTATCACACTTGGCATAATTATAAATGCACTGAGCCACAATTCAGACTTTATGATGTTTATTTCTTTCACTCTGGCGACCTTTCAGACATGGAAGTACAATATTCAGCCCCACATCTCAACTCCTGAAGTGATCACTTTCTTTTCCTAGCTGGAATGACACTTTCAGCAGGATCTGGGTCTCTGAGCAAAACAAACAGGTTAATTAGTCAATAGCTCTTCAGTTTACAAATCTCAAACTTTTGCAGTTGTTTTAAGGAAGAAAGTTGCACGAACATGTATCTCAGCCAATTGCTCACATGCCACTATACTGGTATAGCGTGCTGTCTTGAAGTCAGCCATCAGTTGTAAGTAAATTTTGGCTGACAGAACAATGTCTGATTTGGTCTTTGAATTTCTACATCTGCCTCACCAGCATCTAAAACTTTTGGGATTTTTTCCCCCCTGAAGTGGTAAAATGGATGGTCAAGGTCAGGCTTATCTTGGATACAATCCTGTTTGCTTTACAAAAATTGTGTTTAGTATCCTTTCTCATAATCTGTATTTAATGTCCTTTCTCACTGAGCACTGCAGCACTGTTATAATTCAAGGCCTTTTCTTTACTGCCACCTTCGAGCACCAGCTCCCTGTTCCCTGGATAAGGAGCTCTGATCATCTGTGAAGTCAGTGAGCACAAAGAGCCATTCAATAGGTTGCTGAACCCATACTAAAAACCACACTTCAGATCTGCTGTTTGCATTACTTTAATTCTAGGAGGGTTACAGAAAGGCTACAGCAGAAGACAGGAATGGGAGAGATAAGGCAGTGGATGATTCAGAAGCAGAATTCACCATTACAAAATATCTGCATTATTTA
Organism: Vireo altiloquus; assembly: GCA_013396875.1. Taxonomy (NCBI): domain Eukaryota; kingdom Metazoa; phylum Chordata; class Aves; order Passeriformes; family Vireonidae; genus Vireo; species Vireo altiloquus. The sequence goes on from VZRF01003085.1 coordinate 742,090, forward strand.
TAGGGCAGGCTGGCATCGCTTCTTTGTAATCACTCTGCCCTCATGTTTTGGCTGCTCTTCTGTAAGTCTGCAGAGAAGTGGGAGACAAGATGATGCAGCAGAGCGGACGTGCAAGAGTCTGGGCAGAAGGCCATTTAGATGGGTTACATGAATCAAAAGGAATAAACCTTGGGTGTTTCCTATGCATTTCACTGAGTGCACGGGTTGAGGATAAACCACATTTCTTGAGATTTAGCTGAGGTTAGTTAAAAACCTCGTCCCTGAAAATGGGAATACAGCAGAGTTACATTTCTCATATAGGTTACATATAGGAGAGGTACATTTCTCTTTGGGCAGGAAGGAGCTATGCCCAGTCTCATGGGATAGGTGTTTCCAAAAATTCTTTACCCAACCGCGTAAGTCTCGCTTTCTGTGCCATGAGTTCAACACCTGCCAAATTCCCTGCTCATCAGCATTTTCACTGAGCTCAATCCATTTCCTGCTGGAGCTTCTGTGCATGTGTTGTTAGGGACTTGCTTTGTAGCTCACTTGCTGTGAGATGCACAGCCTTTGGTTCTCCTAGAAGCATGTATCTGCTATGTACGGCCATTTAATTTGCCTCTGTTTGATTTCTGTGTTGAACTCTTGCTGTTGTTGACTTGTAGCAATTAGGGAGTTTTCTGCCAATTAGGCAGTGGAGACGAGCAGCAATGGGGTCCCAAACTGCCCTTCTGATGCTCTGGCTGCTCAGGGCACTGCTGAGCTGCTGCAGGCTATTGCCGGGCTGTTGGCACTAGCATTTTTCTTCTGCTTGCTGAGGGCTTTTGGGTCAGCCTGCAGCCTCACAAAATCTATTCAAGCCAAAATTAGAGCTGAAGCTATTTCTTGCATAAAAGCAACAGAGAGAAAAAAGCCCAAAAATACCTGATCTTCTGTAGTAATTGTCAGGAAAGAGAAATTTTGTCTCTACATTAAAAATACCATCACAGTTCACTGATGATGATGATGTTCTTTACTTAGGTAGGGCTCGCAGATACAGGTTCTGGGCTCATCAGAAGCCAAGTCAGCCTCCAGAGCATTTTTGGCAACACCTGTAATCCCTGTGGGCCCCACTTTCCAACCAGTCGACTGAAACTCAAATTAGTCAACTAACTCAAATTAGAGTTTCAATTAGAAACCTTTTTCTAATGGCTGCCCTGTTTCTCTTGGAAGCAATTTGGGTTAATAGCTGCCCTATCGATTCGCAGTGACCTGTAGGAGGAGGGCACCAGATTTCAGGTGGTGGCCAAGATTTCTGTTTTTCAGTAATAATACTAAAAATCACTCTGCTGCAAAACCCAGTTTCCTCTGTCTAAATGCCAGGAACAGCTCACACCCGGACAGAACAGAGTACAAGGGTACCAGCAGCTCTCACAGCTACCAGCAGAGCCCTGCACCATCCTGCCTGCTCTAGAAGGTGGATGTTATTGTTACATATTTATGCTGCCTTCTTTTGATTTGTAGTTCTGTTGAGTCATCTCTCTGTCACCTGACTTGGCCATTCTTCTTTATTTCGTTCTTACTTTTTTTTCATTTTGGCCACTGTTGACAGTTCTGGTAGAGTAAACACAAGTTTCATAACTCTTCATACTGTTTTGCCATGTCCTGCTGGAGATACCTCTCCTAGATATTAACTGGGGTTTATGTAGCAAAATACTCACTTTAGCCTTACTTCGTTCTCTGCAATTAAATCTATAGATAAGCCTTCTTTTATCTACTGGTAACTTCTGTCTTGAGACTTCCCTGCAGGAATCTTTGGATAACAAGCACAAATGAGGGCTGGATTTACTAGGAAATGGCCCCTCTTGTGTAGCTGGTCTTGTATATTTTACAGTTATGACCATGATGTTTTTTATTAACACATGCCTAAATAAACTGATGTGTCAGTCACCACATACCAAGACTACCAACTTCCTGGCAAAGCAGGTAAAACAAATTCTCCCCAGTATCAGGATGTGGAGAGAGGAATAGAAGCTACAGAGCAGAAGAAGGTGTGATGACCATACACAACTTGTGATGCATAACCAAAGCTGATGCACATTACAGATCAAGCCAGCAGCTAAACTCTTTCTGGAGAGGTTAGGCACAGACTAGATAGGCTTGTGGCGGTATGGAACCTCACTGTGCACATCCTGCACTCTGAGCTGGGCCTCAGACTTCTTGCTGGCACCACCAGAGCTGCGGAACTGTGCCCTCAGCCAGCAAACTCCATCAACAAAAGGCTGAGCTAAAAATCACCCCAAATGCATCTCCTGCATGCTTTCCCCAGCCAGTCAACATCAGTCCAGTCTTATCAGGTGTCTCAGCCACCTTGCCCTCTCTGATCAGGCTCTGCTTCTCCTGAGTAACTCAATGAGCCAAGCCAGGGAACCCAGAGAAAATGGAGAGGTAAAACTGTGGGCACTATGACAAAGGGCTCCTCACAAATAACTCAGGTGAGTGCTTAGTGCAGGAGAACCTTCTAGCACTGCTAGAACCAGTAATGCAAGGACAACAACATGTAACTGGCACCATCCTCAGTGAGACCAGTGATGTCCAACTGAGAAGAAATAAAAATAATGTCTCTCTAACTTTGTGGCCTCCTCTAGTTTGCTTCTAGAAAGACCCTCTTTAAATTTCCTGTCATCCCATAACCCATTTTCTGATTGACCATTAACAAGAAGTAAATGTAAAGACCTTCTTGATTTCAGTGCTCCCTTGTGGATTTTTAGCACTGACGAATTCCAGGGGCATTGCATCTTCCAAGGACATGAGCCTTTTCCAGCCTTCATGATGCAGGTCGGATCTGCTCTGATCAAGGCTGGTCCTTCATCTCACTTATCTGCATACCAGCTCACACTAGGTAAGGCCAAAGTCAGGAAAGCTGGTCCAGACAACTAATCCCCATCTAATGACAGTCCTATGATTTTTTTTCTAGTTGAGCTGGCACTTTTCTAATCTGTGCCAAAGCCTAGCAAAAGGTCAGTACAATCTGCAGGCAGGCTTGTACCTGTGTGCACACTTCAATCCAGCAGAGTGGAAGTGTTTGTTCCTCATTCCATGTTTGAATAATGGCTGAGCTCTCCTGGACCCAAACAGGGTAAATTATCAAGGATAAAGCACATTCATTAGATGTAAACACTCCATCCAAATAGGTGTTCCTGCTTACAAGGGCTCTTGGCTTTCTCCCCTACATAGGTAGTTTAATTTCACTCCTTAGAACACAACAGTGAAACATGATACTAGATTTTTAAGCTTTTATTCATTTTAATTTTTCACAAACGGTTTTCACCGTAACAATCTCAACAGGAACCAATAACACACGTAATTACAGTGCCCTTGATAGTGATGGAAGTAGATTTGCTGCCAGCAGCTATTATGCTCATGTGGGGACTGTGAAAAACACTACACAAGCTTTTGTTTGGGTGAGATAAAGGGCAGTTTTACCCAGAAAAAGGGATGTTAGGATGGCATTTTCTTATTCAGTGGCTTTGCTCCTTGATCGTGTCAGATGTGCTGATGTTAGGGGAGACAAGTAAAATTGTACTACCTCAGGGTTTTAACTGCTCTCTACCTTGCAGTGTCAGATACACTCCATGGTTCATTATCATCCAAACTGATCCATTACCACTCTCTGCACGGCTCCTCAGACCAGCACCTCAGCCCTCAGGAGAAGTGCAGTGGATCAGAGAAGCTGAGAAACTACTTGGAACGAGTAGTGTGCGACACAGCAGCCCACTGGGGTTAGCGGGGTTGTCCCTTCCCTGCACTGTCACCAGAGTGAGTGACTGTCCCCGTGTGTGTCAGAGGCAGCCAGGACAAGGAAGAGCAGCAGTGGTCCCCTGAGACGCCAAAAACCTGACCCCCTGCACCCTCATGTGTTATTTGGACAAAGCAACGTCTTGGGGGGTAGATTAAGGTGATTGATTGCTGATTTTTGATATGTTCCTAAGTACCAGCGTGGCCCTTTTCACCCCTGTTACACAGCTCTCTGAGCCATCTGGAACTGCCTGCTGATTTTCCTCCTAAAACATGGACAGTGGGGGAAGTGCTGGTTCTTACGTGAGGAGATTCATCAAAAGTGGTTGACAGGTGAACTGAAAAGTGATCAACAGTCCCAGCTTTCTGTCTTCATCATCAAGTCCATCCTTGTAGGCCTTTAAGATTAATCTGGAATGTAAATACAATTATACAATATTTACTTGTCTCTAGTGCTCATGGGCCAAAGACAATTTAGGAATAAGATATAAATGGAATGTCAAAGCATTAGAAATCATCTTCCCAAGTAAGTTTGTCATATCTTTATTAGTACATCCAAAAAGCCATTAATTTTATCATCAGCCGCAAGCAAATTTATTTAATAGCCATAAACTCATCCATAGTCATTAACGTCTGGTATTTTACATTTTCAATTTCCATTGCATTCACTGGGAATTTAAAAAACTCAGAGCTTTAGAAAGCTCAGAATATCAAATCATAAACATTTGTACATGTATTTATTTTCTTCTGGCTTTCATTATATGAGAAACAAAGTCTATTAATTCAACATCCTTTGAGGACTGGAACATCAGATATACAGTAAGGACAAAGTTATATTTAAACTCCTGTCATTTTAAGAAACTGCTTATTTGAAAATTAAAACTTAAGTGAATATACAATTCTTAATATTGTGTAGTTTCAATCACAAAGACAGACAAAATACCACTGTATTTTTGATGTGGAGAAATTAAAAAAAAACTAAGAAAGAAAATAAAAGAGACAAAGGACATTGTATGAAACATTTCCTCCTTTCTCCAGGTTTTCAATAGAATGAAAATTGATCTGCCTTAGGGACAAAGGATCACAGCAAGATAAAATTGGCAGGGGCAGTACTTGATAATAGTGTAAAATAAAAGAAGACATTTAGAAAAATAACCCAGCAGCATCAAAATGCTGTATCTATATTTGTTTCAGTAAAATTCACCCTGCCTATATATGATGACCTAAAAGCAGAGCCCATTTCCTTATGTCTGCCAAGCCTTTGTGTTCAGGGGAGCCTTAAAATGATTGTCACTTGTAAAGGTTCGAGAGGTCTGAAAACATCCCAGCTCACAGTGTTTTAGAGCCTGAGTTCAGGGTCATTACATCTCTTTTTTGAATGAAAACCAGATATTTGCTTGAAATCTATAACCTTGAATGATGCTGTGGCCAAAGATGCCCAGGTTATCAAAACAAGCTTGGATCAGGAAAGCCCTCAGGAAAGGTTTGGGTTTTCTAGAGTGCTTGAGGTCCTTCAGCTTCTGATGTGACAGCTCTTGCAGCAACATTTTGTCTGAGCTCCTGGAGATGTGTCTGTTCACTCGGGTGTCTAAAGGATCACTGAATGCACGTGGGAGCAGAGATATGGCTGAGCAAGCCTAGAACAAGCTCCTGGGTGTTGGGAGTCTCTGTGGCCTGCTCAGATACAGTCCAAGGGCAGAGCAGGCAGCAGTCCCTGTAGGGGTAAAGCCTGCTGCTCCTGTGCAAAGATAAGGACTCCCTGGAGGTCAGGCTTGGTGATGAAGGGATGAAAATCTAATTTAATTTACCTCACATTCTCCTAATTCTGTACACATGCTCCAAGCCAGGCCAGCAGACCCAGCCTGTTTGCTTTGTAACCTCCTGCCCCACACACACTGTGTGTGCTGTTTAGCAGCAACTGCACATCATTATTGACAACTGTGGTACATAAATAAACCAGATTGGTAGTGTCTGGGAAATCTGTCTGTACAACTCACAAATTCTGTTTGATATTGAGGACTTGCTATATGTTGCTTGAATTACAAGCTCTCTTTTGAATGTAGGGCAGATCTTACTTTTCCGTCTCTTTACATCTTCTTTTAGGACAAAAGAGTGTCTGGCATGACACAGTGCCAGAATTTGGCAGTCATTGAACCTTGACAATCTTCTGATGGTATGGTTGTATCCTTCCTACAATAATGAGTGATCTCTGAGCAGTCTGAGTGTTACATGTATTTTCATGTCATCCTCCTTGAAAGCATAAAATCTTAATCAGAATGCCACAGGGAGCTTGTGAGCACCTGCAGGAGCTGGGCAAGCTGGTTGTAGTCTTGGGCCCGGGGTAACAGAGCCAGAGCAAACACATTCACTGTGGGGAGTACAAGTAGGAGCACAAGGATGGGTTAAATGCTTCGGCTTTTCTCAGGTCTGAGGCCAAATACACAGGTCCAGTACAGAATTCTGGCACATGTGTGGCAGCAAGAGCTTTATCAGAGCACTGACAGGCAGCTACAAAATAAATGAGGCACCAGAATCACTGGTCCAGTTGCAAGTGGCCCACACATTTGAGATGTCTCAGCTTTGTGTTTTCATTTCAGCTGACAGCACCTGGCTGTTGTGTAGCTGAAGGCTCAGACTGCACAAGGCAGGAGCACCAGGACCCCTCTGAGCTGCCATGCCCACACAATATTAGGTATCACTTTCTCCTGATGGCTGAAAATTGCCCTGAATACCAAGCTAGTAGACCCATTTATGGGGCTCAGTGCAGCACAGACACTCTCTCTTCGTCCCATAATTCAAAGCAAAAACAAAAAACAGCTGCTTTGCTTCAGAGTTGGCTCCAAATATCCAGCTTTAGACAGCTCCCGAAATTTAAGATGATTTGGGTTCAGCTTCTTAGTGTGAACATCCCTGGCCCAGCGATGCCAAGAATCAAACCAGCATGTCTGCAATAAAACAGATCTAACAAAGACTGCTCCTGGCGATGCTCTGCTGTCACACCAGCACCAAATATCTTTTCCATTATGTTTGAATCAGTCTCATTAGTTCAGTCAGACTTCATTTCTTCAATGCTTGGGGTCTTCTTGAAGTAAGACACATTAACTTCATCTTGATTTATAGCCCATGGGTTGGTTTCACTGGTTTGTAAACTGAACTCCTACACAGTTTTCCTTCCTTATGGCTGTATTTTCTGTTCTCTTCCCTCCAAGAGCTGCCTGTCTGATCAGCCCATGTGCTGTATAGGCTAGTTAAAGATTAACACAGCCTGTGTTACTGTGTAAACATGTGGCTGTGTAAACATGTGGCATGGAAACATAGAAAACAGTTTTGCAAAACAAGTTACACAAGCACTTAATGAAAAAAGTTTGCTCATAGTATTTCTTTTTCTTTGTGTCTGTTATCAGTCAATGAACAGAGGTGTGGGCTATTGGCAGTTTCACCTTCTTGTAATTCAGTGTTAAACCTAAAACTCACATTGAAAAACTAGAATATGCTCTCTGCAGCTCTGCCCTGTAGAGGATGGGGTGGGGGAAAAAAGGAATATCTGTAAGAATTTGCCCAACACTAAATCCAAACACTGATCACTTAAACAGCCCCAGAACAAGTTTTGCAACCTACATGTCGGAGGAGGGTCAATCTTTGTTCTTCAGGTGTTAGAGAAACATTCATAAGTGCTTAGAGCAAAATCCTATGGGAAAAGCCTATGCTAAGATAACATATTTGACAAGCCTGTAAGCACTGTCAACCATGGCACTTGGGCAGCACTTTTGCATAGCCTTGGAAAATCCAGGTCTTCTCTGTGTTACATCTGTGCATCAGGAGATACTTGCATCTACCTCAGCAGGGATCCTTCTACAGATATTAGAAAACTTGGGTGGAAATGTAAAAATCTGATTTTTTTGAGCTATTCTGTGTTTTATTATCCAGCCGCAGTAATGTGTCAGTTTTTGGCTTTGTGCTGCTTACCTCAGAGCAAACATGGCCTGATAGGGTGTCATATGGAGTCATAGGAGTTGTTTGCAAGAGAGCCTCACACATATTCAGTCTATTTGTTTTACTTCTGTTTGCCTGCTCAAATGTGTGTGTCAAGAATTCCCAACGATGCCAGCATCTGAAGCCACATTTTTTTCTCCACACTAGTGAATTGTCTAAAGTGCACCTGCACTTCTGTGGGGCTGGCCATTCTGCCTGTAACCACTGGGCTAAAATCATCCCCACAGAGGGACTCGGGCAATTGGGGATGATTTATGGATTTATGTCCTATGGCAGCATTGCCAAAGCTGGGAGGAGCATCCATGTGAGGGGAACTGCGGACAGGTCTGAGGTGGGCTGCCTGCACTGGGTTTGCACTGTGGTGTTACTGAGCTTCAGCTGCTCCAATAAATGCAGGAAAATTCCATAACTGCAGATCCAACATCAGAGAACTTGCGTTTTCTGCCTTTCACCTGCAGATGCCCTGTGCAGGGCAGGACACTGAACCGCAGCATCTCCAGTAGTGCTTCATTCCCATCAGCAGAGGTTGTGGTGGGCATGGATCGTAAGGGATGGCAGGAAAACGGAACTAACAAACGTCTTACTTCTCCTAGGTCTGGGGGCTACTTACCCTGGAGTTATTTGCCCTTCTCACCATCTTTCCCCTCCATGGGAATTTCACCACAGTCTCCAGGACCCCTCCTGGCTCTCTGCTGCAGAGCCAGGAAGTTTCACCAGTGTTGTATGTTCAACTAAGGAATCTTCTGCAAATTCCCAGTGTGTTATACCAAAATAGAGGATGCTGGAAGATCTCATTTCATGGGAGTGGGGATTGGGCAGGGATTTCAGCTCCCAAGGGCACAGACTGCCATGAGGCAATGGTAAAATAGCAGTGTACAGAGATGCTAACTCTCTTCACCCCCCAGTTGGGGACCAGGTGAATTGATTTTTCATCATTTTGGGCCCTGTCAGCTGCAAACAAAACAGCAAAAATGTCAGAACATTAGTGGAAACCTGCAGCTTTCCAAAAGAAGCCCACAGCCATTTCTCTGACAGTGGCAGAACAAATACAAGTAGTTCTACTGCATGCCAATTTCTTCTTAAAACTCTTCCCTTAGGGAGCTGAGCGCTTAGAAAATATTTAGGGGGACTGGAAGCTTGCCGGACACTCAGCTAATGTAGGTCTCAAAATCTCTGATGATGCTCCAAAGAATGTCAGGCTGCATTGATGGGCCAAGTTCCTTTAGATTAGGCAGAAGATGATGTTTTGGCAAGAAAAATAGAGCTCCAACCAGGTGCCTCTGGAGAAGGAGGATTTTATATTTATGCTGCATGTCACGCAAATACAGATAGGGTCATATCCAGAGCCGTGTAAATATTAAATTCAGCCTAAAAGCTGAGAGAAGCAGAAGTGCCTGCAGAGTGGGCGACTCTCCAGGAGGAGACAATGGTTGGCTTTTAGCACATCCCGCTTTTTTGTTTCCTTAAACAACTTGACTTGTGTGTGCTGCCAGTTGCTTGTACTCAAATCCCTCTTTATATCCATGCATCCACTGAGACTCTCCATTCCCATGGGTGGGATGTAGCTGAGGTGGTTTTCCTGTCTCTCCTACTCTGTGAATATGGAGGTAAACTGGGACAATTAATGATGTTGAATCTTCTCAGTTGAAGCTGAGGGCCTTTCCCATCACAAAGGTACTCAGATGCTTTTCAGTGCAAAATTTAAGCAGGGTTGGCTTGATTTTTACATTGCAGCTTCCTAAGACATAGGAAGGAATGAGCTGCAGCAAGGCAGTGAAGCTGTGGTGTGGGAGAAAAACACATTTCCAGTGTTTCATACTGGACAAAACTTGCTGTCTCCTTTGCATGGCAGAGATTGGCATCCTTTGATCCCACAGGGCTTTTATATAGGAAGCTTGCTCCTGACTTGTAAACATGAGAGATTGTTCCCAGGGTTATTGCTGACAGCTCTATCCAAAATATTCTCTAGCGGTTTTGCAGAAGCAATCGAGACTTGGTGGTGAGACCTGGTCCAATTGCCTCTGTCCTGAGAAAAAGAGCTGCTCTGATTATGGGAACAAAGAGATATTTGGGTTTGGGTGGATTTCAGTCTTTGTATCAGGGCATTTGTCATTTTCACTGCTGAGAGTGCTGTGCTAGACACAGCTGCTCACAGGTGACAAGCAGCTTCTAGAGTGAAATTCAGTCTTTTCAGTAAGGAAAACGTGAGATTCTGGTGCCATCCAGGAAAACTAACGAGCTGCCTGTCTCTTAGCACTCACCTGCTGCACAAGATGGATTTTGTCAGACTGAGAACACTTTTACTTATCTGCCTGATGACAGATAAATCAACCCCCTGGTGATAAACCTACTTTGTGGACTTCCTTTGCAGGTATGGCCCCTGCCCCTGTGTTAAGTGTCAACATTTTTCTGCTTCCAGCAGGAAAATTGCATTGTTTGTCTCTTTTTGCAGTTAGAAAATCGAAGTACAAAGACCTCGGAATTTAAATCCACAAAGTCACTGAGAGGTCTGATTTTTTTTCTGTGGCTAGAGCTCTGAGTGCTTTACCTGTGGTTATGAGAGAAATATTCTGTACATGGAGCAACAGCAAGAGCAGTGCTTTCTCCTCTGAATGTCCCTCTTTCCCAGACATGAGGGTTCCCACTCCGTTCTCATCCCTGAGAAACCATCATGGAGTCTCTGAAGCTCCCGGCACAAGTACACCACTAATACGAAGAAAATTAAATCCAAGCATTTTCTGAGTGGGGTTTTGCTCTTTTCACTGCCTCTTATAGCTCTGAGGTTCAAGGACACCTTGTAGTTTATGCATCAATATCCATTTTAAACTACTTTCTTTTTTGACACACTTTGTACTTAGCGCCGTCTGCCAGCAATCCTTGCTTGTGGCTTCCCTCTCTTCGTGGCGACCTTTGCTAAGGGAAACAATTTTCAGTGTTTCAGCACTGCTGCTTGCCTCTAAAGGACAGTGTCTCTTACACTGGAAAGTTTTTCATAACCACAATGACTTCTACAGTAACAGCAAAATAGGGAAATACTTGTTTGCAAATCAATGCTCTGCTGCCGGGATGCGGTGTTGAGGATCTGAAAGTGAGATGAGCGAGCATCAAAAGTGGACCCGACTCACTGATTTTTATCCTTTAAAAAATAGAGAAAATCAAACCCCAGTCTAGAACGGAAACATCTGCCTTCGCCACTGTGTTTGGATATTTAAATGGGGCTGGAGAAAATCTGGGCTGGGAAGTGCTTCTAATGGCCGTATGCGTGGGTTAAGGGGCAAGCCGGGGTCCCTGCCTCGGCCGGGAGCCCCTGCCGCTCTCCGGCCATCCCGCTATTCCTCGGGAGTCCCTGCCGCTCCTCGGCCATCCCGCTTTTCCTCGGGAGTCCCTGCGGCTCTCCGGCCATCCCGCTTTTCCTCGGGAGTCCCTGC
>VZRF01003085.1:753521-866011 GCA_013396875.1 Vireo altiloquus
AACCCTCCGAGGCCTCCCGAACCCTCCGAGGCCTCCTAGCCTCCCGAGCCCCCCGACCCCTCCGAGACCCCGACCCCGGGGCCAGGCTCCGCTCCGGGGCCGAGCATCGCCCGCCGAGCCCAAAGCGGCTTCGTTGGCCCTCCCCTCACGTTTCTGAGGGGATTTTCTCAGGCGGCATTTCGCCTTCAACGCGGCCCTCAACTGCTCTTTGCAAGAGCATCCCCCTGCAAGGACTTGCCGGGCTTCAATTATCGACCTCACATGTAATTTTCTTTTTTGATCTCGTGGCCATTTTGCGGGGAGTCAGCTTAATTAGTCCTAACAGTCAGTCTCATCTCTAGGCTGTGGTTGTCATATTAGTGCGAGTCCTGGGGACTGGATCACTTAGTCAGCACTTCCTGATGTCATCCAAAGTCTTTGCTTCATACATTTCAGATGAGGCTCGAAGCCTGCTGGCTTCTCTCTCTTCTGATCTATTTTTAATTAGCAGTTTGGGGCCTTTGCTGTTAGAGCCACGGAAGGTGATCTCGGTGGCACAGTCTCATTTGTCGGTGGATGTGGATGTTGATGCCTGTGCAGAGGCTGTAACATGTTGTCCAGGCAACAGCGAGCTGGAGAGCAAGGAGCCAGAGCCTACGGACAGCTCTTGGGAAGAGACTTGCTGGATGCTCCAGGACAAGATGCCAGGATACCTAACTAGAATGGCAGAATGCCTACAGAAAGAGGACAGGGAGCCAGTAATGGAAAACTTGTTACTTTTTGATGAATTAGCTCCAGATCATGCCAGAAGGACAGTTGTTTTCACTGTCCACAAAATCTGTGCAAAGCAGTCAGGAAAACTGCAAGCTGTCAGGATAAGCCCTCTCAAAATGAACTGCTTCATGGCATGGTATGTATAATTTCCCATTTTTCTTACTACAGGGATGATTTAGTACCCATGACTGGGTAAGAGATTCATCCTCCTTGATTATGATAGAGTTGCAATGCATTAGGGCCACATCCTGCAAGGGACTGAGTTTTGAAACATGCTGAGTGCCTTTGGCTCTCCCCTTGTCATAAAGAGTAGATAAAAAAGGCTCAGCACTTCCCACCAGCATTTTAGCAAGGGTTGGGACAAAGTCATGGAGTCCTTTGGCGCTGTGCAGCCCAGAAGGGCACAGAAGAGGACTGTGGGGACTGTTCAACCCAGCCAAAATCCATGCAAAGTCTGGCACTTTTGTTTGCTGTCTTTACAAAAGATATTGTCATTATTTATTGATTGGTTTTTCAGGTTGCAGTAGCATCTTGGCCAGGAACCCTTAGGCCAGGGGCCATGCAAAATCAGGATAGAAAGACAGTCCTTGCTCCAAAGGAGCTCACAGTGGGACAAGAGACAAGAAATGATTATTACATACAGTGGCAAGGGAACAAGGGACCAATACTATTAAGTGGGAAAAATAATTAATCCAGTCAGATATTGTTGCAAAAAAATCAGAAAAATCGTCAACTTTCTTGCCTGTTTTCCCTTCCTAGTTAGATTTTCTGCAAAGCCGGAAATGTGTCTGTTCCTTTCGATGTGTTGGATTTGTCACACATCTTCCTCAGAAAGTTCCTGACCTAAACACATGGAAAAAGATGGCAGTGTTTTTGCTGGCTTCAGTGGACCTTGAATGAGCCAAAAGTCTTAAATGCAGAATACTTTAGTGGAAATGAGATATTATGTTTGCAGCTGAACTTTTGTCATCCTTAAGCCCCATGCCTCAAAAGATTTATTCAGGGACTTCCGTGTTTACTAGTACTACTAGTTTACTAATTCCTCCCATTTTTTCCTTTTAAATGAGCGTGTTCCAAAACCAGCCCCTGCTACCTAATACTGAGATTGTTTTCTTATTGAATAAAAATATTTTGGTCTCAGGTCCAGCTTTTGCAGATTTACCTTAATGAATACCTTAGTAATACCTTAGTTAAAATGCAAAGCATTTCATCTTAATGCCACCAGTCTGACAAATATTTCACATGAAGACTTTTGAAGAATCTGCTTCTCCAGCAATTGTACAGTTTGAACAAGTATCTGGATACTTCCTTCAATGACATGGGTTTGTGCATCAGCAGTAGCAGAGGATACAGCAGCTATCTGGAGACTTGCACCTTATTTCTCTTTACAGACATAAGGGTAGAAATGGAAAAATTTTAGAAATGGAAAAATTTATGTTTGGTTTTTTCCCCCAAAAATCTGTCCTCATGTATTTTATTGTATAGCTAAGGTGTGCTCTGAGATTAAAAACAGAGCTTCATTGCACAGGTTCTTCCCCTTCTTTGCTCTAGCCAACCCAGAGGTCTGAAGGAAAGGTGACTTTAATTGAAAGAGCAGGTGCCCCACTGGTAACTACCTCTCCTTCCTGTCCCCTCTGTTGCTTACTCAAGTTCATGCCCATCACAGCTAGAAAAGCAGCTTTGATGGTGATAAGAAGTAGCAGTAATCCTGCTCACTGCTGCCACTGAGCACGTAGGGAGTGAGAACAGACCAGGCACCTGGGAGAAAAGCTGTCATTGTGCCATCAAAAGAAAAAAAAAGTGGCACAAACCTCACTCCTTCAGAGGGAAAGGCCTGTCTTCAAAAACCACTTAGAAGGGGAATAACCTGTAAAAGATAGGATTGAATCTAACAGGTACTTTCAAGGAGTATCAGGCCAGGTGAGGGCAAGAAGATAAATAAGCAAAGTGAGAAAAATGAAACTCAGAGCAATATAAACCTTTAGTAAGTGCTGCATTTCTGTGAAAGAAGAAAATATCTCTCTTCAGGTTACAACAAAGAGGCAGAAAGTCACTCTGGCAGCACTTTGGTACTGCCAAGCCCAGCAGATGATTGTAATCACTGAACATGAGACTGCAAATCACACAGGACTTTTTATTTAATACTTTACTAGCTCCAGCAAAAGGTCTGATTTACCTTGCTCACAGAGTCATTTTTAGAAAAAACATCTTCCAGGCACTCAGCATTCACTAAACTCTGCAAAGAAGAGTTAAAAATAGTGCCAAACCCAGAAGGCAGTGACACTTGGCAGGAGAGGCTGTTTAAGTTATTGATAGGAATATCTGGAGAAAGAAAGCAGGATGTGAGATGGAAGTTTGTGGTTCAGAGAGAGGGACAACACCTTCCACTACAGGTAGGATTTATGCTCATTTCTTTTCAAAGTGAGCCACTGGCCATGCCAATGAGAGGTCAGCAGGCACAAATCTGTCCCACCAGGACTGTTTTTGTATCCCTCAAACTGTGGATCAGACCCTCAGGTGGGATGAAGAAAACTTGATTTAGGCATCCAGGGGTACATTAGTGGAGTTCTGCTCCATTGGTGAGTGGGGTTCAAAGCACCATTCAAGCCATCTGTCAGCTGAGAGGGAAATTCCATCTCCACAGGTTGAAATGGGAACTTTGATGCACACCTGTAGATGCCTAAATGTGGGTGTCATTCTGTGAGCTAAAGGTCAACAGTGGAAGCAAAGCCATCAGAGCTATACCAGTTAGCAGTAGCTATAACTCTGATCCCATTATTTTCCTGACTTCCAGCATATCTGTGTCCTTATTTACATTAACCAGAGTTAGTAGACACAGTTTGCTAGGAAATTCACTACTGGCAGCAGGATAGAAATGAAGGTATTTTACAGATCCTCGTAAAATAGATTGCTAACTCTTTGTGAAATATTAAATTCAGGGGCTTATGCCTGGAATATTTAATGCAGTTAATGATGTATCCTTGACGTCCTTTGTTCTTTTGTGGTTTGGCCAAAATGTTCGTACATCTGGAATTTGGCTTCTTCATAAAATATTAAGTCAACACAGAGTTGTCATCACATACATGAGAAATTACAGAGCTTTGTTTTTGAAAATTCACCTTCACTGTGTCTGTACTTTTGAGTAAAATGCCACATTTTAAGTATCTCTTTGGATGTAACAGAACATTTGCTGGTCTCAAGGAATGTAATACTTTACTTGCTTCAAATTGAGGCAAGAATTTTCCTCTGGCTCTGTAGTGCAATGCACACACTTCCTTAAATGAGCTTGGTTTGCCTGCAAAAACCTCCTGCAGGGCTGTGCAATGGCATGGCAAGTAATAGCTTAAACCTGCCTAGAGCAGCATCTTTTAAGAAAAAAATTCCAGCTGGTGTCACATTTAGTCAGCAGAGGAGATGCTGTCAGTGCTCTAGCTGAGACTGCCAGATTTTTAGCCTTGAAAATGGTAAGTTAGCCTTGTTCTTGTGTCCTGCTCTTCCCACTTCTTGGGGCAAACAGCTGTGGATTCACACACAGTCTACATGTGCCGAGACACGCTGAGAAACAGTGAACTGCAGTCAGTGCTTGCTCTGAGGAAAAGGAGCTCTGGCGAGGAAAATGCTAAAAATGAACTAAAACCTACCATTTGAAGATGATACCTCAGAATCTGAAGAAATAAGGAAAACTTGGAATTATTTCTCATAACTGTTTTTTGTTCTTTCTACAACCAAACAAACAGACTGTTTTAAGTAATCTCCTGAGGTAACGGATTGATCTGCTTTTCCAAAAGGGCTTTTATAGTCCTTTTCCTGTCTTTTCTGGAGCATGGTTATATGAAAGTTTATTCACCTGGGCTTTGACACAATTTGTTTTAGAGTTCATCTCTCTATCCTTGAATGGATTTTCCTCCTTCCCCTGATTATAGAGTATGGGTCTGAGTTCCTTATGCAAGATTTGATAATGGCTATTTTCTCTTTCCGTCTCTTTTTTTTTTTTTTTATCAGAGATTTTGCTCAGTAACTCAGGATTTATATCAGCGATAGAAGTTCATTTCTGTTCTTGGAGGAACTTGGGGGGAATTGAGCTTGGCATTTTGTAGATTAGTTGCTTAGCTTCCTAGCATGGTCTAGGAACATGTCTTCTTTCCCCCTCTATATTTAGCATGTCCACTGTAGTCTGAACTTTCTTCTGTCTCCTTTCATCCCATACATTAGCAGGCTTTTATAAGGTTTTGCTGGCTGGTTCTGTGAGAGACTGCGACAGCACATTTTGAAGTGCTATGTTGTTCCTGTTGCTGCTCTCCAGCAGTCATCCCTTTTGAATGGACTTCTATGATTTTGTGGTACCATTGTGTGGTTAAATTTCCTTAAGGAGCTGTCAAAATTTCTAGTTATACTGGTCAGTTTAGACTTGGTAGGTAATTTCAAATCTAGCCTGGGTACAAACAACTCCACTGACTCCACACATAAACACAGAGCAAGTTTTAACAGTGTATGAAATAGCTGATCTTCTGTATTTGTCACTTAACTCTACTTTATTTTAGGAATCAAATATAATCATTAAAAAGGCACAAACTTGTGAACACATTCACAGGTCATAGTATCCTGGGCTCACCATGTAACCTCTCACCAAATTAGGAGCTAATCAGCAGAGATGGTGCCTTTGAAAATTACCAGATCAAAAATACCTGGGCTGCCTTCAGCCTGCACGTTCCCAGTCCTGCTCCTAAGTCTGCCTTCACACAAAGATTTGGCTCCAACAGAGCAGCACATCACTGGAGAGGACAAGCAGTGAATTGACTTTGTTGACTCAAAAGAACTGAGATTTTCCAGGCTTTCCCACCCATCCCAGGGCAGGCTGTGGGACAGAGATGCCTCACCATCCCACTGGCCTTTGCTAGAGCCACTCAGGACTCAAGCCTGCTGGATATTTTCTTCTTACTGCTCCCTCTGGCTTTCCCTTTCCACTTCTGGCTGCTCCTACTTGTCATCATTCATATGTAAATATCTGAAGGGAGGATGCCAAGAGGGTGGAGCCAAGCTCTTCTAGGAGCAATAGGACAAGAGGCAATGGGCGGTAACTGATGCACAGGAGGTTTCACCTGAATATGAGGAAGGATTTCTTTACTGTTCTGAGCATTGGGACAGGCTGCCCACAGAGGGTGTGGGGTCTCCCTCACTGGAGATACTCAAGAACCATCTGGACAGAATCCTGTGCCAAGTGCTCTGGGATGACCTTGCTTGAGCAGGGAGGCTGGACCTGATGATTGCATCTGTGCTCCCTTCCAACCTTTCCCATTCTGTGATTCTCTGATTCTGTGATTTAGTGATTTCAACTCCACCTTCCACCTCATGGAACCACGTCTTCTCTGTCATGTTCACCTGTGCTGGCAGCTCCAGCAGTTCTCTTTCCAAACTGCCCTATCCAAGATGCCTCTCTGATTTCAGGCAGCCCAGCTCTCTAAAAGGCCAGGAGAGGAAAACTCATTTTTCTTGTCCCCAAAAAGCAGAAATGTATTTGAAGTCCAGTTAATCCAAAAGAGTGTTTCTTACCTCATTCTTTCAGCCTGATGAGGTTTCAGAACAAAACTGTGTCAGCCAATGTGGACACTGCAGATTCTCAAAAATCAAAAGGGAAGGGGAGGCTATTGAGCCAAACTGATGGGCATAACAATTGTCAGTGACAAAAAATATCACAACCTCACCAGCTGCAGCTGACCTGCCTCACTCCCTCCACTAGGTCTAGCCCTCAGCTAGATTTATTCTAACCAGATTTGTATCTGTCTTAGTCCTGGCTGCAAATCTGGGTGGTGAGTGATGGCTACACCGAGAAAATTGGAGTGGGTGGAAGAACGCTGCGATGTGCCTTGAGGCTGTGCCCAACGTTAGATCTTGCTCAGAGGCAGTGTCTGGTATTAGCTCATGAATAAAAAAATGCCATGCGCAGTCAACTGCCAGCCACTGGGAGCTGTGGGGACAAGATGAACCAGTTTTAATGAGGAAAAGATTCCTCTCATGTAATTCCGAGCTGATACATAGCATGAAATGCTTCTGTTTCTCAGGTCCCTATGCACAGCACAGTTCTATAGCTGCTGAGGTTCTTCTCTGAGACTCAGACTTTCATTAAACAAAGGAAAAAAAGAAAAGATAAAATGTCTGGCCTTCATAGCTGTGAATAAACCCTTCCAAGCATGAAAAGAAAGTCAAGTCTTGCCTGTGCATGGAAGCTGATTGCTTTAACTACTTAAAAATGCAGAATGGAAGACATTAGCCTGGTATAAAGCTATTTTATACCAGCGTAGCTAATCCCACACGGCAGGAAAACATATGGGCACAGCTCTCAGACCCTTCGATCCTCATAGAGGACTAAGCATATCAGAGGAGGCATTTTGGCCGATGTTGACAATCAGGAACAACCTAGTTTAGCACAAGTGATGCAGCTCCTGTACCTGAGGCAGGAATGCTACAGCCACTCAGCCTTTGGTTCATACAAAGCCTCCTCTTGCACAGCAATTACACCAACCTAAAACCTGGCTGTAACATTGCTCTAAGCAAGGCTGCTGTGCTCATATCAGAACAAATCAGCTCCAGATATGTCTGGCCATATCACAGCATTGGTTTTCCTTTTTGATACCAGAAGCCTGCACGCAGACATACCTTAGGTTGCAGACAAGTCACCTTGCTGGCAGAGCTCACTGTGCTTGGGAACTGTTCTAACCTTTCAGCAAAAGAAGGATCATTATGTCTGTAGAAACTGAGTTTCCCCTAAAAAGGATTGCTGTGAGAGCAGCAAGTACATCTTTGCAACAGAGCACAAGTCTAAATCTGCAGCTACCTTGAAACGTTTGTTCTGAGACAAGTGAGTGCTGTCATTCTGTTTCTAGGGGACACTGACCCTAATCAATATTTCATCCCCTTAATGAGCTGTTTCTGAGGAGTGTAACTCCAAGGGGCTTCTTCCAATGCTTTTTCCTGGTTTTCCTGTGACCCTCAAAAATTATTTTCTTCAAAAAGTCTCCTTTTCGAACACCTGGAAAAAAAAAAGCTTCAAATGATTTCTGCAGCTTATGTGAGCTCCCTGGGGCCTGCAGAAGAAAGTCCTTCTGGTCTCTTCCTCCCTTGTCCTCCAGCTCAGCTCTGCAGCTCTCTGTGGCAGATGGCAGAGCCTGATCTGTCCCAGGTAACTGCTCTGTGCCAGCACCTGGAACTGTGCCTGAAGGCTCTGGGCCCTCAGGACTCTGCCCTTGGACCTGTGCTTCCTTTGCATAGTCATCTTCCCAAATGGTCTCAGGCTACAAGAACAGTTCATGTCAGTGCTCCAGCAGCCATCCATAGACGTGGGCTATGGTATAGATTGTCCATGCAGTTACCAGCACAGTTCAGTAAAGAGATATTAGTACAAAACCCAGCTTTGCTTCCAAATTTCTTGTCTGAGCTTTTAGGTTCTAAATTTGCCTTTAGTCTGCCACCAGTGCAACACCAATATTTTTCAGAGAGTTGGAAGGCAGAAGCACATTTGTGAGGACTCTCAAAAAGTTCCTTAGCACTTCCAAAGTGGGGATGTTAATTTTACAATAGACCCTTTAATGTGAAATACCTCTGTCATACCTTGTTCCAGCAAAGTGTCTCCTCTTGCAGCACCCTGTGAGGAGATTCAAAGAGTGAAAACCTAGGGGCTGCCTGATGGGAAATTCTCACTATATTTTCATTGCCTGAGAGGGAAATTGCAAAAAGCTGCACTTAGATATTTAGGGGTGTTTCCTTTCCATTTTTATGCCTGTGGGTTGTTTCTGTGCTTACTTGCACACATATAGTTCGTTTTTGCATGTGCCAGTCTCTGGAGATTCAATTTTTTACGTTATTCAGTATTGTCTGGAGCCATACTGACTTCAAGATGTGAAAGGGACTCTTTTACTCAGTGCTGGGAGATGTCAGTAGCTTTGTTTCTGGCAGGTACGGGTCTAAAGATAGTTGTGAAAAGTCACTTTTTGAGGATAAGAGTAATTTTTACGCCTGAACAACATCCAATGGGCTTCTCAGTCCCCAGAACACAGGCAAAGGCAGTCAGGGGATTGAAAGGAAGCAGGGAAAAATTGCTTTCCTCAGAGAATTTTTCTTGACCATTTGCTAACTGAATGCACACAGACCAGTGTTTCCCAGCTCTTAAGAGATTCACCACAAGCTTCTGCTGTTTTTCCCTGCTGTGCTGCAAAGCAGAGTCTGTAGGGTTTGCTATGAGGCACACTGTTGGCACACTGCTCAGGAAAACCACCTCCTCACACTCAGGCACACTTCCCAGGTGCCACACTTCAACCACTAGGGCAGACAGGCCTTTCCCAATTCCTCCTCCCAACCTGGGCCAGCCGGGAGTGGCCTCTCCTCTCACAGTCCCTCCACCTGCAAAACCTCACACATCCAGGGCTGAAACTCATCAGCTGTCCCAGCCCTGTGCCTGTGGGAAACCCTAAGGAAGAGGATGGGGCTGCATATGAGCAGTGGGCTTCCTGCCTCCTTCTAGCATTCCCCATCCCTGCAGGTTGGATGGAGCACAGAGGAGCCTGATCTAGTGGGTGTCCTCCCTGGCCATGGCAGAAGGGGTGGAACTAGATGATCTGTAAGGTCCTTTCTAACCCAGACCATTCTATGATTCTCTGATTACCTCCTCAAGCCCAGGGCATTCAGCAGCACAGCTGGAGACATGGTCAGTCCTTGCTTTCTCAGGGCTTGTTAAACCTGCAGTGCGTGCCTCTGCTCAGCAGCAGGTGAGAAGCAGAGGCGAGTGTCGACAAAAACAGGCCTAAAGGGACCAATTTCTACAGGAAATGCCAAAAGACTGGAGTATATGAAGCACAGTTCACGAACTTTGGTAGGGGGGGGTAGCATTATCCTTCCAGGTGTAGGATTTTGAGAGGTTTCACACTCAGAGAGGACTCTGGAAATATGAAGAGCAGCTTCCAAAGAAGAATTAAAGCTAATCTTAGTCTGTGCAATATGGAAGAGAGCTGGGAGCACAGCACTAGAGCAGCTGGAAGATCAGCCTGTCCAGAGAAAATTGAGCTGCTGAGAGGGCTTGAGATGTCCACAGCCTGGCAGTGCCTTGGAGAGAGGCCTGGTAGCTTGGCAGCTACGTTGTTCTGCTCTGAGTTCCAGAAGGAGTGAGAGGTTTAGTTCAGAGCTGGTATTGGCTCTGCAGTGCTGCTCCTAAAAGCATTAAAAGATGCTTTCCTGTTTAATTTGGCTGATTTGTTGTTTTTCCCCTCTTTTCTTTCTCAGCCGTGTGGTAGTGGCTAGGCTTTGCTCTCACTTCTAGGCCTGTATGCTAGGCAGGAGACCTGTCAGGTGGGATGTGAGCCCAGAGCAGGGCCTGGATTTGGGACAGCTGCTTTCCTAGGTAAGAGACCTTTCTGCGTGGGATCCCTGGAAAGTCTCTTTGTGACTGCTTTCAAATTAATCCAGGTGTTATGCTGTACCATGAAAAATGCCTTTAAACACATGGAAGGAAACTCCCACAGACCCACACATTTTCCTTGGAACAAACGAGGACTCCAAAGAGATGGAAATGTAAGTGATGTGCTGCATGCAGTCAGTGGGAAGCATTAGAAACACTGGGATTACTTTGCAAATCGTTTTTCAAAGCAGAAGCAGTAGGACACAGCCACATCAGACACTTATCATTTTTCTGTTCACAAATGCTTTTAGACACTTAATCATAGGCTGTGGCATGTTCACAAGAGGATGTGCATTGGAGCAAATCCTTGGTCCATATGCTCTGGAGCAATCCCCAGTTCCTCCTCAGTTACAGCCAAAAGTGTCATGAATTTTGGGAAAATCATCTGTCTTGTTATCATTAGGAGGATGGATGTATTCCCTGCCATATATTATAACCAATGCTTTTTTCATTATTAATCTTTTAAATGAGAACAGTTACTCTCAAATGCAACATCTTCCTTTAATAATATCAGATTTTCAGAGCTTCTAATCTCTGCACCCAGACAGTATTTTGTTTCAGTCTGTCCTTTTCTGCAGCATGAAATTTGTTTTCTATGTCTCTTGCTTGGTAAATCACAATTTTTCATATGCTGCCACAGATGCTCTGCATGGCCAGACTTCATTCTATTAATGTTCACCTTCAGCCAAGCATTGCCTGCATGAGAATTTTGGCTCTTATTTGGTGTGGGGACTTAAAAAGGAGAGGCATATGCCTGCCACTGGCTTATGCGCCTGCTTTTGGGGCTTTTATTTTTCCTCTATGCATTCTTTTTTTTCTGTAAAGCATCATTTAGTTAGAATCTGGCAGGTCTGTAAAGTGCTTGAGTATCTGGGAGCACAGACAGAATTTCTCCCACACAAGTCATCCCACCAGAATCCACCCTGCTGCCCTATGACAGCAGGAAGGAAGAATCGAGGGGACAGAGGAAAAGAGTAATTTATTTCTTAGCAAGAGATAGATCACTGAACAAGAAACTTTCAAGCCCAGTAAGCTACTGAGCAAACATGAACTGTGCTAGAGAGTGAGCTGCAAAGGGGAGGAGGAAAAGCCAGTCTCTGGGGATGGGATAATGCACATCTGACATCCTTGCCTGACTTTTCAACAGAAGGCTAGAGGAACACTGCAGCAGATTGCTTGGGGAGGCTGCCTCCTCCCCAGCACAGAATCCTTTCAGCAAAAGCCACCTCTTAGGAGCAGTTGAAGGTACTGCTGTACAGTACCTGGGCACAGGTATGGCCACAGGGTCTTTCAAGGGCTTTCTTGTATTGTCTTGTCACCCTCCAGCTCTGTTCCACAGAGGGCACTGACAAAATATTCGCCTTCTATAGGGGCAGTGTTATGAATGGATGATGTAGGTTTAAATCAGCTCTTGCCTATTGCCCTGACCTCTGGCAGCATGTGGTAGCTGTGTGGAGATGGCCAGCACCCCAAAATCCACTCTGACTTACAAGTTCTTTAATAATGGCTGACTTGGTCTATTATAAAATGTATTATTTATTAATAGACACAAAACTAACAGACATAAGACTTAAACCAGGCTATTACTACAAGGCATAAGACAAAGGGTAATACTAGTATATACATGTGGAGTTAAAGGTACCATAAAATTACAGCTAGCTAAGAAATAGTACAGCTTAGGATCCAATGTTTCTTACCACCAATTCCTCAAGGGGGTAAGCATCGAAATCCTCTCTCTCAATCCCCAGGGAAGTGACTTGAAGTTGCATCCAGCTCCAAGGAGAAGATCTCCTCACAGTCCTCAAAGAGGGTGTGAGGGACTTCTGTTCTGTGATAATTTGCATGGGCTTTTATGGACATAAAACCCATGTCTCTTGGTCAGGATATTTCTTTCATCTCTTCCCACATTTGCTGTGCAAACTAAGATGTTGATTCTTAGCTGTGGGCCTGAGCCCCTTTGGAGCCAGAGATAACTCATGTTGGGCTTGTGACCTGCCTGAGTCATCTCTTGTGGATGCACCAGCCATCTGGGGTAGAGAGGGGAGATGTCCTGCCCCAGGCAGGTTGCCAGTTTGAGACAGGTACTTACTCAAAAAATTATTGCTGTCTTCTTGGTTATCAGCCATGGTTCTTCTGACCAGAGTTTTACATTGTGTCTTGTTATGCACACACCACCTTCCCTCTGCCAGCAGAGGAAGAAGCTGACTTGGAGCCAAGACAAATGAAATGTTCTCTGCTCATTGCCCAAGTTGAGTAAAACACTGAAGATAAATAAATGTGTGCCTAAAACTGCTTGGATTTACCATTTTGATATCACAGACTAGCCTGCTTCAGGGAAAGATTCTTAGGGACATTTTTATCCTTGTCAACCTTAAATGGGGAAGGATCATGGTGCCTAACACCCTTCCAAGGGAAAGGGAAATCCTCAAAGATGTCCATGATCAACAGCCTAGCTTCTCAGACAGTGCTACATCTGCTTCAGCCAACGGTGGCCTCTGGGAAGTTTAGATCCAAACTCTACCTGCTGGGCCCAGGTGGAGATAAAGCTACCTTTACCCACCTTATATGCTGCAGCTGTTTTGCAGGTAGGTAGTAGAGAGCACAGCCTGCACTTGGGGAAAAGCTCTTGCTGGCTTTGAATCATTTTGCATGTTTGGTGGCACATCAAGCTATTTACATCTTTATGATGTTGCACAGCACTCAAGCAGGAAAGTGCTTTAAAATTATAAAACTTCTTGTAAAGGAATTCATAACCTTCCTGTGCTCATCAGAGTATGGCTCTGAATGGGAGATTCCCTTAAAGGGAGACCTGCAAGCCAAGGTGATCCTGCTGCTGTCTAGAAGGAGGAGATCCTGTAGCCTGAGGCAAGAACCTGTACCTCCTCACTGTGCAAACTTGTCTGATAAGACATTGTGGATCCTCTTTGGATGCCAAGTGCCCACCAAAGCCACTTTATCACTTCCCCTCCTCAACTAGATGGGGGAGAAAAATCCTGACAAAAGGCTCACAGGTCAAGATAAG
Source organism: Vireo altiloquus (assembly GCA_013396875.1). NCBI lineage: Eukaryota > Metazoa > Chordata > Aves > Passeriformes > Vireonidae > Vireo > Vireo altiloquus. Next base: position 766,742 of record VZRF01003085.1, read on the forward strand.
GACAGGGAAGGATCTCTTACCCATTAGTGTCATGGGCAGAACCGACTCAACTTGAGAAAAATTAATATATTATCAATTAGATCGGAGTAGGATAATAAGAAATAAAAACTAAATCTTGAAACACCTTTCTCCCATCCCACCTTTCTTACTGGGCTTAACTTCACTCCTGGTTTTCTCTATCTCCTCCATCCACCTTGGAGCTGACTGGCATTGGCTCTGTCAGACATGGGAGAAGCTTCTGGTCCTGTAGCCTCCCCACTATCAACACCTTGCACATAAACCTACCCCACAAAGTAAAACGGGGAAGCAGAGCTCTGTCCTGGCAGCACATGTGACCACTGAGAGGGTTTGGTGCACTGTGATGGGCACTCGTGGGAGACAGAATTTAATGCAGAGCCATGTGATGCTGTGTGGAACTGAAACAACCACTGTGGGATGGTGGCACCTGAAGTGCCCTTCCAGGACTGGTCACCACCATGGCTTCATCCAGGTAGGAGGAGCAGCATTCTCCTGTGCACAGTGTGGAACAAGGCTGGTGAGGAAACGCAAGAGGGAGCACAGAACAGTGTTTAATAATGAACATCTGGCTCTCAAAGCCTGATTTATCGACACCGAGACAATAGAGTATTGTGCTGTGTCACAGGGACCCTTTGACTGGCTCTATTCATTCCTACAGATATATGAACTGCCCATCTCTTATAAATGATCTCCTCCTGTCTTAGGTTGTTGCCTTCTCACTTCTTTTCTCTCTTGCTCTTCCTGGAGGGTATTTTTGAACTGTAATATATAAATATCTGACACCAGTGCATTATTTTTTTTCCTTGTCTGTGTCAATGGCAGCATGTAAGAATGTTGTCTAAGGGGGATTTTCCTACTTGTAGCAAAACCAGATCCTCTCATTATGGTTTTTTTACCTCTTTCATACAACCTCTTTCATACTTTGGCAGGTAATGTGACCAGGCAATCTGTGGTAATTACTACTGACTGAGGACTAAGAAATCAGGTGCTCTGCTGCTAATAGCAAACCTGCCCTTGCCAGGTTCTTTCTGAATGGTGCCACCAAACATTAGTGACGCCTTGAAAATCCCTCAGGAAAACCGAATCTGCATTGTTATTGTGTAAATAGGATAACAAAGGCACAGTCAAGTCCCAACACAAATTATTAACTGTGATTCTGGGAGACCCCAGTTTTTGGCTTCCCAGTGTTGATGCCAAGGGCCCCATTCTCATGTATTGTGAGATCTGTATTTCCCACCAATATAGAGTGGAAGAGAATTACTGTTTAAGAATAGAAGGAAGCGTTTGCTATCTCTCTTCTGTTTCCATTTCCTTTGGCCCAAATAATGCTGTGAAGTACAAGATTGGATGAGGGAAAAGTATATTATAAAAGTAGTCAAAACGTAGCATTCAACTAAGGAAATGTCAGCATTAAAATTGTTTGTGCAGTGTCAGTTAAGGCCCCTCCATGCATACGCATTTGAAGACAGATTATAGTCACACACATTGCTTCCCCGCCTCATTTAGTACCCAGAAAGGATGATGCTCAATTAGAGCAGTTAGTCAATGATCTCTTCTATCCTTACTGTTGTGGAAGGGTCCTGTGTTTTACTTAATGCCCATCTTTAAACCCTGTTCTGGATACAGCATTACTCACTTTTTCCTGGGCACATCTCTGGAATTCTTTGGTGTTTGAGTGTTTCACAAACACAAGTACTTGTCACAGCCTGCAAGTTAATTAGTGAGACCAACCCCCTTGTACCAGGGAGGGAACGAAGACACAGTCTGAGGCTGGAAATCATCTTTAAATTTGAATGTTCTGTGGAAAGACGTTGAGGTGCTGGAACATAACAAGAGGAGGGCACCAGAGCTCAGGAGGGGTCTGGAGCATAAGTCTGATGAGGAGCACCTGTGGGAGCTTGGGAATGTTTTATCTGGAGAAAAGGAGGCTCTGGGGAGACCTTATCACTTTCTATAACTACCTGAAAGGAGGTTGTAGCCAGGTGGGGATCAGTCTATTCTCCAAGGCAACAAGTAAGACGACAAGAAGAAAACGCCTTACTTTGTACCAGGAGTGCTTAAGATGGGATATTAAGAAAAATTTCTTCACTTGAAGAGAAGTCAAGCATTGGAAGAGACTGCCCAGGGAAGTAGTATAATCAGCATCCCTGGAAGTGTTAAGTGTAGATGTGGTGTTTAGAAACATAATTTTACAGTAGATTTGGCAATGCTGGGTTAGTGGTTGGATTCAATGATATTAGAAGGCTTTTCCAGTCTTAATGATGCTAGTATAACAATGAGTGTTTCCTTTGTTTTTAACTGCTTAATATGATCATATGATCCAAGCTTACAGCAGAATGACTTCACTTTAGGATTACCACTGCTCAGGTCTTCCCCTACAAAACAGCCATGCAGGCCTCCCTGCTGTTGCCTGTGTACGAGCTGGGGAGATGCTGTGCTGGAGCTCTGAGCCTTGGCACTCAGCAGCGACAGGTAGATCAGGCTAGTTAAACATGGAGTAAACCCAGCAGATCTGCTCTGGCACATCCAGGCAGACAGAGCAGGAGAATGTCTAAACCCTGCTGGCAGAGCTGCCTGGGCAGGCTGTGAGCCAGCAGCCTGGGCTTGGACACAAGGGCTGTGGTGGGCAGGAGGCTGGGCACACGGTGCTGGAGCCCACGCTGGAGGCTGATCTTTCTGAGCAGTACAGGCAAAGCTATTATAGCCTTGGCCTCGGGTTTTCAGGATTAAAGGCTGCATTGATGCTGCTGGAGCCAAGAGGAAGGGTCAGTTTTCGGAAAGTGTCACCCAAAAACTGCAGGCCTCTTTCAGAAATAATCTGCAAGCAGTTTGTACGCAGTCATGTGGGAAATCTGTGGCAGGCTGGAAATACAATGCAGACATCCATCTCCCAGCCCAGTGTTTTAATAACAAAGCTGTACTTACCAGATACTCACCTACTTAGTTATTTTTTCCCCTATCAAAAACATTCTTTATACAAGTCTATTTTTTTTTCCACAACAGCTTTGCAAGGGTGGATCTCTGTTATAGACCGTATTTTTCACACTGAATGCTGAGGGTATTCTAATGAATTCAGTTTGTAGAGCCCTGTGAAAATATTTTTGACAATTAACATTCAAGCACTCCAAATACATTTGCTAGCCTGCAGGAACCTAAAGCAGTGAGAATTTAATTCACCAGTGAGATGCCTTGCAAAGGGACCTGCAGCTAAAAAGTATTGGCATTTTAGGAACCACAGTCCAAGGGGAAAAATGCTAAAGTGTGTTGCATTCAAAAGTATGGTTGAGTTGGGGTAAACAGAAATGCTGTTCTGTGAAATGATGCTTGGGGAATAGCTAGTCAAACCTTTCTGCTTTGTGGAATTTATACTCAATACTTCCAGGCACAAGATCGATCTCTTTGAAACTTTTTGGTCTTTTAACTCTTCTTGTTAGTGTTTTTCTTTGCAAGATTAGATAAGACTTTAGCAGCTAATTTCAACTGGTACTTAATTTTTACAGAAACTGGATACTTGGTGACTCAGGAGGAAAAAGGATCAGTCCAAGCCATTGTCCAGGAGATGGTAAGGCCAGAGCATTGTGATTGTTCTTAACCTAGTTAGTCAAAGCTTGATATATATCAAAGAAGAGCACACTTCCCTCCACACTGCAATATAAAAGAAATGCAGTTAACTGAAAAGGTTATTGTGAGAAGCTCTGTTTAGACACTCGTTACTGTGTTTCTTTACCTGCCTGCTACAGAGAGGGTTTAAGAGCAAAGTCATCCTCTCTGCAGGGTGCAGAGCTCTATTGGCTATTTTAAGACATAGAGGCAGCAGGAGAGGAAGGACTACTGATGATTTGAGAAATGATAATCACTGTGCAAGGGCAAGATGCACAAGCGCCAGTGACTCAGAAAATTGTGTGCCAGCCGGAGGGAGGACTGCAGGGCGAAGGGGATGGTGGAGGAACAACCTCTGCACAGCCCAGGCTCAGGAAGCTGCTCTGTCAGGCACAAGCATGCTGTTGTGACTCAGTTCAAAGCCACAGCAGCCAATTGTGAGATATTTTTGAGCAGTGAATTGTGCACAACTTATTCGTTCCAAAGCCTGCATCTACCTCTTTGCAATCACATTGCAGAGATTTTTGTGGTGCCAGAATTATGATTTAAGGACTGGTTCTGTTTTCACTGCATGGGATATGAAGGGTCATTTCTGGAGAGCTGTTTGTGTAAGCTGCAGCAATGAATTAATGATTAGATGGGGGAGAGCAAGCTAAAAAACCAAGCAGCTAAACCTGTGGCTATATTTTGGACCCCACATTCTTCCTGGATTGATGTTGATTACAAGCATCTAAAGTAGCAGGAGACAAATCTGGTGAAATAACTACCCATGGGGACTCTCCAAGACTGCAGAGGGAACATAGCCAGGGTGTCTAACTTGGACATCTGAGGTTTCATATGATGCTACAACATTGAGAATTTGAGGTTAAGAGGACCCAGTGTCATCCCCTGGTGAAGTGAAGGTGGGTTTCTGTGTTGTACAGAATACAGAAGCCTTTGCTGAAAATTAGAGAAAATATCTGTAGCAATTCAGATGAACAACTGCAGAGATGTTTGGGAAGTGCTGTAATACTTATGATAATTCATGAAAAGGCTATTGCTAAAATATGGAGGCAGAGACAAAGATGATGAGAAACAAACCCTCAGGCTGAAAAATGTTTTCCAGTACTATGAAACACATGGTGTCCCTACAGCAGCAGAGCATGGATCACTTCGATACTACCCTAAAAAGTCAATTGCCTAATTGTCCTGTGCAATTCCTCACCCAAGGAGGTGTCTTGCCCTAGGTTCTTCCCTTCTCCCAAGTCCTGTCATTATTAGCAGTATTTGTGGCTTCTGGATCCCAGGATGAATTCGTAGGCTAGTGAAACCCCACGGCTCCTTCACCAGTCTTCCAGCCAGACAGGGACAAACTGGCCTTGGTGTGAGCCCATATCATTGCACACAGAGCAAAACACAACACTCAAATGTGAAGGGCTTTCAAAAGGAGTACTTGGGGGTTTTACTGACATATTGTCCAGAGGGAAGTGGGAGAGAGAGATTTGGAAGAAATGTTAGAGAAGTGTTAAGAAGCTGTCAGTGTGATGCTGTCATGTGTTAATTAATGCAGGGGAGAAGATGATTATACTGAAATTATACAAATAGCCTTATCTCAGGTTAGCAGCAATTGACTGGAGTTTAAATCATTCACCAGAATTAATTAAACATTGCATCCAAATGCCTCAGAAATTATCGTGGTGCAAATCATCCCAGAACAATAGCAAGCCTCACCATTAGTTTGTATGAGTGGGTTTACTCCACTAACTTCAAAATACCTTATCAAACCAGCCAAACAATAGGAAACAATAATCAAAGGACTTATTTCAACCACTGAACAATTCCAGCAGCAGCTCAGAAGAAGAGATGATAATGTTATCAATTTTCCCAGCACGATGTCTCAGAACTAGCTCAGGTTATCAGACTAAAAGCCATTACAAAGAAAGAAAAGATATCAACCTGAGGGGCTGCCTCTCTGCTCCTGGAGAGATACTCAGAAACAGGCCAAATTTACTACTTCATTCTGAGGCAAACTTTGCCACCATCTACCCATCTACAGATATTTCCCCACGTGGTTATAGAAGCCAGGGAAAATCAACACCATCCACTCCAGGTAAAGGTAGGTAGATTTAGTTTGAGGTGAGGCTGTCCTTAGAGCACTAAGAGAACATAAAGTACAGTCTTTGGAGACGTCTGGGCTTCAGTGAGATTTGGAGATCCTTCAGCTTCAGGGGTGACATAAAAGGGTCTCCAAAGCTGATGGGATTGCTCAGGATGGAGAGCTTCATGTGTGGGAATGTGGACAGTCCAGGAAAGGAGCACTTCCACTCTGCTGCCTGCTTCCTCTCCTAAACCCCAGGAAGATATGTGAGCAGAAAATTCTTAATCTTACAAGTTGCAGGTAACATTAATCTGAAAATCCTCCTGTAGCTGTAAAAGTAATTCCAAACTGCAGGTGTTCAGAGCTTGTAAATCTCCTTATGACTGCATGCAAACCCACGTAAAAGCACAGGAAACTCATGTACCCATCACCAGTGAACAAATTAAATTAACATCTAGCTTGTTACCAGAGTCCTTTTTCTACAAACTTGTCAGACACTCATCCCAGCAGAGGTAGAGGTGCCTTTTGAAGTGTCCCTGTGAGCCACCAGCCAAGCTCGTCACCTCAAATAACAAAGCCTTCAATCCTCTGCCTGCCTCATCACAAGCATGCCCTTCTCAGCTCATTCGATTGCTCTTGCTGGACTTTTTGACATAAGCTGCCTCTCTCCAGCTACATTTTCTTCAACAGTGCCTAGGGACTCTCCTGTGACAACTGATGATAAGGTGAATTTGTTCTACACAAATTACAGTTGCTGTTTCTCCCTTCCCTGGGGAGAGCAGTGATTATTTCCCTCTTAGGAGCTGTGCTGGGTTTCTGGCATTTGCACTGTCTGGTATGTCACTAAGGGGAGGTGGTGCAAACCTGTGTGACTTCCAGCGCATCTCTTGGCTGCTGGGCTCCCAGGCACTGGCCCCCAGTCCTGTGGGTCTGGTCCTCAGGATAACACAGGATAAGCAACAACCATCAGTCAGCTAATGCTTCTTAAATTATTTCTTTTATTGTTACACTTCAAGCAGTGTATTAAAGACAGTTTGAGTCAAGAGGGAAAGTCAGGATCACAATGACGTATTTTTTGATACAGGGCATATCCATTGCCACCATCTGGCTGGGTTCTCTCTGAAGGTGCTTTTTTTTCTCTCTCCTACTGCAAAATGCTTGTGCTGGTCAGCATTTCAGCATCTTGGTTGTACTCCCTGAAAAGGGTGCATGGATTCTTTGCAAGCTGAGAAGCTTTCCTCTGATTCCTTAAATGGCTACCTAGAAACAGAAAGTAGACAGGAATAAAGGAGGTGTTTATTTAAAAGACCTTCAGATGTACAATTTGAGCTCCAGAGGGTCCTGCCTCAGTGGGTTCCTAAATGGATGACAGGTCACGAGTTCTTCACACTTTTGTATCAGCATAAGTTCACCAACTAGAACTTAGAACTTAGAACTTTTTTTTCAAGCTTGCCCTTCTCTCCCCAAGATGAAGGTTTACAGTTCTTGGACCTAGGACAGTCTGGGTGTCCTTGGAGAGCAAGCTGGAGAGCTCTTATGTCTATCTTAGCATAAGAGAACAGCATTTAACAAGCTACAGGAAACTTCAGAGTTACACTAACAGTACAGGATTTGAAAAACATAAAAGTTAAAACCTAAGGCATCACCTCCACCTGCAGTGGGGTCCCCCAGGCACTCCCACTGCAAGTCAACCTGTTGGGGACTACCTGGGGAAACCAGGCCACTTTGCAGTGCTGCAGGTGTCTACAGTGCAACAGGGGACACTATAAGGCCAGGGACACCTACCACCCACAACTCTGAGGTGCCTTTACTTATATTATGACCATGTATACAGCTCTCCAGTGTACTTAGGACTGGAGTCACAGCCCCAAGGTCTGTCCGACAGGCAGCCAGGCAGAGCAGCAGGGCAGCTGCTGCCACACCACTGCATTTCAGAGAGGCACACTGAGCAGCCAGGGCTCAGCCATCCCATGTGTGCATGTCAAAGTCAACACAGGAAGGCAGCCCTAAGGGAAAAACAACCTTCCTCTTCACCACTCACCTTTGTCACCTCTTCTGTGAGTGATCAAATTCCCAGCTTTGCTCTGGAAACCTTCCAAAGCTCCCCTAATCTCTGCAAGTTTTCTGTCTGCCTTTTCCTATCTTTGTGGTGGTTGGCAATTTTCTCATCCAGTTATTAAAAAATGATCCTAATATGCAAAGGGCACCTACAAAAACAACAGCAGTAAAAAAGATGCTTTATGCATAAAAAAATGAGTACCAAAATCTGGTTGGAAGAAAATACAAAATTTTAATTCTGCTGTGTGAATGGCACACAGAGAATGACACAGTTTCCAGGTGTGTTCAAGGAACAAACACATTTCTGATGTAATTACAGGATTAGGCATAAACAGTAGCAGTCAGCAGTGTCAGGAGGTTTAGAAAAAGGAAACATGATATCTAGATGGCTACAGTTCAGAATAATGCACCAGACAACATTTTATTAAAAAAAAAATCACATGTACCCAAAAATGGAATAGAGAAAGGAGTAGACAAAGCCACAAGATCACCTGAAATGGAACCAGGTAGGAAAACTAATGAGACCAAATCCCTCTGAAAGAGACTTTGTTTTGGTCCATGCAAGTTACTTACCAGGAGGACAAGATTTGTGCAGCAGCCACTGCCCAGCCTGATGCAGGATGCCCAGGAGCACCTCTAACCTAAAACAGCAGAGCACAAGCTCTCATCCCTGCAGTGTGGGTATGATGCAAGTCTGAGTGCAAGCCTTGGTCTGGCCTGTCATTTTTGTATCAACAAGGTGAGCCATGCCTCTTGTTTTGCTTACACTGTGGACTGCTGTAATTCCTTTCATCAGTTGCCAGCCCTTGGTATATCTCTTTCTGGTTTGAGGGCTTTTTTTGTAGCTGAAAAACTGGAAGTAAATTGGATTTTGTGTTTGCTCTGAAAGCTCTCCAAATGTTCATGTAAATGAAAAATCTTCATCCTCTACACTCCTATGGCAAATAAAATTTGTTATTTTTAAATCTATGGTAGGACAAAGGAATAAGACATTAGTAAATCTTGTTTCCAATGATACTGGTTAGAAAGAGATGCTGTGATGCCAATTGTATTTCTTGTGCCCTGAAAGGTCTGCTGGTCTGCTGCAGTGTGGGTGGGGCTGAATGATGTGGGGAGCCCTGGATGGAGCTTGAGTACGTGAGTTTCATTAACACCTGTCCTAAGCTACACAAAGGGCAAAAACAAGATCTGTTCTCAGTTTCATTCTTCCTTGTGACCCGGGTTTGGTAGTGTGGTCAAGCATCTCTCCTTGATAGGAAAATGCTGTGGTGAATTTTGCCCGCAGTCAGTGGTGAGCAGCAGCAGTGAAGCTTTCCATGTTCAAGCCCCTCGCAGTAGGATGGATGCAGAATCTGTAAATGAAAGAGGGTTATATTGAAAACACTACTTTGCCATTGACTCACAGCATCTCTTTCACAAAATACTTCCCTTACCCTACCACCTTCATTAATTTATACAGATACAATTAATTAGAAGGAAATACTGGCTTTTCAGACTCTGAGAAAGAGGGAGACAAGAGTCTCTGGGCCCAGAATTTCCAGAAATTTTTCACCTGTCTGCTCAAACGCTGTAGGGAGCTGTACAAAGTCTCACTAGCTTCGCCATGGGTAGACTCTTTGGACCAGGTTTCATTATATTTCTCCTACAAGTAATCCCAGAGGACTTCACTACATACATGTACAGAAAAGGTTGTTTAAGTTCCCATCTCTACCTCTGGATATTTGTTTCATGTCTCAGGAGTGGGGATGGAATAAGCTTACATTAGTTTGTCTTCAGCAAACGTGGAAGCAGCCCTGTGAATATAGAGTGCAAATGTCCCTCTTCACATGACTTCTGCTACCAGGAAAAAAAAAAGCAGCACTCATGATATCTTGTCAGGTTCCATAATATTGCTGGACCCTTTCCTTCAAGCATGCTTTCCAGATTTTTAAGACAAAGTGAGAAAATTTTATTCATCAGAATACTTGAAAATTGTTGAATTAAATACTGAAGTCACTGGAAGTCTTTTTGTTGGCTTAAGAGGAATGCTGGTTGGTCACCTGTAGTCCTGCATATGGGACAGCTCTCCTGTCTGGTGTCATAGGCTTAGCTCCTATCAAAAGGATTGTAAAGTCTTCAGGAGCACCCAACAGGTGAACAAGCAGCTTTCTGAGCTTGCAGACATTTGGGTGGCTCTATGTCCCTGAGAAGCTTCGGCCAACAGCTGTGTTTCAGTTCTGTGGTGTGTTACCAGGCAGGAGGAGGCACAGATGAGGAGTGCACCCCTGATACAGTTCAGTCTGTTGACAGGTGGAGGAGTTCCTGCTTTCCAAAATGAAGGGAAGAACACATAGAGCCTTGTTCATATCTCCAGCTTTCTTTGACACATCTGAAAAGAGACTGAAACTTTCCTTCTCTGGGATTTACTCCCAGCAACTATTAGTGTCACTTTGGATTCAGTCGTCCTTGGTTTCCCTTCCTCAGTCCTTTCCAATGTGCTGCCCAACACATACTGAATATTCTATAGTTTTAGGCAGAGACATGCCTTGGAGGAAGATGTTTTAAGAACATCCCTATTTTCTATATCCTTAGCAATAAATCCTGTTCACAGGATAATGTGGTGCCCACTGCATGCAGACCATTCTGGAACAGCAGTTTGCTTCAGCCTACAAATAAAATGGATTACTTCAGTTATTTTAAGGTATTTCCAGTCACAGTTATTCCTCAACAACACGGATGGATATTTTTCCAAACTAGGACACAGCTGGTTTATATTATAGCTTCACTCACAGCACTTGAGAACGAGTCAGATGAGTCATCCCAAGAACCTTTCAGATGTGGGGTGGGAAACCTATCAGGAGCTGATCTAATATCCAATGGCCTGTTACATAGAGCAGATAAGCAATGGATCTGGTGCAAAAATCTCAGCTTCTGATGCCCTTTCTCTCTTTCCAAAGAGAGAGAAAAAGTAAGATAGAGCCAAGCTTGACTGTGCACGGAGGAGATCATTGGTATGTTGCAGGGAGGAACACGGCACAAAGTTAAATCAAACTTCTGGCAAAACCAACAGGCTTTAAAATCATGTCTGTGGGGGTTGGAAGGGTTAGTGTGGGTGCAGGAAGGGTTAGTGTGGGTGCTGGCAGAGCCAGGTGCTGTTGGGATGACTGTGTCACACCCTGCAGGGACCTGCCAGGCCACCTGTCTGGCTTTGGGCACCTGGAGCCTGCTGGGCAGGAGGAGGTGTGGGGCCACCCTGACCAGCACTGGACTCAGCCTCCAGGGAAGAGTGAGATGCATTGGCCACAAATGAGCACTGGAAACCTGGCTGGTGACTTCGGCCCTCTGTTGAAGACCATCAGAGGATGTCACTATCATGGTAATTCACACATAACCTGTAAATAAGAAGTTCCCTGTGGCTGCCTTATCCTTCACTTAGGAAGAGGATTTTTGCAGGCCTGGGCCTGTCATTGACTGTCTGCAGAGCCTTGGGTGAAGAGCTGTGGAGAGTTGTTAGTGGGTAGTGCCTCCTGCAGGAACTGAAGGTTTGGGAAACACCTGCCAGGCAGTTTGATTTTTAAATGCATAATTGTCCATAGCCCTGCTGGGCCTTGTTTCTGCACACACAGAGATGGTATGGGACTAATGTAGGAGAACCACAAAGCTCTTCACCCCGTTATCAGATTAAAAGTGTGTAATGGAGAAGGGAAGATCATTTAAGCACATTCTGACATGGGGAGAAAAAGGGAAACAAAAGCCTTACTTCAAATAAATAACTTTAATAGCCATCCAGGTTTTGGCAAACTTAGACCCCATAACAGTGCTCCAAAACATTACATGAGAGGCTGAGTGGGACATAACTAAAGAAACCATGCAGATGAAAGTCTCAGTGCTGCTTATGTCTTACAGCTACTGTCCACTCCCTATATGAATGTGGCTGGTAGACAAAGGGCTTGGCAGGCTAACAAAAGAAATGCCATGTTGTAAAAACTTTGGCAAGATCTCAGCTTGTCTGAGGAGAAAGGAGAATAGGTCTCTTGTAGAAGATGTAAATGGCAAGCTCCCATCCCTCAAGGGGACCATGTGTGTCCCTCTGAGGGGAAATCTGTTGTTCACTGCTGGCCTAGGTGAAAGCAGCAAAAGTTCAGCAGGGACCAAAGCAAAGGAAGCCTCCGTGGTTCATGTGTACAGCAAGGCCAGAGGATGGAAACTCTTCTGCATGGCGTTGCAGTATGACAGAAGTGGAAGAACTCTGGCACGTCTTTCCTTCCAGCTTCCCTGGACATTGATTGGGAAAGGGGGCTGGAGGAATCACCTTCTTGACATTGTATGCTTCTGCATTATGGGATTTGTATTCTCTGGTCCAGTGGAAGAATGTTTTCGTTCTTGGTATATTATTTAAAAGTCCTTATTTCCCCTGATATTTTTATCACACATTACCAATTTTCTAGGCTTCATAACTTTGCATTTTTATCATCTCTGATCTTCCCCTCTCCCTCTCTGTCATATGGTGCTTTTCTACTTCTGATTGGAGCCTTCCCTTTGCCACAGAAACCAGAAGGGATTTTAGCCAATGTTGTCTTCATTATTAATTGTGGGAATGTGATTATTTTGATTTGAAAAATTGTTGCTTTCTGTTAGCCTTTTGTCTTTGCCTTTCCTCCTGTTTGCTTATGATTTGCTTATAATTTTCTTAGTCTGGAGGAATTAGCCCTTCTGAATCATCACACTCGTGTGCCATTTATTAAGCGGGATTGTCCTCTTTCCCCTGGTAAGCAGTACGACTGTCACTCATTGCCTGAGATTTTGCAGTGTGAGATGTGCACAAAACCCCAGGACATAAATCTCTCCCTGGATATCAGCAGCACCTTGCTGCTTCCCTCTTAATTGGGGTCAGACCTTGTAACTGAAGTCCCAGAGTTTTCATGTCTGAGGACGTGTCTGTGCTAAGGTGAAGGCCTGCATTGTTGCACAAACACTTCTTAGTTTGAAATTACCTACAAGAGGTCATAACCAAGGGGAAAATGTATATTTACTAATTTCAGTAAAGGAGCTGCTTTACTAAGGAGCTGCTCAGCCCATGGCACCAGCTCCCAGGTGAGTATGGTCACAAGATGCTGTAGCTCCTGAGGAACTTTTGGGCCCTGCACAGGTCTTGCATAAGAAGAGGCCGCTCCATTTCGCAGCCACTGTTTTTCAACCCTCCTGTACCCTCAGGGGCAGAGTTTCTCAGTGTTAGAAATTGTAATAAGATCTATGGGCAGAGCAATTATCCCAAGGCAGAACTGCATAGTTGGAGCAAAGAAGCTTTGTCAGGAATCTGCAGAGCTTCTCCCTTGACCTTGTGCCCAGGGATGTGGTGATGCCCCCACCCTTCTCATCCTGGACAGCTGAAGGTCAGGCAAAGGTTCTTAATGTATCTGCAGTTTACACATAAGGAAACCTTAAACACACCTGCAGACAACCAACACTGAAGGTTAAGCATAGAACAAGGGGAGTCTTGCTCAGAGCTGGCCCTGTGGGCATTGAGGGAGGATTGGCAGTGCCAGAGGCCCTCCACAAGACAAATTGGATAGGAAGGGGGCACGGATCCTGCAAACAGACTGAGGCTGATGTAGCCAGCAGCCAGGTCTTAGCTTGATCCAAGGCTGCTGGAAGTGGGAAGGGTTCCACAGCATCTGCTCATGGCACCACTGACAGCACACTGGGGCTGACAGAGGTATCGCAATCCTCCCCTTGACTGTGAATAAGACAGACAGGGATGCTGGGCAGAGCAGGAACAGGAATATGTACAACCAAGGTCTCACCAGCTCTTACTATTCTCACAAAATATGGTGTGAACCTGTGGTTTTGTAGCCAAGGCCAGCTTTGGCTGTAGGGCCACAGTGCCAGTGGCACACAGGTGAAGAGGGTTTGTGCACTCAGGAATTCAGGAATGACAGTGGCTGAAGGCCAGTCACATCCTGGCTGTGAGTGCTTGGCTAGAACTTCAGACAAGCTGCAGATGTTTCAGTCAGGCTGAAGTTACAAAGAATGAACAGGGGAGTACAGTCATGGCATTTTGTGAATGTCTTGACATATAATGTCTGCAAGCACTTGATACAATCCCTGCTAAGGAGATGATGAGGAGTGGAAACAGCATGGGCACTGCTGTTTTGCTCGTTATTTAGACACATAAACGTCTCATGGTGCCATTGACTGTGCTAATACAGCCTCATTTTTGAGGTAATTAGTTGTTGGATTAAACACAAATCAACTGTGATCTCTCTCAATAGGAGAGGAAGGGAAGATCTTTGCGTTGGCCGCAGAGAAAGCAGAACTGAGCAGGAACAAAGGAGTTGTGCTGTCAGCAGAGCAGATCTGCTGGAAAAATTAATATTTCAGAGAAGAGAAAAATTTCATATTTTTCTTCCTTCTGGGAAGATATGAAGTACACCAAAGTTTGCAAGGACCTTGATCTACTTCTGTGGATACTTTTATCAAAAACATTATTGCAAAGTCTGATTTACAAAGTGCTTAACATGTCAATAGACAAATTTGTTACTAAATAAACATATTTTTCTGCAAAAAGGAAAAAAATCTTAGTAACTCCTCATTTTTCATTACAAATCTTTTGTGTCCCCAAGAAAAAGAATGAAATTCCCTGAATGCTGGCCAGTTCCACCTGGGCCGGACTGTGAAAGGTTAAGACTAGAAGATGCAGATATAAGTCACCTCCTAAGTCACACTGCTAGGGAAGTGTCACTGCCAGGAGAGGGTGAGCAGGAGCATAAATATCATTATATACTGAGTAGCAAAGTAAAGGAGACACTGGAAGGAGAATGTTTATTTTGGAACGGATGTGAATTTTCTGGTACAGAAGCAAAGATCACAAAAAATGCAGTCAAATGCCTGATATTTGAATCACCATTTCATTTTAAGTACTTTTGTACATAGCTCTGGAGTGGAACAAAACTGAGCTAGATCCAAGGATGTGAAAAAGAATATGTGAGGTCCTGTGCCATTTCCCACTGGGAATCATAGAATCACAGAATAGTTTGAGTTGGATTGGGTTAAAGATCACCTCATTCCAACCTTCCTGCCATGGGCAGGGACACCTTCCACCAGACACAGGTGCTCAGAGCCCCATCCAACCTGGCCTTGAACACTTCCAGGGGTGGGGCATCTGCAACTTCTTTGGGCAACCTGTTCCAGTGTCTCACCACCCTCACAGTAAAGTATTTCTTCCTGATACCCAATCTAAACCTTCCTTCTTTCAGTTTAAAGCCATCCCCCCTTGTCCTATCACTACATAACCTCTTGAAAAGTTCTTCTCCAGCTCTCTCATAGCTCCCTGATAGTGATCGGATCTCAGCTTACCTCTGATGATAACTCTGTTATAGACAATTCACTGTCCCTGCTGTAAACCTATGTACATTTGTCAAGTGGAAGACACTTGTGCCCTCTCATCCCAAAGATTAGGTAAGGGAGTTTGGTGAGTAAAGGAAGAAGTGATTTATAAATGTTTGATTTGTGTTATTTTTCTTCAAGTCATTATCTGGGCAAAGGAGTTTGAACTTTGTATATCTTTGAAGGTCAGTTCTGAGGATCAACCTGCTAATTAGATAAAAATACAACTTCATCATCATTGCAGCATCCAAGAGGACTGTTCACTGCTGCATTTAGCTGAGAGGGGTTTCTTCTTAATTTTTTCCTTCATGGAACTACATTGCAGATGTAAAAGGTAATATTCACAGCCTGGGAGGTGGCTAGGGGCTATGTGAGGGTAGAAGATCTGTGCTTGCAACCTGGGTCTTCTTCTAAAATGTAATAAAATCAGGTTTTTTGAGCTCCACTGAGTTGCACAGAAGCATGACAAGCAAAACGAAAGTTTAATAGTCAGAGCAGCTAGAGAAATAATGAGATTTTAAAGCTAAATTTGAATAGAACAATGGATCAGAAAGGTCCCTTGAAATGTAAAGAATTAGTTAGCTTTCTTGGTTCACTTAAAATAAAGTAAAAAATGTGTTCTTTCCCCCAGAAAGATTATTTAAATCCAGTATAATGCCAAATGGCATTAGCAACATGCTATTTCATTTCATTTCATTCTGATGCCCTAAATACCTCACCTTAGTCACTGAAAATGTGATGGAAGGCTCATCCTGGAATCCTGTTCAGCCTTGAGAAGAGATGACTGAGAGAGGACCTTACCCATGCCCATAAGTATCTGAAGGGAGGAAGTCAAGAGGATGGAGCCGGGTTCTTCTCGGTGGTTCCAAACAATAGGATGAGAGGCAACAGGTACAAACTGGAACACAGGAAGTTCCCCCTGAACATGAGGAAGAACTTCTTTACTGTGAGGGTGACTAAGCACTGGAACAAGTTGCCCAGAGGAGCTGTGGAATTTCCATCTCTGGAGATTTTCTAAAGCTGCCTGAATACAATCGTGAGTGACTTGTTCTCAGGGACCTTGCTCGAGCAGGCACATTGGACTAGAGGGCCTCCAGTGGTCCATTCCAAGCCCAACCATTCCTTGACTCTGTGACTTCGTGACTCTGATCCTACATGGGAAGGTGCCCTCTCTCCAGCATGTATCCCTACAATGCTCCAGTCTGACACACTGGCTCGAAACCCTCCACACCGTGGCTGAGGAGTGCTGGTGCGCTCAGGTTATTTTCAAGGATGCTGCACGAGGGCAGCATCATGTTGCATGATGGCAACAAACCTTACCTACTAGTTGTTACTTTTGTCCTCACCTGAAACAAGACACTGAAACATGAAAAAGAATTTTGCCACAGTGCAGCATTGCCGGGACAAGCCCAAGGAGACTGATGGAAGATGTAGTTCAGCTGATTTTCCAACTCTCCAGATTTTCGCATATGCCAATACAAGCTGGAGAGATGAGGTCAGTAAAGGCATTTTAGGCACAAGACGAGAAAACCTGGAAACAGAGTCAATCAACTGAACCTGATTTTCAGTCAATCACATTTTGGGACAGGATATAAACCAGGAAAATTAGTACAAGTACATGATGGGGGGGACAATGACACATACAGAGGATTTGGATTTTAGCCCTCAAATAGGCAGAGGAGCTTACAGTCTGCAGTGTCTACAAATGACAAGACTTAAGTGTGGGATCAATACAAGACTGACATGCTAAATCAATGTAAAAGATGTATAAAGAAGTATACCTAAACCAAGTGTCACAAATCACATCTAACTACAGACACTGAAAATTAGAGAGGCAAGTCAGAGTGTTGCACAATTACATTTCAATCTGATCTGTGTTTGCTTATAAAAATGTTTGTGCATGTTCCTACCGTCTGTCTCAAGTGACAAGTGTGACAATGGATTTGAAGGCACAGAAAATGAAGTAGAGGAATAGAAGCATGACATGGGCTGACACAGTAAGTCTGTGACCTCTTTGTGGCCAGCATGGCAATTGCAACAGACTCACATGCTCCATCTTCTGCAGATTGGATGGGGGTAGGAATTCCCTGAAAAGAGTAAGACAAGAGCAGGTTTCTTTCTCAGAAAAATCTTACAGGGAATTGCCCAGCCCTGGACGCTAAGGGCCAGGCTGTGGGATCTCAGTGCTGTGGATAACTAGATTGTGGGAAAAACCTTGGTCAGAAAATGCCAGAATCTGCCAATTTATCCTTCTGAGAAGGGTTTTTGAAGCAAGGATATGGCAACTACGGCCTTGATATTGGGACATCTGAATGCCTGAGACAACACTGAGCATTGGCCCATCAGCCTGTATGAACATCAGTGTATGAACACAAACAACTGTTAACATCAACCTGAAGTTATTGTCCCCCATGATGGATTCCTGCTCCATCCAAGCAAGGATGCAGCTCTTCATTAGCAATTCCCGTCCAGTGGCTAACAACATGCTGAAGGAGGGGTTTAGCTTAATGGCATGTTGGTCCAACGATATAAACATGAAAAATTATAATAATTAGAGAGGGAAAGCTGGGTCAGGAGAAGACCTATGGCCTGGACTGCACCCAAAGACATTTTCTCCACTTCTGTTATGGTCTTCTGCTTCCAATTCTACAGTTTTGGCCTCGTAAATATTGTTGTTAATTGTTATCTAATCTGTCCTGAGTGCCTGGTTCATGGCCTGAGCTTCTCTTGAAGTTGTGATAGCTCAGGGAGAGCCATGCCATGGAGAGCTACTCTGCAGATATTCATAGGGCAAATAAATTCCTATCTGAGAGACAGACTAAGAAGAATAAGGCATCTATTGTCTCAGTCACCGAGGGAGGCCAGGCCAGCTGCTCTGCATAAAATCTTCAGCATCCGAGGGGGATAAACACTGTCTCTTCTGAACAAACACCCACATTTTGCATCCTCTCCATTTTGTATAACATCTGCTGAAATCAGTGTTTGCTGCTTCAAACAGGAAAATGTGCACCCATAAAAAGGGAGCTAGAACAGAAATTATTTTCAAGCTGGCAAGAAGGTTTTGCATCCACTTTCCTTTAGCAAAGGTGGGCAAATATCCTTCCAGCTCTGCTCCAGAGCTCACTGGTACCACCAAGCTTGCTCAGTGTGGTGGTGCTGTTTCCTTTGGATATGCTTCACTGTCAGCTGTAACTGATACAAGCCCGTGAAATAATGCCCCATTTATTTCAAGATCAATTTTGAAAGGAATTGTTGGCTCACTGTTATCGGCTCAAAGGAAATATCTTCTCCAGAGAATGCACTTCCTTAAATCAGGCGTCTTGGCACACTGCCACCGAGAGACTGACACTTCGTTTTGTGGTAACTGAACACTCTAAAGAAGCCATGACTGGGGATATGAAGGATTTCTTTATTCATTTTAGAGCAGAACCTGGCCACATTCAGGCTTCTAAGAAGCTCTAGTTCTGCATGTGCACTGTGCATTTATTTCAGCTGCATGCTGTGAGGACAGCAGTGCCAAAGATCAGAAAATGGAAATGCAATCTGATGGAGGCACGGATCCAAAGACATGTACCTTGTGGGACAGTGCTTTCAGAGGAGAGGTAGCTCACAATGTCAAGCTTCACCACAGCAGAAACAGGAAGCTTCCAAGAGACTCCCCAGAGCGGCAAGTAACAACGAAGTATTTAGGAGCATAAAGACCTTTACAGCAGAGTTAAAGGATTTATTAATATCAGTCTGCACCACAGAGAATGCTGGGAAATATTGGCCCCAGATGTATTTTTTCAGGCTCAAATCGTTGACAGTGAGATGCTAAAACACGAGGTGTTGAACAAGCTAAAGAGCCACAAGCTGCTAGGAACGAAAGGTATATACCCCAGGAGAACTGGAGGAATTTTAGGAAAGGGGAGCTGAGTTGCTAAAAAAAATACCCTGCCTCTCATGTCATATTTGTGTTTCAGAGAGAGCTGATCCTAGGATGGGGCACCAGTGAGCCCTTCTCCAGTGCCAGCTGCATTGGCTGAAACTAATCAAAACCAGAAGTTTGGTTGGATCAACATGACAGAATTGGGACTACTCAGTCTGGATTCACTGAAGGGAAATTTTCTCTAATCTACTAGCTTTTTTAATACATTGCCAGAAGAGTGAATGTGACTTTCTTAGACTTCCAAGAGACATAGGACAAAGTCCTCCACAGGAGGCAAACACCCTGGTATATGAGACCAAATATTGTCACAGACTAGAAATTGCCTAAGAGAAAACAAAAGATCAGTTACAACAGGCCCAAGAATGTACATGAACCTTCTCCTACCATATTCTTAATAGGACTGATGCTTAGAATTTTTAATAAGGAATTAAAGAATTGACAGAACTGCGAGATGTGTTGGGTGTGCTGAGAAGGGTCCCACCATTGGGGTGTGCTCTGTCTCTTGCCTAGTGAGGTTTTGAAATGCTCCACACAGAACAGTGCTGCTAAGCAGCTACTTGCAGGTTTATGTGACACCTGTGTTGCAGAGACAAAATGCCAGCACATCAGTTTTGGAATCCGTGTTTTCAGTTGCTTTGTAACAGAAGCTAGTTTAAGTTACTTTTTGTCAGGAATATTTTTCTAGGAATAAATACATCTTGCAGCCCTTTCTCAAAACCATTGCTCTGTTAAAATCTCCACATAGAATTAACCTTTCTTGCAATCCCATTGACATATGTACAATTAGTCTGTAAAGGATTTCAGCCTAGTAGGATGGCAGGATCAAGCTGTGATTCAGCTCTTACCCCTTCTGAGCTGCTATGCAGCAGAGTTAACATTAAACTTCCTTGAGTTCACTGCATGGTGCTGAACATTGCATGATTCCCCACAAGCAGCACAGTGGCCCTTCATCTGAAGTTTTTTTTAATTCCTTCCATCTGAAAGATGCTAAGAACCAAGCATTAACAGAGCTGTTGTTTAGAAAGAGGAACCAAAATTTAAAAGGGCTAGAAAACCTCTAAGATGTGTATATCCTTAGTCAAGATTGCTTATTTTCCCATTAAGTCATCTTTGAGTTGCATATCAGGTTCAATTTTTTGATAAGGATTCTGCAGACGTAGTATGTCCTGTTCCCAGTTTTCTCTACACCATGTTATGTGTCTAAAGGCCTTTTTCCAGAAAGTATCTTGCTTATAGTACAGAAACAGCCACAATGAGGGTTTTTCAGGTACTGATTCTGTTATCAGCTAACTTTGCCAGTTCCTACAGTCTTCTACTATTCAGATATACTTTATTATTCTTTCTGTGATATCTCCTCCTCATCCAGATATACTGGCATATTAAAAAAATGTCAGAGAAGTGCCAGTAGTGAAACAGATGACTACTTTTACCTCTGTTATAACTACATTATTTTAGCAGCTAAACTGCTCTGTAAACTTTTCCTGTGAAGGAAATGTAAGCTTCCTGATCCATTAAGCAAGCAGAAGAGAAAATTGAATCTTTGTGAAAGATATAATTTGTGAAAAAGTAGCCAGATTTCACCAAGTTTTTATTTGTGAGTTTTTACAGGTCAATTTGCATCCTCACTGAAAAAACCCCAACCCCATAACCACCCAAGTTCTTTAGGCCAATAGCCTAATTTAATGTCTAAAATACAACTTTACTGACCAACAGTATATAAAAAGAGATCATAGAATCATGAAATAGTTTGGGTTGGAAATGACCTTTAAGGATCATCTAATCCAACTCCCCTGTAACGAGCACGGACATCTTCCATTAGATCAGCTTGCTGGGAGAGCTCTGACTGATTTTTCAACATAAAATGCCTCTGATGAATGTTTTTAAATGGACCCATTTATGCATTCTCAGCACCTCATCAGCACCAGCACTGTGACTAGCCAGAAAAGGACCTTAATATTTTTAAGAAACATTTGTTTTCCCTGAAGATCTTCAATGATCTCTGATATGCACCACTTACCAGCTGACTTCTCACGAATATTTCAATTAAGTAGATTCAAGAAGAGATATGGGTTTATTTTGCCTGATGCTCAATCACACACATACACACACATATCTAAAAGTCTTAGGCTCATACAGTTAAATTGAGTAAGGCCAGATTAATATCTGTTGTAGTCCTTCCCCATTAATTCCCCAGTCTTTGTAAATTTACAAGGTACATTCTTTTTTTTTAAGACTGAGTCATTGAAAAAATACTAAACTTGACAAAGTCAAGAAAAGTGTTATCAGCATTCGTAGGCTTAAGGCATCGCCTCCATATTTCTGTGTCTCCTGCAAAAACATGGAGAGTTTTGGGCAATGGAAATTATAATCATTACAGACACAGAACCCTACACAGCTGGGTTTTCAGCTGTCTTTTGCAATAGCAGGATTGTACAGGAGGATTGTGCTCTGGTCTCATCACAGGGGTGGATATGAGTGGCAGGCCTGTAGCTTTTGAGTGTGTTAATCTTACTACAAAGGGTCTCTTATGACGCAGGAGTGCAAAGGTTTGCATATCAACCATCACTCTTGAGTCAGCCAGAAGTGCACGTTCTTTCCTATGCTGTCAAACACAAATCATCATGAGAGGGCACTAAAGAGCTGTCAGTAGCGAGGCACTTTGAGACAAGGGTTGTGGTGAAAGGTAATTGTTGGGTTTGAGATCATAAAATATTTCCACTGAGATCTGAGATAGTGTGCTTTCAAAATGTCTTTGAAATACAGGGAAGCTGAAGTTCCCTGAGCCTTTCAAGACCCTGCTCTAAAACCTGAGCCTATGAAATATCTGGTCTGTCAAGATGGGAGGGGGTTTGTGAAGGGTGGACAAGCCCTTTTAATGATGAATTTCAAATACTTCCTGTTTTAAAAAATATTCTGCTTGGGAGACTGGAGATATCACGAGGCCTTAGAACACCTGGCAGCACAAATGGAAAACAAATGAATGAAATGCAAATTGGACATCTCGACTAGTAAAGATGGACTATTTTCCTCCAAACATTGGGTTGTGAATCGAGTGCCAAAGCTGATGCAGTTGGATTCAACAGAGTCAACCCTGAAAAACTGTAAAGAAAATCCTCTATCTCACAGACAAAGCAGAGGATTTTCAAAATTAAAATGGGCTGTTTCACAAGTGACTTGTGAGCATTCCTGTGGGACAGTGCTGCTAACAGATGTCCTCAAAATTCTCACAGGCCCCCTTGAAATGGAATGCACATATGGCACAAACTGCAACCAGACACTCGCAGAACAGCACAGCACAGGCTGATCACTAATTTTGCAATCCTGGTTTAAATCTGAGCCACTGACTCAATGTAGCCAGGTCACTTGACATCTCTCAAACCCCAGAAAAGACAGTAAGAATGGATTTGGGATTTAGGTTAATCATAAAAAACCCAATATCTGCTTACTTGCAATTAATTTTCCTTCTTAGACATATCTTTACAGGAAACATTTTAGAGAATAATATGAAGGTGTTTCCAAGCATACAAAGACATGTTTGATTAAAATCCAAATCTGTGCCTCATAAGGCCAGAATTTTGTGACCCTAGTCTTCTAGTCCAACACGTTCCCAAGGGTGAGATGTGAGCCTTCTCAGCACTCTGTTCCAGCAAGACTATCTTCTTGAAAAAAAAATCTTTCTCTTTATCCAAAGACTTTAAAGACAAGAAGCAATGAAATATGGAACATATATGTTTGTAAACTGTTCCAGTTGCCAGTTTCCATCACTGGTAGAAACTTCTATTCTGAATCAGAATCTGGCCTCAGCTCCTCGTAGTTGGACTCCTGCAACTTTGTCCATAAAAATGAAGTCCTTCAGTGTAAGACTTCTGCTAGAGAGTGATCAAACAACTCAGTCACCTTCCACTTTTTTCATAAGTCACAGG
This sequence comes from Vireo altiloquus, assembly GCA_013396875.1. Taxonomy (NCBI): domain Eukaryota; kingdom Metazoa; phylum Chordata; class Aves; order Passeriformes; family Vireonidae; genus Vireo; species Vireo altiloquus. Next base: position 789,711 of record VZRF01003085.1, read on the forward strand.
GATGGTTTTCCTTGTGATTGTTTTTCCAAGGCACATCCTAAGTCAACCATTCCTGCCCAAATTTATTGACACTTTCTTGGATTCTGGACCCCAAAAAGCAGGACACCAAAGAAAGCAACATCCAGCATGGACATTCAGTCCCGTTTGCCTTTCTAATCTCTGCATCAACCTGTAGGCCATGGCTGGCTAAAGAGCTACTGCTGCTTGTTAATGCTTTTCCAAGTCAGTTTTCCAGAGAACTGTGTCTTTGGCTGTGAAAACTTCTTAGAGTCTCTCACTCTAAATATAGTATTTGCGTTCAGTCATGGTAAAAGTCATCTTGTCCATCCAGTTTCATGTTTGCTCAATACCTCCACTCTGTGGAGGTGCTTCTCCGGGCAACCTGTGCCAGTGCCTCACCACCCAATGAACAATAGAAACACATAATAGCATGGGGACAAGCCCCGTGCAACCTTGGTAAAAATTTACTTCATTAATTATGATTCTTGTAATTCTGACATTGTCTAATTTAGCCAGTTTGCCTCCCTTTTAGTGTATGCTGAGTGGATTCTTAAAATCTTTTCCTTAAAACTTTTAAAATGACCTTTTGTTTCTATTGTCAATTGAAACTCTGTGTTTATTCAAAAATGAACTAATTACTTGATTTTGCTTCTGGTAAGGTTTTCAGAAGTTCTGACTCTTGAGTGCAGGATTATGAATATCTTTTGACCATTTTAAGACAAATCTTTAAAAACCTTGAGCTTTTTAATTAATCATATTTTCACATGCTTCCTTCCAAGTTATTTGGATTATCACTGTTCCTGTTTGTAAAACACTTCTCTAAGGGATTGAATATATGTATCAGTTCGCTACAATAATCATCTGGGCTTCATTTTGCCTGTATACAAGAAATCCAATTAAGTAAAACCGTTTGTATCAAAGCCATCACTAAAATTAATTCTGTGGTCAGTTCTTCTTAGACTGTCAAGACGAGCTTTAATACTGAATTTCCTGGATTAGATGTAACAGTTTGAGTAAGGAGATTAACTTCTATAATTTTTAGAAATTCTAAGGCTGTTTAGTTTTGGCAGAAAAATGCCTCCAGCATGTATTAGAATAAGGATCTCCTCTCTTTCCCTCCATCTACATTTGATGCTTGTGAATTCTGTACATCTACAAGCAGATAACTGAAGTGTGAATGGTTGGTGTGTAGAAGACACCAACTGTTATCCTCTTTACTGGTTAGGACACAAATCACTGACTGTCAAGGACTTGTTTCTGAGCTGTCAGACAGATCCCAGCAGTTCTGATCACATCATTGCCTCTCCTTATTTTGGTCACTTAATTTTTTTCAATATAATTCTTCCCTTTGTATCTCTGATAATTCGACTAATTCAATTCTCCATATTTTGATTTTCTATTACATGGCTGTTGACTATTTCCTCGCTTCACCCTTTGCTTTTGGATATGAATTCACAGTGCAGTCAGACCAGTTCTTGGAAAACTGATTGTCTTCCTTTGGTCTGTTCTTCGGATGAGGGGTTTGCTGCTACAGTCATGGCTCTTGGATTTCTAACACTGGCTTGGCTGCTGACTCACTGCCAATTCTTCTCCATCTTGCATTGTTTACAGGAACGAGAGGTTTTATGACATCTCCAGGTGTTCCTATCCATTAAGGCACTTTCAAGTTCCCTATAGTATTGAGACAATTTTCTCCATTCCATGCCGAGCATCTGGCAGTTTGGGAGAGTTTTGGGATCCTACTGCTGCCTCCTTTCTGCAGGCTAGAGGGAGTCCTAAACACAGGTGGGAAATGAGTGTGATCTACCACAGGAGGCCTGTCCCTATAACCACATCATAGAGAAACAAAGCTCAGTTCTACATTTTCCTGCCATCAAGAGTGCCCTCACATCCATGACATTCCCTCAGCAGCACTCCCATCTGTTGGTATTAGCTTGGCACCAAACCACCAAGGGCTTTGTTATTTGTGTCTCCAGTCTTTTAATTCACAGAGCTAAAACTATAGTTTTGTAACTACAAAAAGTCCCAGAAGGCAGATTTTGCATTATTTACAGGCATCAAATGAGAGAGTTCAAATGCCTTCACCAGAGTAGCCACACCAGGTGTAGCTCTGAAGATACAATTCTGCTTTCTCTGAGTTTTCCAACTTCCTTCCACACAGCCATGATCCATGTTTACTTCACCCATCTAAGTCTTTGTCTCCTGCCACGTCCTACCTTAGTATCTATTATGGCCTCACTTTTCTTTATTCAATCTTCCTGTTATTTCATAGGGATATAACTCAGAGCAGTCACAGCCAAGGACATTCTGATTTTTATCTATCTCATTATAAAATTATATTTGTCCTATTTTTTTATTCTTCTGCACGCTTAATATAGAAACTAGTAGAAGAACCTTTCAATTAGCAAGGTGAGATGACTAGGTTGGTTAAGGCTACAATAACCTATTATTTTGGTGATGGTTGAATGAAGCTTTATTGTAGATGAGGAATATAATATTTGTTCGAGCCAGGTGGAAGAAGTGGTCAAGATCTTTTTATAATGAGCAAATTAATACAGCCTTTGGGCAGTCAGCTCCTACAACTGAAGTCATCTATGATCAAATAATGTTGTGTTATATGGTTACAAGCCTTTGACTCCAGATTGAAACTGAATGCAGGGAGTTTGACATTTTTCAGATATTTGAGTGAATGAGGAAGAGAACTAGAGGTGTAAGTCACAGAAACTGATAGAAAAGGCAGGAAAATGGGTTAAAAATAAAAAAACAGTCAGAGAGGCTTTAGAAGGAAATACAAGAGATGTTAGTGGCAGACTCAAAATCATAGCTTGGAATACAGGCAGCTGGTATAAGTCCAGGGTATTTTGTGTGTTCATGTGCATTAGCAAGATTATACCAAAGAAGGTCTATGTTACCCCACAGAGAACAGCACTTAGGATTCCATTTATAAGGTATCTGCTTGCATCAACAGTCATACTCAAGGAAGAACATACTTTAAAATATTACTTGTAATTTTGTCTGGATAATTATTTTTTCCCTCTAATCCTGCGTTGTTTCAGTTGTGGTTAGACAGTTGCTGTTTTTCAAGACAAATTACTCCAGTGTCATGGTGAATAATTCCCATGAGTGTTGGAAGTGTTTTGGAAGCTTTCCAGACAATGCTGCCCCAACTCTTCCCAGGCATTCACCTCTCCCAAGTTTCAGAGTAAGGGGTAACGATGACTGGATGTGTGCATAGTGCTCTCACAGAAAAGTAACCCAAAGCGTGCATTTGTTTGGGTGTGTAGGCAGCTCATGTTCCAACTTATGTTTTCACTACACATTTCAAATTGCTTCATGAACCCTGTGCAGGTCATGGGCCCTGAGTGATTCTCACCTGCTCCAGATTAAAAAAAACATTGTAAACCAAAGATTGCTATTATTAGCAACAAGACTAATTAGTAACATATGTCATTTCCTTAGTGAGGCTTTCCAAGCGGGTTATAAATCTCCATAGGAGATGGCACACTATCAACCTACATGGCTTCGCATATTTTGTCTATGCCTATATGATTATCACCATGCCTTTGGCATGATGTTGTTTCTAAAATTAGCCAGGCATTAAGGGGTATAAGGCATGGTAAGATGCAATCAGAGGGAGCAGAACCAGGGCAATGGGAGAAGGGGCCAAGAAAGAGAACAGGGAGCATATTTCACATATCAGCATTCGCTTGATCCAATTTAGGAACAAGCATCACCCTGCCATGGTCATGGTCATACAGTATTTATAGAATGCCATCTCCTGCCTCACAGACATCTAATGGAAACTAAGCATTTACTCCAAGAGTAAATTCGAACCAGCTGGCCTTTGGGACCAATGAGATATTTTAGAGAAAATCAAAACAATTTGTTTACTTGTGTGATTACCTCCAAACCCAAGTGTTTAATCTTTTAGGGTCATTAATGGAAAGCTCATCAAAATCAATATTTTTCCCTGGCCCAGGTCCAAAAAGGTACTTAAGTGAATGCCAAACTTCATGCATGGAAATAATCCCACTGATGAGTGTTCCTGATGAATTGGGACTTTAATTTTAAAATACTTACCACTTTTTGACTCTGTGGTGCTTGTCATACCATTATTTAAGTCTCAATTTAAATTAGTGTATACATTAAAAATACTGCTCTCTATTGCATCTACTCTCTCTGATCTTTAGAAGAAAAGGGAATTGTGATTGCATGCAGGCTTTTGTGAAAAGCAACTGGGTGTGCATGTTAAGAATTAACCTTCATCAGCATTTGGAAACATAAGCCCATCAGCTCTGCTAGGCAGACTCACAGTCCAAGAAGTACATTTCATTTTCAAGCATCGCATCACATGTTTCTGAAGTGCCATTTTCCAAGAATTTTCAGTTTGTGAGAGGCTTCAGGCAGCTATAGGTTCAGCACTCTTCAAACCACGAACAAATTTCAAATAAGAACACCAAAGACATTTATCATATGCTAGAAATTCTGCTTTCACATCTGGTCTGTTATTCCAGGAGCAGCCCGAGGTCTCTGTTAGGGTCAGAGAGACACCCAGTGTGGGACTAGGCATCTTTTGCACCTTCTACAGCTAAGTTTAGCTTTTGGCATCATATTTGGGGGAATTAACTGGGCAGTCTTCACCAGCCTTGCTCTGCTTCCTTAGGAGGTGAATACCCAACCCTGTGCCATTCAATGGGGTGACCCGAGGCTCTGGCAGGACAGTGTCCTTTGCCTGCCAGCCACTCAGTTCTGTGCCCTGTAGAGAGAACTGAATGCCACCTTATGAAGGTGCTGAGCATGCAGCTCTTGTATTTTAGTATTACTTCTTCATAGGTTCACATCACGTCTAACCTGGACTTTTTTGTCCTGTCATTCACCTCCTGTGCTGCTGAGCCACTGTTGGTCTCAACACCCCTCCTGTAAGGTAGGAGGATTGGCTGAAACACAGTCCCCATCCTGGGGCTCCCTTGCATTGGATCTTCACCTGGCTCTGAGCACGCCCCAGGAGCTGCTGCATGAATCAACACCAGTGCAGACCTGAAAAAAGCTTCATTCTGCCCAAGTGCTCTGTTCTCTGGCAGTGGCACTTCCCTGGGAAAGCTCTGGGACTTGCAGCATAGCTCCACATAGGCAACAAAGAGCACATTTAGACAAATGCCATTGGAGAGACTGTGGTTTTGGTCTGCAAAAGAAAGCAGGAATTGACGTCCATGCACTTCACAAAGGTTATCTCTATCTTCTAATAATATTTGTTCTGTAGCTGTTGGATAACAATATATTGCACTCTGAATATTAAGTGATACCTTCCACCAAACCCCCAAATTTACAAGATAGTCATTGTGGATACAGATATTATATTCTGTGGAGAGGGACTCCACAGAGAGAAAACAAACAAAGCTAAAAACCATAAAATACTAGAAATGCCTGTGATCCAAAGCAGAACACCAACATCCAATGCAAAGCAGGATGCCCCATAATGCCTTTAAGTGAAAGAGGTAATCGATATGATGGGGGGGNACACTGTCTATGCAATATCTCTGCCTACTCTTTAGGAAGCTAGCTGGGGGGAGCATAAATATAAACACAGGCTAAAAATTTTATACCCTCACATAAAATGTTCAGTATCTGATTAGAGAGACACAAGTGCCAAGTGTTCATGGTTACAGATTTCAAATTATGGCAGCACCAAATTCAAATATTCCGAAACCATGAATCAGACTTCTCTAAAGCTTGTCTCAGTGTGACACTGAACAGTTTCTATGGAGAAAATGACCTATAATTGCCATTTTAGAAGATTTACAGGAGTCTTCCATTTTAAGACTGACTTCAAAATAATGAGATACAGAAAGAAGCACTCTTCCAATTTGTCCTACAGTTTGCAAGCTATTGGGATATTTTGGATCTGTGTTTTAAATTTGCTTTGTAACCCAGAGGACTAGAAACTTATTCTTTTGAATAAAATGTGACTTTCTTATGTAATCAGTTGCCCTGGGAGCAAGATCTTTAAGATAAATGTGGAATTCTATGAAGCTTCTGATAAGCCCCTAAGAATTGGAATCACTAAATCAAAGAATAAGAAGTGTAATCACAGGGTCATGGTATTGGGCCTGTGAAAATGAACTGAATGATGTTAGAAAATCAAAGGAACAACTTCATCTGGCAAAACGACAATTATGGGTGCTTTCATCCCTACAAATTGTTCAAATGTCACAATGTTGAAACAAGCTTTAGAGATGTTCAATGACTACCTCAAAATGCCCTTCTCTAAAAGTATTCTAGTGGAGCAATTCCCCCTTGGAAAGAGTGGATTCAAGTGACCAGTGAGTGGGTTCAAGTGACAGACTTTTCAAGCTATTTGGGTGATTAATTATGGATAATCCTCATCCATCCATTTGTACTGAGGATGTCCTATAGTACAAGCATAGGAGTCCCTCTGCTGTGTCGTGGTCTACACCTTTTCTGAGAATTGCACCAGAATCCCCATGGTTTGTGTTGCAAGCCTGGTGACTGTGTCATTCTCTGTTGATCTGCCCAAGAATGAGAAATCAAGATGGCACAATAATTGGAGAGGTTTTCAGCAATAATTCCTGAAGGCTGAGGGACTGGCATGGATGATGGTCAGATGAGCCACTGCGTGTTTTGGTGCCACTCATAGAGGACTGCTGACTATTTCAATTTGCACCGGACAGACTTACTCTTCCTCCCAATGTATTTTCCAGACTTGAAGTTTAGCATGACTGGAGAGGCTAAATTCAGGCAGGCATTACTGAGTGGAAAATACATTCTGGTCAGGTACCACTTTCTTTCCCAATTAGTTCCACACACACTTGGCAGGTTTCATCATTGTACTGTGTTGACAACTCCTCACAGGAGAGAAGTTATTTTTCTAATCAGGGGCCTAGGCTGATTAATTGGTTCACTATGCAATATGGCCCTACTGAGATCTGGCTTTATTGAGAAAGAACAGGATGCTCATTTTCACCCTGTTCCTGCAGATTTCTACAAACACTATTTGTGGTGTTGGTAGAGAGATTCAGAATGGTTTCTGCATAATTCTTGTTGGAATTATTTCCCTGGATGTTTGCTGCACCAAAGTGAGTCTGTGCAGCACCCTGCTAGGGTCATTAGCTCTGTATTTGTGTTCTTTGCTGCCTCTCACATTATCCTCCTGCCTGGAATGGCAGCAATCGATCACAGCATAATGTAGGCACTGCCTCAGTAAGGTTGTAGACGCGGCCTGGGAGTGCAAATCCAAACCAACTAATATTAAATTTCCCTTTGCAATCAGTTGAGTTTGGCACCTCAGATAACCTGTGAGGAGAGGTCAGTTTTCCTTTAAATAGTCTTTTACCTTTTAATATTTATTCAATAGGAAATTAGGCATCTCCAGAACATAATTCAGTCCACGTATATTAGACATACACACCTTCCAAATGTGTCATGAAAATCGGTAGCTTTGAAAGTGCTCCCCTGTGGATGTACCAAGGTGGATTGGAGTTGCAGATTCCCAGCAATGTGCTGTTGAGTGTTTCTGGTGCCATATCTTCTGAATATCATTTCCCAAGGAGGTCCTGGAGAGTCTGGAGAAGGCCAAAGCCCTGCTCGTCTCCACAAGATGAGCCCATCACACAGAGCTGGTGAAAGAGGTGTTATCTCTGTGAGATCAGTTGAATGCACTCAAGATTGAAGAGAATTCAGGCTGAAAGGGGGTCTCTAGACCAATTTTCTGCTCAAAGCAGGGCCAGCTATGAGGTCAACCTGTTCCTCTGCTGTCCTCATGATGAAATAATTTCCCCTTTTTCCTGGTCTGAGCCTCTCTCATATGAACTTGTACCTGCTGCATCTCATCCTCCTTACATGCATGGCAAAAAGCATGGATGTAGTTGTTTAGCTGAAAGCTGCCTTTGAAATGTACACAGAGCATAAGAACAAGTAAATGTAATGCATAAGGAAGATACTGAGATAGACAGTATTTTGTTCTCTGTTTGCACATTACTATTAATTGTTTTGTTGGCTAAGGGATGATAAGGTGTTCTCTGTCAGAGACACATAACAGGCTGAGGTGCAAACACTGAGCAAAAACATTTTCAAAAATCTGGAACTATTTGTCAAATACAGAAATATGCAAAAGTCATAGCTGACATTTTAGAACTAATTGACTGTAGTTTGGAAGCAAAATATGACTTCTAGAATTTGAAATAAATAAGTGCTTTTCCTAAGCATACAGTTTTTTTCCTACTTGAATAACATGTATTAACTACAACAATAACCATTCCTGGGAGGACCTCAGACCTAGCTCATTACCTCTGAGCTGCTAACAGGACCTCTCTCTTTCTCTCTCTCTCTCTTTCTCTCTTTTTCACCAACCTTGTCCTGCTGAGTTGTTGCTCAATACCCCTTGCAGCAGCCCCGCTCTTGCTGCTGCCTAAAACAAACTGAAATTACAAAATCTGATTTTCGTATGGAAACATCGTATTTTTTAAAAAATCACCAGTTTGTATCTAGTGAACCCAATCTGACTGGCCTCATTCTGAGAAAATGACATGGCTTGAAGATTTTGTCCCCTAGCTGTTGGGCAGGATTAGACTGGACTTGAGACTTAGACTGGATGCTTGAAAAACATTTTATTTTCTAAAAAATTTAAGTCTGAGGATGAAATCTCCATCACTGAAGGGTTTTAGGAGTAGGTTTGACAGTCAGCTGTCAGGAATGCATTAAGTTGCTTTAGTCCTGGCTTTGGATGAGAGGATGGACTCTTCTGGTACATTTTCTTTTGGTTATTCAGTTACCATGAGGCAATGTCTACCTCTTACTTGACTATAAACAGAAACAAGGAGAGACTCCGAACTTGGGATCACAGTTCAGAACCTGGAGCTAGATGGGGTGAGCTCAGATTTTGGCTGCTCATTCTGAGCTCATTAGTTAGTGAGTTACTAAATCTGCCCCTTGAATAACTTTTGATAGGGACAAGAGAGCTGGTGTCTGGTGACAGCCATTCATATTCATCCCATGTTTGAACTTTGCTGGCTGCACCTCTGGGTGATCCAGTTCACCACCCTGTTTTATGGATGCTGATCCCACTCATTGGGATGCCCATGTGGACCCCAGGCTGTAATTATTCAGCTCTATTATATGAACATATTGGAGAGTAGGTGAAGGCAGGGGAGGAAGAGGACATGATCATCAGACTTAGGTTCTGTTTTAATTTCAATACTTTCTAATTCAATAGTTTTCCAATTGACCTCAGAGAGAGCAGACAGAGACCATGTTTAAGAAAAAGTCCTCTTGCTGATTTTTATGACAAAGTGGAACCTCTGGTGGTTAGTTGTACCTAATCTAATTCATCTCTCCACTGCAGAGCAAATCTCAGCTGTTTGCAGAGAACATTTTTACCCTTCCCTTATGGTTCCTGGACATAGGGTCCCCCTATCCTGATAAATGTGTCAGAAAGCAAACCTAGCTCCTCTGAAAATACCTGATCAATCTTCAGAACACCATATTGATGCTACCTGAATAAGTGCCATTGCTATTTCTGCAGCCTGCATAACACAAATTGCTGGAAGACTTTAATACATGAGGAAATCCATCTGATCTTATGGGCAAGCAATTTGTCTGGGATTCCTAACAGCAGGGAAGCTCTCAACTTTTGCCTCTTTGCACTCACCTAATTACCTGACTTTTTGCACCTAATTAACTTGCAATGCTGTCATCAAGGGAATCCATGATATTTCCAAACAATTTTGTGGCAGACGCAGACAAGCCCTCCATAGAAAAGACACAATCTGCTTTTTAATTGCTGTGTCCATTTTGCTCTATTCCCTTTCTGTATTCTCTTTCAAAAGAAACAGAAATGTGAAGAAACAAAATTGAATGAAGGGCAGAAGAAATGCCATGTACTCCTAAGACAGCACTGTGTAACACTGAATCCTAAAGTGTACATGAAATGTAGGTTGAAATTCTCTTCACCTTTCATTGTAACAAACAGCTTTTGATTATTTAGCTTCCCTTTATATGTGATTGATTTAACCAGGGCATACGGATTTCCACATCCTTTTTCCATTCTTCCAAGGGTGGTTCTTGAGATGATGTTTTCTTGCCTGGCCAAAACATTTCAAGAACAAACTCCTCTTGGCATCTTCCAGGATACTTATGGACTCTTGTACTTGAATATAACATTGGGAGTCAGGAGTTTTGGAAACTATTTCTGTCTCTGGCACTAAACACTAGAGAAGGGACTCAACAAAAGGCTCTGACCTTTTAAAAGATAAACGCAAGTTTTCACCTACACCTCCTCTGCTGAGAGAGGGAACAGAGATACACTTGTGGATGTATCATTCCCCACCAAATAAACATGTTTAAGTTAAGTATTTCACTTCCAAGATAAATACTGACTGTAGTAGTGCCTCTGTACTGCAGTGATATTCTGTGTGGAATGGAGACAGTAATGTTTATTAGGTATGATATGACGGCAACCAGGAAATTTTAGCTGCTAATTTACGTCAAGTATTTTTAAATAGGGGTTTTAAAAAATCCTTATTCAGGATTCTAAACCAGGAAGCTAAATTGAATTTATTGCCATTTTTACTTAATATAAGAAAAAGCAACAACCTGTACGAAACTTTTCTCCAATGAGAGATTTCCAGAGGAAAACTACAAGTACCTTTTCTGAGTCCAGACAGTGATATTCATGTAAACAGGGACCAGGAGGATGGAGAGCTCTTGTAATTTATGCACAGCTGTGTAGGCTGGTCATATTCACTTAAAGGTCTCAGTATTTCCTTCCTCCTATCCACTGGTGTGTATCAGGTGATGTGGGCGGCAGTGTAGTTAATCCAAGTGCAATGCCATGTCATGCTCTAAGGATTTTCCTTCTCCTGTTTTCACTTTTTTCAGGTTTTTAATTCTGGTGCACTAATTTCGCTGCCCATGACAATGGGTTAATAAATGTTTGTTCTGTCTTCTCAGCATTAGCCTGTATTTTTCTGTCTCTGTCAAATCTTTGCCTCTCATACCAATTTGCCTTTGTACTCTCATCGTGCCTCTTAAGACATGCTGAGTGATAATAATTCCTGGCAGAACTGGACTCTTAAGTTAATTTTTCCTTGGGTTTGTATTAAATGTCCCTAGTCTTGGCTATCCTGAACATTTTGAGCCAGCAGTGCATTTCAGTTCCTGGCTAGGCAGTGGTAAGTAAACACAGCACCAGTCTGCAACACTGTCCTTGCAGCTACCCATGATAAATCTCTTTCCATGCTAAGAATTGGCCATTTGTTCCTCCTCTTTGCTCCTTATCTCTTCTCCAGTTTTTAATCCATGACAAGACTTTACCTTTCACCCCTGGCCAAGTTTCTCAATAGGCTCTTGTGCCGGACTTTATCAAAAGCCTTTTGAGAGCCCTCTGAGTCCTCCGTGTTCTGCAGCTTTGTTAACCCTTTCAAGGGATTCAAGTTGTAAAACGAGAACATGAGAGAAAGAAGATTTTGGCTCACTGACAGTTTGCTGGTTGGTACATCTATCAGCATTTCTGTGTTTTCTTGGCCAAATGGATTGCAGTTGCAGGAGGGATGTGGTTTTTATGAACCTGCTTTCCTTGGGGGTGGTCTGGCTGTTTGCTCCTTCACCACATTTTGGGAGGGAGCAGGGGAAGGCCACTCAAGGCTTTATTTTAAATCATGGTCTTATTTTGGTCTCTAGATGTCTGTGTCAAACTCTGAAGTGACTGCTCCAGATCTCTTCAGAGCCTTTGAAACAAACTTGTATATATCCTGTCATGCCAACTGTTTATCCAGTCTAAAGGCACAATTTGGCTGCTTGATTGCGGCCCAGCAGCATTTAAGATGGCCATGAGTAAGTGGTTATGTGCATCATGGAACAGCTATGTAGGCAGGTACCAAATGGGCACTGTGGGAGATCTGGGGAGTGCTGGACAGACAGCTGGAAGCAGACATGTCTCCAGAGCCAGCAGACACATCTTGCAGCTTGAGGTTGGGCAAAAGGTCAATTCTTCCATATGCTCTGATACAGTTTCAGCAACACTTGACACTCACTGGCTCCTTGCCTTCCCTCCAAACCCTTCTGCAGAGTGGGGCAGCAGCTCCCAGGCCTGCAGGGCACTTCCCATTGTGCAGCCTCAGTGGGTGACTGAGTGGTGCTGGCACAAACCAGGCCCTTTCTCTGTTCAGAAGCTTCTGTTTGCAGTGACTGCCCTTTGCCATTTTGCATAATCTTACCGAGCCCCTCCTGCACCCTATTTCAACACTGCAGTGTGTCTCCTTTTCTGTCACCCTGTAGGCTTTACACTGATAACATCCCATTCGCTGTTGTTGTCATTTCTCTGCTTCCACAGAAGCAGGTCCCTGGTGAAACATTCCCAACCCCACAAGAACTAAGCCTGGTCACATTAATGTCCAGTCCTCAGCCAGCCCTGAACCGGTTTCCCTTCCGGCATGTTTGTCCTGCCTGTATCTGGGACTTTTGAAGCTTCACCTGGCAAGATGTCTATTAAAAAAAGCTGAAAACCCTCAAATCTACAGTGCCTCCACTAGGGCATAACTGACTGATGTCTCTGGCTTTTGCTTCCCTTTTTACCTGCCATTGTGTCTTAACATTGTCATGGCTGGGCTTCTGTTTTCACTTGATATTGTCATCACCATAAAACTGGAAGACAGAAGAGAATATAGGTAATAAGGGACTCTTGGTACATCTCCCTTTGCTTGTGAGACCCATGACCATTCCCTTTTTCCTCTGCAGCCTTGATTCTGCTGCACTTGCTTCATGCACCCATGCTCCCAGGGGCTCAGTCATACACGCTCCAAAACTATTTCTTTTGTAAAGAAAATATCAAAATGGTATTTGCATCTAGACAGGAGCTCTTGGGGTCCTTGGGGCCAACAATGGGAATTTCACCATTTGCTTCCTTGGTTTTTACTTTATTAATTTTTTTAAATCTACTCCTGCCTGTAATATATACATATATTAATAATACAAAAAGTACTTTGACTATAAATAAATATACAGTTTTGCTTTCTGTAGTACAGTCACCTTACAATGAATATAGCAAGAGTTGCAGAGTGCCTACTGAAATCTCTGGTTTTCACAAGGCATCCCACAATACACAGACGTAAAAAGTTAAAGAAAAAAAAAATACAATAACATTTTTCAGTCACTACCTGTAATCCCTAGGGGCATCAAAAGACTCTGGAGGGATCTGCTATATATACTGAAGACTCTGAAGAAATACTATCATCAAGAAATCAATTCCCAGCTCATAAACAAGCAGCTAAAACTTTACAAAGGAACACCTTCAACATGGATATATGACAGACCTACAAAGACAGCTATCTCTCTTGAGGCAGCTGCATTAAGAAAGCTTTAACCCTTCAGGCAGTGATCAGAAAACCCAGCCAGTCCTTGGACACGTTTTTGTTAACCATTTTACCTCCTTAGGAAGCAAACACCACCAATACATTTCGTGGGAGAGAGCCAAGGGCTTACTGAGGACAATGGCTTTATCCCAAAGCTCTTGTTCAGGACTCAAAGAAACACTGATGTTGTGTAAACATCATTAAAAGTTGCCAAAACAACAACCCTGACAACAATAGATAATATAACATAATATAATATAATATAATATGTAATATAACTGAAGGGAGGCAAGATGTTCAAATCAGCGATGTCACTGCCCATGTCAGGTTGATTCCCTGAAGAAGAGCAAATCTGTTATAGCCAGAGCACAGGGAAGTGCCCTCTACAACATGACCTCCTTGTTCTTCACCTTTTGTCAGAGTTTGATAGCTTTTCATTAAATTTTGGCACTTACCTATATTCATGTTCCAGCTGCCTTGCCTTTCTGAAACACTGCTGCTGACCAGGGGTACAGCAGGTCATCGATTTTGCAAAGTACCTGTATTTTTGGTAGGATTTTTTTTTTACAGGAAATTTTGTGACAGTTGTAAAAATGAATTGTTATGATTATGTTCTGTTTTAACTTTTCTAACAGAACCAAAAGAGTTAATCTGAAGGAGAAGATTTGAAAGACTGGAAATTCATTTGCATACTACAGCTTCTTGAAGCCAAAAAAGAATTAAGCAACAAGGTATGAAACCTATAATGCTGTACTATCCTGGCCAGTGAAGGATTAGGAAAAAAGTAGGTAACATTTGCTGGAAGGGGAAAGGTTTTACACACAATGGGGAAACCAACCATCATTTCCTTAAATGTCAGCAAAGTGAATAATCACATAAAATAAAATTTAAAAAAACTCAACTCTTCTGCACCTGAAAAAATAGAATACTGCTGTGGGATTCCTGCAGGAAGCATATGACTTAGAGTTAAATCTGAGTAAATCAGATTCTGCTCAGCTCAGCTTCAGAGCATCCAAAGAAAAAATGTGCTGCTTTCTTTTCCATAAAAACACAGCTTTTCCTCTATTTAATTATGGGATTAACAAAAGGGGAAAATTGTATGAGTCAGAAGTAAATTGCTATCATATGAAATAATTTTTATTAATCTCACTCACCTCAACTGTTTTCATTTGGCTTTCTTAAGTACAGTACAGAGAAACTTTATCCAACCTTGATACTCTGGTTTCTCAGAGATTATATATCAAGCTCATTTTAAATCACAGATTTAACACATCATGTGTTAGCTTTCAGCACCTGATAAATGTTATGGGTTTCCTACTGAACTTGCAGAATTGGAACCACCAATCCATCGGTTCTCCAACTGTTGTTTCACTATGTGGCATTAAAGGCTGAATATTTTGTTAACAAAAGGAAAACAACCCTCAAATTAAAATAAAATAAAATACTCAAGAGCCCAACTGCATAATGCTCAATCTCAAATCCAATTTGTGCTCCTAGCTGGCTTCAGAATACACAAACCAGGTAGTTTTGACTACTAAAAGTTTTCTAGTAACATACTAAAGGTGGATAAGATTCAATCCCCTGATATAATCTAAGGATGTCTTTTTAAAAGGAAAATAATCATAGCATGAGAGTTTCAGAAACTGAAATAATAAAACGCTGAAACTGAGTGGAAATAACCCTAGAACTGTGGACACAGTGATTGGAAGTGAGTTCTGGAGGCTTCTTGCCCAGCCTCCTGCTCAAAGACAGATGACTGAAAGCTCTAGATTAGGTCAGATGTGGCTTTGCTACCCAGATTTTGAAAACCTCCAAAGACAGAGTCTGAGCTCCCTCTCTGCAGCGTGTTTCTTTGCTGTACTACATTCCTCATGAAATTATGTTTTTCCTGCTGTCCTTCCCAAGCTGCAGAGTGTCCATTCCCCTCTCTTACTGCCCTGTGCTCCTGAGAAGGGTTTGTTTCCATCATTTTTATCATTGTCTATCAAGGAGTTGTGGACAACTGCTGAATTTCTCTTTTCACTGTCTTTTTCCGGACTAAATGAGCCCACAAGGGCAGGAGGTCCCTGACCACGTCACTAGAAATGAGTTTTGACGTAGGGGACCTAAAGAAGTTTCCATATGGAATGCAGCAGGCGATACTGGTTTAATGCATGGGCAGAAGAAGGTCCTACAGTCCTTTGGAGACCTGCCCAGGATGGAAACCTCCAACAGACTGAAAAAATTGCACAGCCTTTTCCACAGAGCAGGGATGAGATTGCTTCACGGAGAAGGGGAAGAGGAGGGTTTGACAAGGCCATCTCCTCCGGAGAAATTGCCTCCTGCCAAAACTTTAATTCCTCTGAAAGCATCTCAGCCCAATTAGCTTGTAATTTAATCTCCTGTGTTTCATCTCAGGGTGTTTCAGCTGCTGTGGGTTTTATTTGCACATATGTGGTTTGTAGTTAGAAGCATGCCAGCTCTCTCTCTCTGAGAGGACTAAGAGAACCAGCTGAGCATTAGTCTGGTGTGGGCAAGCACCTGCAGCACAATAAATGCATCCCCTGATTTTCTAAAACTCCCTCTTTCATTCCCTGCTCTTTCCTCTTCCCACACTAATTTTTCTGCATTTCTTTTTTTTTCTTTTCCTGGCTCTATGCTCCTCCTTTACAAACAAGTACCTCTTTTTCCCCATTCTTGGTTTCTTTCCCCATCCTCTCTGCTCCCTTCCTCCACAGATGTGCATTAGGTCTTGGTGCCAACATTTGAGCCCAGTGTGAGAACCTGTGCAGCTTTGCATCTCAACTGCATTTGTGAAGTAAAGGAAAAACTCCCACTCTCAGCAGCAAGCCTGTTAAGCTGAGGTGGATTTGTAAGGAAGATCTATGAGAGCTAAGGGCAGAAAGCACTTGCTACATGTGCACAAAGCATCACAACTAGGGGAAGGCAGCCAGCTCTCCGTGTTCCTGGGGACGTGCTCTCTGTCTCTGCTGTGGTGGTATTTGTAGATTGCAGCACGTTTGTCCATAATTTACGCATGTCAGGCAGCCTAACTGGGGCAGCCTATCTTACCAGGCAAGCAGATGTCCAGAAATCCTGACATATCCACTGAGCATGGGAACATCTGTGCTGTAGTGTCAGAGCAGTCAAATGGAGACTCCCAGGAAGCCGCGTGGGACCCTCGGTTGTGGCAGTAACATCAGCTACTGCGTGACCCCAGCATGGAGGGTCTGGAGGGCACATCCCAGTGTTCCCAGCCTTTTGCAGCTATAACAAGCAGACAATGTCAGGGCAAAATAGGAGACTAAGGAGATTTTATCTGTGCCAGAGGCTTGTCTTGTTGCTGTGGATGTCACTTCATTTTTATGCCTGGATTTGCTACTTTCATCATGGAGATTGTGTTCCCTCTCTGCTTCTCCTTTCAGATCATCAGCAGTGATGCTGAGAATTTCTTGGTGTCCCTTAGTCCCAGCAGAGACACAGCCTTCAGTTGCACATCCCCTGAGTGATGAGGAAAACCTGTAGCACAGTATGGCAGTACATGACATTCCTTATTTTTCTGGACTGAAAATAAGCAAGTTTATTCATATAGATCTGAGGCCTCTTTAACCATTGTGAAGAGAGAAACACGCCCTAAGCCTAAATTCCACGAAGTCCCAAGTAATTGACACTGAACAGGGAGGATATGATGCCAAAGCCTCGGGATTGCTGTCAGAGACAGCAGCACTCACTCTTCCTTCTCCGGTGTCCTGGCAGTGCAGCTCCTGTGCAGCAGGATCCTCACTGCCCTCTCAGCCCCTGCACAAAGCACTCTCCCATCTCTAAAGCCAGAAGGGCTCAGTCTGGATAAGCTTTGGTCAGAAAGGAGTCCTCATGCCCATCCTGCTCTCAGTTTTGACTGAAACTTTCAGACGTGGGGATTAGGATACGAAAATCCCAGCACTGACACTGACACCACATTTACAGGATCTAAGGCAGGGCCAGTCTGCAAGGCACAGTGACATATTTACCCAATAGGGACAGCAAAGCAGGGGAATGAATGCATTACCCTGTAGCTTACCCAGAAGAGTCATGGTAATAATGGTGACATCCTCACAACCATAGATCTGTTTCCTCGGGGAACCAGGCAGCTAGGAGTAAAACTTCACCATATAGCTGACAGCAGACAGGGAGCAATCACCATCCCAAACTTCCTAAATCTAGCAGCCTTGATCATCAAAATGGCTGTCACTGGAGAAGGTGGGACACAGACCACAGCAAGGGCCGGGGACACTGTTTCAGCCTTGCCAAGTGTTGTCAGAGGCCATGTGTATCTCACGTTGTCAGCAGGCCACAGCCCCAGTGCATTACAAGGTAGAGGCTCTGGGTTAGACACGCATCCAGGACAAAGAGAGACTGATCGAGTCATCTGATGCTGCTGCCTCTTCCATGATCTCATTACTGGCATCTGTCAGCACCACACTCTGGGGAAATCCCTCACTGATAAAAGGTCTTCACTCCCATCACCATTCCCAGGCCAGACGTGGAGAATCCAGCCTCCTCAGATCTCTTTCCATGTTTAGTCTTCTACTGCAGTAGAAGAGGCTGTGTCTCCACAAGGGAGCACCAAAGGGAGCTTGGTGCTCTTCTCAGTTTGGGTGGCTCTTCTCAGCTCCCCAGCAAAATCAGGGAGAACTAAAAAAAATGGCATCTCCAGCTGGGGACAAGCTCGCTTCCGTTTTCGTACCTGGGCCTCACAGATAGGCAGGATGCTTTGCTCCTAACATGTAGGGTCCCAAGTCTGATCCAGTTAAAACTCTCTTTTAACTGGCTTAAAGAAAAGGTTATATCTATTATAGATATGGATATAGCTTTCTTTATTCTAGATAAAAAGTTATATGTAAGTTTGCCAATGTGGAAAAGTAAGCATGACTTTGCCCAATTTTTTCTCTCTGATTTTAATATTCTGTATTTTTTATTCTCTCAGACTCTTGGAATAAGAGGGAGTGGTTGTCCAGCGTTGTGTCTCCAGTGTTTTGTGATAGTCTCTTCTGCAGCGTATTTGGGGCTCCTTGGAGAAAAAGCGTCATACAAAGGGAACCACCTCAGACAGGGCTTTCAGAAAGATAGATGTGCCACTCTTGACAGTGTTGTATTAATAAATAGTCCCTTCCCTTCCTAGTCCCAGGGAAGAGCTCTTACCTAGATGGGAATGCAGCTTTCCATGTCACAAGCAGAACATCCG
Organism: Vireo altiloquus; assembly: GCA_013396875.1. NCBI lineage: Eukaryota > Metazoa > Chordata > Aves > Passeriformes > Vireonidae > Vireo > Vireo altiloquus. The sequence continues at coordinate 808,278 of VZRF01003085.1, forward strand.
AAATTAGCCGAGGGGTTTGAAGTCTTTGCCAGCAGTGCTCAAACAGCATTACCTCCTGGCAGGGTGCCCAGGCCCTCCATGTCCCTGCTGGAGAGCCACAGCTGGCAGTGGCTGTTAACCCTTGAGGCTACCCCCCGATTCCCTGGCCAGCACGGAAAGTGATGGGGAGCTTTGGCTCAAGAGGTGGGCCACTGCAAACCTCCTCAAGTTCAACAAAGCAAAGTGCAAGGTCCTGCACCTGGGTCATGGCAGCTCAAAGTTGATAAAAGGACAGCAGCACCTCTCCTGCAACAACAGGCTGAGAAAGTTGGGGCTGTTGAGCACGCAGGAGGTTGTGTGGAGACCTCATAGGAACCTTCCAGTATCTGAACGAGACCTACAGGGAAGCCAGAGAGGGATTCTTCATCAGTAACTGTAGTGATACGATAAGGAGTTGTGGATACAAATTGAGAGAAGGGAAATTTAGGTTAGATATTAGGAAGAAACCGCTTAACATTCTTTGATTCTGTGTCCTCAGTCAAAGCCAAATCTGCCCAAGGAGCCCTGGGGAGAATTGCACCAGGCTGAAGGCTGTGTGGAACAGCCAGCAGCTACTGACATGTTGGAGAGGAGCCCACAGACACGCCAGGTCCCATGAGGCCACACCAGACCTATACATTCCTGCTACAGTCAGGAGAGACCCCAGAGGAGAAGCAGGTCTGTGCTGTGTTATGTGCTTCAGAGATGCAGTCCAGGGAATTTGTCATCCCAAAGAGTTTAGCATCCAGGAGGAACTTATAAGTTCTGTTGGGATCTCTGCTTCCCTTGATTCTTTTTTCAAGGATTCTCCGCAATTCTCAGCATAAAGGGAGTCATTGAATATGTCCTCAACAGCAACTAGAGATTGAAGGAGAAGTGGGAATACCTTTGTTTCTCCTCTTCCAGGGATCTGGTTGGGATCTCTGCTTTCCAGCTGCCTTGGCTCAGTCACTGTTCCTGTCCACCCCGAGGGAAGGAGTCCCCATGTGGGACTCTCTCCATGACTCTTGTGCCTGGCAGGACATAAGGCCTGACTGTTCTGCACAGCCTCCCTCGCTGCCTTCTCTCCCGTTCCCTAAGTGATCACAGTGCGTCTGTGTTCACAGTTCCCTGTGATGCTAAGTATTAACTCATTCCAGGAACTGATTTCATCCCATGCTTGACCTCACATCTCAGACCCAGGAGAAGCTCTGCATGTCTCAGGACTCATCAGAAATCCATGATTCTTTCAGATGCCTAATAACAAAATGACTGCCTCTGTCTTGTTACCCGACCAGACATTTTCCTCGTGCACCAAAGTTAAATCCTCCCTCTGAAATACATCTTTATGAAATAAACTTCCAAGTGCCACTAGCTCCTAACTCTGTGCCTCTGCTTCCCCCAGCCTTGGTGTCCTCCTCTGATGTCTTCTCCTTTCGCTGCCACAGTCAGAGCAGGCTGGTGGAGGCGTTGGCCTGACACTGCTGGGCAGGCAGGTGGGCTGACACAGACACTTCTAAGTCCCACTCCTGGCTCCTTTTTCCATACTCGTCACAGTGACAGGTTGATCTGGTGTGGGTGGGCTGGGAGACAGCAGCACAGATGGGAGACCCAGACAGCCCATTCAGGAGCACAGCAGTAGGGCAAGAAGCAAGAAGATTCCTGAAGAGTGTTGAAGCTGCAGGGGAACTGCAACCACAACTGGGAAACACAAGTGAACTTGCATAAATCACTCCACACGCCACATTTATTCCTCTAGTGCTCACAGAAGTGGCAGAGCCCAGCTACCCTATGGAGTTCATTGGATTGCTGCTGGGCTAACAAGATTCATGGGAAAATTAAAAATTGATCAGATGAGCTAAAAACATTTTGTTCTGCTGGAAAAAAAAGTTGGCTTTGAGTAATTTTGCAAGTTGGAAAAGTATTTCTTTGAACCACACTTGACATTGCTGAACACATATTGTTTTGCAGCTGGAGTGGGGTGACAGGCAATTGCTGCATTCTTGAAATGGAAGTGAAACATTTCAGTTGCACACATTGGAATCTTTCTTCAGGTTTACAGCTGGAAAACACTTCGGTGATTGTGGCTTTTCATGGCAACTCATAACAGATTTATTATTCTTTTCTCTGACACCCTAACAAATTTCACAGGGAGAGAAAACCACACTCTGCCGAGCTCTGGCTACACGCACTTGGGGGCCAGGCATTGTTCTGCAGGGAAGGCTGTAGTGTGTGCAGCTAAAACAAGGGCTACCCAAAGCCCAGTTGTGCAACTGACTGTTTAACCCAAACAGGCACAATAGCAGACAACAATCAAATCAGCTGGAGCTGCTCCAGTCCCAAACAGTGACGTCTTGGAGTCTGGGTGCAAGTGTCCCCTGCAACTGCCTACCTGCGCCAGGGTCTGGTTTTGCAAAGCACAGCCAGCATGGGCCCCATTCAGCTGCCTATGCAGAGGCACAGAATACCATTGAGGGTGCTCTGCAGGCACTGGACCATCTGTAGGGGACTGGTGGCTCTGACAGGGGGCCTGGGGCAGATTCCTGCCCATACAGAGCAACTGGATATCAGGTAGGTTGTGAAATGGCATCACCTTCCTCTGTTTAGGCAAGAACACTATACTGTCCTTATCTGCTTAAAGAGAAAATGCTTCTCTACCCAAATGTTACTGGGAGAGAGAGATTATGGCTATGTTCATACCCCTTCTTGTAAAGCTTTTCCCCACTGCCGAGGCAGTTGGGTCTGGTGGGCAGATCCCATCCCTTTCCTGACATTAAGCACCATGATTAAACTGGACACTTAATGTAAGCTCTCTAAATTCAAACCAAAGTTCTTGCAGGGCCCCAGCACCTCAGCATTCTGGCAGGAGATTTCAGAGGCTGACAACTTGATCTCCCCCACACAATGAGCCGAGGCTGGCTCAGGAGGAGAGGCAAAAATTTGCAAAGTGCCTTGGGGTGAGAAGCATCAGCAGTCTTGGAACGTCCCCTGCAATGGCCACCTGTCTCTGGGATGAGGAGGTGGATGTCCCTGGAGGAAGCTGTACTCAGCACGATATTTACAAGGATTTACAACCAGAATTTACAACGGAGATTGCCTCTGGTAAAAAACCTAAGTAGTATTAGCGGTACAGTAAAATATCCTGTGAGTCCCTGAGCATCAGAGCAAGGCACAAGGGAGGTAAGGTGCTGGGTCCTTCAAACAGCTCCTTTTCTGTGAGAAAAATTGATTTTTAAAATTAGGACATTGACTTGCATTTGCTCTCATCTGAGTGACTTGCTGGGATGGGTCAGTTTTGGTTTGATCTGCTGGAAGGGACAGGCAAGCTGGGACAAGCTGTGTTCCGTCTTCCTCATCTGGCATCTCACTATCGCACTTCTCTCCTGGCCGGACCAGCTGTTCCCTACAATCAGTCCCTCTGAGATAGCAAAACGAGCTAAACGTGCTGTTCCCAATGTGTCCCTCTAGCCTACAAACAGCCTCATGCCTGCCACAAGTGATGGAGGAAAGTCCCTGAGCAGGATGCGGATTCCCCTTGGGGCCTCTGAGACGTGCGGGGAATTATCGAAAGCAGAAAAGAAGTTTTCAAAACTTGCCCTCGGCACTGGGGACCCATGGGGCTTCAGTGTAGACCCAGCCATATGGAAACCAAACCTCACCATGGTATGGATGTGGTGTCTGGGGGCTAACTTGCCTTTTGTCCTTCTCCTGTCTTCGTTTCCCCAGAAGGTGTGGGACATCTGGCCCAGGTGGCCTTCTGCGACAGCACGCCAGTTACATAAGCTCCCACCTACAGAGAGGAAAGGAGAGCTGCGGGAAAAGCCAAAGGAGAGCAGATTTCCACCTTCTCCCTACAGGAAGGGGAAGAAAAATGTATCCAGGCATGTCCCCCCAGAGAGATGTACTATCAGTCCAGGCTGCCTTGCTCCAGGAATGTCACACAGGCTTTTGCAATGAGCAAAGACAAAGAAAAAGCCTTGCAGGACAGATTCTGCTCCAATTCCTTCCCAGTCTACCAGAAGCAGCCAAAACCACCAGGAAGCTCAAAGCCAAAGACACAGGTTGTATCCTCTCCTGGGAAGCCTCCTGGAGAAGTTGGGCAGTGGTAATGCCACTGGGAACCAAGGCAGAAACACACTTCAAATCACAATGGTTGCAACAAAGAGATGAATCTCTGAGTTTCAGATGGGTCTTGGCTTGTTTAGTCTAGAAAAGGAAGCTAAAATGCCAAAATATTATAATCTTCCAACATGTAAAATGCAGCTATAAAGCTGGAGATTGTCAGTCATTGCCCCTCAGATCCTAACAGGACAAGAGATAATTGGAGTAATATCCAGCAAAAGTGGCTCAAGTTAGACAAGTTACTAAAAGGAGATTTAGCACCAGACAATAAAAACAGAGATCAAGTTACTGAAGAAAGGCTCAGATTCCCCATCTATAAAGGTTTCTAATGACAGGTCAGACTAACTTTCACCTGGAATAGTATGGAAATACTCCTTATTTGATGAAGGAAATCTTCATAAATTCTGGTCCCATATCAACCAGCAATGCTGTTTTAGAGGCTGAACATGGGCAAACAGATGAAGAAAAATAAAAAATAAAGCTACTCAGAGAAATCACTGCCCACAAGAGCAAGTCACTCTATGAAACATGACATCCCAAAATTTTCTTCTTTGCTTACTTCCCATCTGCTGTATTGCAGTTACGTGTATTGGTCAGTCACTCACCCTGCCTTTCTATCCTCCCCTCTTTCCCAAGCCCTTGCCATGCTTTCCCCCAGAGCTGGGCTGCTACATGATATTTAATAGGTATTTTTAGTACATGCATCACTATGTCATCTCCTCCCACCTAACGAAGCTGAAGTCAGGACCTGGTCATGCTGCGATGTGAACCTGTGGTTCCCAAGAGTGGGGCTTGAGCTGCTGAGATGCACTTTCCAGATTACACCATTTACTGAAACTTCAGGGACAGACTGATTTATGGATGCTTCCTGAAGCCTGTAGGAATGGCAGTGACCTCGTGCTGGTAGCAAAGGCCAGCTGATCTTTCAAGGTAGTCACACTTGAAACAGGTGGATGAAATCCGTCCTCACCCCAGCAGAATAGCGGTAAGCACTGAGCCTGTTTCAAAGTGGCATCCAGTGACCTCCTGGTAGCCAAGTGCTGAACCAGCTGAAAAGGTCAACAGCATATCAGCCAGAACAACTGGATCTAATAGAAAGTGAGTCAAGATGATGCATAGCTGGCATTGCAGAAATAACAGATGTCATCTGGGCCAGTTGTACCAGCATGTTGATGTGCTAAAACAACTGAAAAGAGACTCACATGACCGCAGCATATTACCCATTTCCCAGCCACTGAAACTGAGATGACCCACAGAAGTTACACACAGATTTTCTGGAGACCAGGTTTCTGCATGTGGCAGATACAAGGCAGATCCCATGGCAAAGCATAGTCTTGGTAAAGGCTATTTGCAACGAGGGATATAGAGATGGAGCAGATTGCAAGGTAATAGATAAAACCTGCAGTTTTGATTTGCATTAGGACTCTGAAGTTTCGGTCCCAAGCAACATTATTGCCATCCCGGATCAGGCATACCCAAACCCCAAATTTTCCATTTCACCTTCTCTGCTGTAGTTAAAGAGATTGTCATGTTTGCAGCTTTAAAAATAATAATAGTAATAAAAAGCAGCTGCTTAGCTCAGAGCATCTTTTATTGTCCAAATTAAAGGAGGCTCACGGGGACAAGGTGAGGAAAGCAGGTTGCAGGGAGTGAGGCTGGGAAGTCAGTAAGTCTTTCTAGGGGCCCTGCAATGCTGCACTGGCAGCACCTTGCTCCCAGAGCTGTAAAAGGGATTAACTTAACAAATTTAGAAAGAAAAAGAAGGCTAAAATAGGAGTCTAAAATAAGAATCAGAATCCCTCTGGTAAATTGCTGAGTTCGCTTCCTGCTGTAGAGAGCCAGTGGTGTCAGGGGGAGTGAGCTATTTTTTGGAGATGTACTGGAAATAGCACAGGGTAGTCAGGGAGCAGCAGAGGGTGAGCATCAGCAAGGGAACCTGTGGACCCTCAAAAGCTTTCCCACCAGGCTGGGCACCCCAGAGTACACTGGGAGAATACAGCAGGAACCAGGTGGATGTGGGATGGGATGGGATGGGATGGGATGGGATGGGATGGGATGGGATGGGATGGGATGGGATGGATTAGGGAAGGCTGTTGGCTTAGTGTTGATAATTCCAGGCTCCAAACCCCAGCAAAAGCAAGGCACTGAGCCCCACAGCTTGGTATGCCACTCATGGAGGCACAGCTAAGTACAGGGGGTGATGACCCAAAAGCATGGGGCTTCTTGCAGCCCTGTGACTTATGGCATTATCCCAGCACCACATCCCAGCCACTCTGGCCCCCCAGCATGCAGGCAGTGATGACCAGAGAGTTGTCTGGCAAAGCAATTACTGCCAGGCCCAACAAGCCACTGCCAGTGCAGAAATTGAATTCTGAACAGTCAGCAGCACTCCTCCAGAAAGTACCAGCGGGTGGATGGGGGACAGCAGGAAGAAGATTTTTCTTACCAGGCTTCAATCTTCACTTGGACATGCTGAAATTAGACACTAAGCCTTGAACTCAAATCCTCTGATCTTCCCTTTTGTGTTCAGCAGTGCTCTTGGTTTTTCCCTTATAAAACCTGTTTGTCGTAGCCACACAAGATATCTCCTTGGTATTTAAGTAATTTGTCCTGAATTTTGAGATTACTCTGCCTCTTGCAGACAGCATGACAGGAAGGTGATGGACATAAGGGAAGTCAGAAAAAGTCATGGAGGAGACTGGGGCTAAGAAATTAGGCTAAATAAAACCAGCTTTCCCATGTGAAAAAAGAAAAAAGCCTCAAACCTAACTCCTTGGTCATTGTTAAACCCAGGAAACCATCACCGAACCCTAGGGGTTTATATTGCAACTTTTTTTCCTCCCAGGAGCAGCAGACTGGCACGTAGAGCAGTACCTTGTAAATGAGTAACCATTCCTTATGGAGGTGTTTACAATAGAGGCACATGAAGAAGTGCTGGTTGTTAGAAGGGTTTTGATGAAATCACATGAAGCTGATGAGTTCAAACCTTGTGCCTGTCTGGATGAGAACACTAGGAGGGAGGATGGCATGGGAAAGCCCCTCTACATCTCAAAGAAGGAAGGGGGGAGGGAGTGACAGAGTTCCCGTTCTGCACCCATTCCTGAGGGTGGGGGGTGATGTGTGATGCTTATCCTGGTGATGCGCTGTAAAAATCGTTAGGGCAGACCTTTTCTGGACCTTCAACGTTTCCCACTGAGCGCTCGTGAGCACTGGTCCCTCGTTGTAAGAAAGCATTTGGTCAAGTCTGGGAAATGAGATCCCTGAGTGCCTCACCTGCTCTCAAGTTCCATGTCTCCAATGCGCAGCCGGGGGCTATAAGCAGCTGAACCCCGCCAGGTCCCAGACCCACTGGGTTAGGACTGTGCAGGTTTATCTGCGTTTCCAAGGACCTGTGCCTGAGAGCACGCTCCTAGAGAAGCTGCAGGCTCTGGGGCAGTGTCACACAGTGCTCTGCTGCACGGGCACTCTCCTGTCTCCTCCCTGAGACCCGAAGCACAACCTGCAGCCTCAGCCACCCTTACGGTTGAGGCACTGGCCACTGAAGCAGGGAGGAGTAACTCTTCGATATCTCTTTGCTTTCCTACAGGACCCCTCACTGTGCCCAAGAACTCTTGTTCACTCACTTGCAGTGGAAGAAGAGGCGCCTCAGGCGAGGTGCCCGTCCCTGGGATGGCAGTGACAGGGGAAGGAGAGGCGCCTCAGGCGAGGTGCCCGTCCCTGGGATGGCAGTGACAGTGGCAGGGGAAGGAGAGGCGCCTCAGGCGAGGTGCCCGTCCCTGGGGTGGCAGTGACAGTGCGTGACGGTGCCGTGTAGTACTCGGGAGGGCCACTGGAGGTCTGTGTGCATTTGCTTTCTCCCGCTCCCTGCACAGCGCTGCACAGTGCGGGATGAGCCCCACTCGCCCTCCCTTAGCCCGGCCAGGACAGCGCACCCAGCTCCCCAGGCCAGCCCTGTCCCCTGGGGCGGCTCCGCTCCCCTCCGAGCACCCCGGGCAGCCTTGGGCTCCCCGGCTCCCTCCGGCTCCACGGTGGGGCAAAAATCCAAGAGCAAAACTCGAACGTGGGGAGATTAACTCGTCTGGCTCCTCTCCACGCAGGAGCCTGAGGCTGAAGCTGCACCGGCTCTCTGTTTCCCAAGGAGCTACTTGCACCCTTCCCAAGTTTGGAGCGTACCAGATGTTGGTTACAAACCAGCATGAGGCCGTCTACCTTCGGGATGTGCAAACCTCCTTCCTCTCCCCGGCTGGCTGGCACCATTGACTGGGTGATGTTGGTATTCTCACAATAAGGCTTGTTTTTCCCAGGGTCACAGGTTGCTACTTTCTGAAGATGGCTGCTGTCATCTAGCCCCTGCTGCTCCAGCCCTGCACCTCTTGCCTGTATCCATCACTACTTCCCTGGCCCCTGCTGCATCAGTTGCCCTGATTATGTTTTTAATCAAGTTCGAACTCATTTGTGAGCTGCAGGATAATGGCATGAGTGTGTGTTTGCACAGAAGTTTCATTCTAGGGAGGTGCTCACCCACTTTCCCAGCTGGACAAACAGACAGGCACAGCAGCTGTCTGACACAGAGGGAGCAGTTCAGTGCCAGCACCGAAGATGCAGGATCACAGGTGACTCAAGGCTGGCTCACTTTGGTTGTGTTTCATCCCAGTTTTATCCACCCACAATGGCAGGATGGCCTCTTCCCTGCCCTGGCCTCTGCAGGGTGCCAGGCTGTGCTCATTGCTCTGGATTGTGATGCCATGGGAAGTTATTGTGTTTTTTGAATTTGCCCAGTGCAATCAACATAACAACCTCACCATTATGAAAATTCCACCAGATCTTTCATACTTCACAAGCTTTTAGGACTCCAGTTTTAAATGAAATAGGGCACTCAAGGTTGACAACATCTCCATTACAGCAAAACCAGAGCAGCATACAGAGAAAACCAACCTGGATTTCTCAGCAGAGCCCCGGCTGAAGCTGGTCTAGCTCTGTCTACACAAGGAAAATGGGGACTCCTGGTTCTCCAGGCAGATCAGCATCTAACACTGGAAACCAGTCTGTGAAACAGATGTGTGGCTGTGTTCTGCTCCAGCAGGTCCATCCTGCTGCCCCACCAGTGAACTTTGGGGTGAAACCTTTCTTGAGCAGATGTCCAGAGTGCCCTTTGCAGGCATCCGAGCACTGCTGCCTGTGGCCAGCTCAGAGTCTGCTCAGGGCTCCCCAAAAACCCCTTTTCAAACCCTAATTGATGATGCCCAGTGCCTCTCCCCGTGCTCACACTGTCCTTGAGGAGGATACTGGGCTCCTGGATCCCTGTGGAGAAGAGGAAAAAGCATCAGGCAGCTGTGGGAAGTGAGATTTTAAGAACTTGAGGTCCCCCAGACAGAGAAGAGAGGATCAGTCAGACACCTCTCTCTGTGATAGATGTTGCTTCTCCAGAAGGAGCCCAGGTTTCTGTGTCATCTGGAGTGAGTGTCCCCCCACCTCATGCACAGAGAGAAGGGGACTTGTGGTCTGTGTCTTGCAGCATTGGGGCCTGAAGGCATCACTGATCAGGAAAACTGGAAATACCTGAAAATTTGCCTCGGCTCCTTGCTGAAAGGCATTATGCAAGGAAAAGAAAATCCCAGCCTGGATCAAGTGCTGGAAAAACCAGTGTAAAATCAGCTCTGACATGAGCCCTACCCATTTAGGGGATGATCTATACTGCCTCCCCTGAGGCTACACACACATTGCTGTTGGAGAAGTTGAGGGACTTGCCGGATCTTCCAAGTGGTTACAGACCAGCCCAAGCTGAAAAATGTAACTTTCCTTTGCTCAGTAGCAGAACTGACTGTCAAATGTAGCCAGAAAAACTTGAAGTAACCTTGGCACATCTTTTCCTGCCTTATCATTGCAGAGCTCATCTTGAGCCAGGGCATTCAGTAGTCATATTTTGAGGTTTCTCTACCTGTGGTTGGTGTGACATCTAATTTTCCTCTCCTTGGTCCAGAATTTCCTCATACCTTCCCTGCTTCAATTTTCTTCCTGTTTTCTTCCCTTTACCTCTCCTTGGTCCTTTTCAAACTCCTTTCCCCCTGCCTGCTGTCAGGCTGCAGTGCCTGCCATGTGGAGAGTAAATAGGATATTCCTCATCCAACTCCCATCATAGAGCTACAGCTGTACTTTGGGGATCATTAGTTGAAACAATCACTGTTTAAAACACCAGCAAAATAGCTGTTGGTCAAAAGTACAGTCATTAACCTCATGTTCTCCCCTTCTTCCTCAGGAAAGATGGATACACATTGACAGAGCTGTTCATGATACAGCAGATTTTGTAACAGTGCTGCCCTGATGACCCAAGCAGGTAGCCAAAATTCAGGTGGCTGGAGGTTATTTACAGCAAGAGAAGGAACCGACTGTGGAGGCTGGTAATTTTCCAAAGTGGTGTTGCTAATTTACAAAGAAGGTACAAAGTCCTGCACTGAAAACCCCAAGAAATTAGCATTTCCTGGCTCACACCACCTGTGTTATTCCCACGTGCATAAGAGCTCTCGTGCTCACACCTTTTTTCAGGACACATGTAGTCCTGTCCCCTCCTTCATGGCATCATGCTCCCAACATAGCCCCTGGACAGCCTCTCTCATAGATCACCAAGCTTGGTCTGCTGCACAGCCCTGTCTCCTACAGCTAATTGAAGTGAAAATCTCTAGTAACATTTGGAGGAAAAACCCAAACTTTATTTTGTTTTGTTTTAATCTAAGCTTGCAGCAAAAATAAGGAAGAAAGAAATGTTGTCTCCCCAGGACTTCATATCCAGTGTCAGAAAATACTACTCCTTAAATGAAGATGCTTAAACTCTCTATAGAATCATAGAACTGTAGAATGGTTCAGGTTGGAAGTGACCCTAAACATCATTCAGTTCCAATCCCCTGCCATGGGCAAGGACACCTTCAACTAGACGAAGTTGCTCAGAGCCTCATCCACTCTGGCCTTGAACACTTCTTTGTTTGAAAGTATTCCTGACGGCTACATTGAGATGCTCTAGATAAATCTCTGAGTAATTGCTACATAGCTCAGACTTTAATGTTGCTTTGATCTAGAACAGAGTTTCTACAACATAGATGTTATTGTACATTAAATGTACATGCAAGTTCCAAAATCCCCATTCGACAGAGGATAAAGCCAGCCGTGGGCGTGCACACTGTTTGGGAAACATTTGTATTTAATTCACAACCCACAAAATTCTTTCAGCCCAAAAAAGTTGTAGGAAGAGATAATCTACAGAGATCCCCCAGGGAGACTTATACAGCTGAGCTAGTCGCCCTGAACTCCCTTTTACATATAAAATCAACTGCTTTTAGCACATGATTCATTCAATCTATTTGCGATCCACATTGGGTTGTGAGGCTCTGTGACTCCAAAGAGGCCTGTTTTCCCATTTTGCTGTGCCCAAAGCAGAGGCCAGCCAAATCCAGCACTAGCAGAGATCTTTGTGTGCCAGCAGATCCCACCTCTGGCCCTGGTTACCAATTCATGGACTTTTACCAGTTGGAAACAATTTGGAGCGTCAGGTTTTACAGTGATTCGTTCACAGCACCCAGACAGGCAGGGAAGAAGGGAGCCTTCATCACCGCTGTGATGGGTCACAGTGTATGGCAGGACTGGAAGCCAGGATGTGTGTGTGGTTACTGCCAGACACTCACACAGCACAGACGGGAGCCACTGCCAATGTCAGCTCCTGAGCAGGAGACTTCTGAATCCTCAGCCCTGGGGGTCTGCAGCAGGAAAGGGGCCAGCAACACGCTCTCAGCAGGAAACCAGCGTCCCTAAGAGAAGATGCTGCAGAGCTGCTGCAGTCAGAGGGTGCGCAGTGAGAAAACCTTGGGATGCTAATTAATCCCCCTTTGGGAAGATATTTATTAGGCAAATGCCTCACATTCATATGCACATCTGCAGTCAACAAAGAGGCTTTTACTTTTTCCCCAGCCCAGCAAAGCTGGAGGGTAGGAGGTTGCTGCAACCAAACAGCCCGTAGGTGCTCAGCCTGCTCCGGGCATCTTGGGTCAAGCATGGAAAAAACAGTTGAAATGACCAAGGTCCGGGCTGGAGGAGGTAGTTGAGATCTTTAAACCTAAATATCTTCCCCCCTGCTCACTGATGGAGACATCGCAAAGGACAGGGTGGGAGCCACCCCTGACAGACAGCCTCATCCTGCTGGGATGAGCTGTTCCGGAATCACTGCATTAATATAACCTGGGGCAGCTTATGCTGTCAACCAGTTAATTGCTGAGGTTGATAGATACAGCCCCTGATGAGCAAAGGATTGTGGCTGCTTGCAGCTTTTACAGAAGAGCCAGCAGGACCTCTCCTTGTCCAGCAGACACTGAGCAGTGTGTCACAGAGGTGTGCAGGTCAGGGGACCTGCCTTGGTGTTCCCCACTCTTTAGGTGTAGGTGCTTTGAGAGAGAAACTGCTCTTCCTGAACTGTTTGCTTCATTTGCAATCACACAGATCTCGCTGCTTCGAGAGTTACCATAAAATCTAGTTGGAAGATGTTTCAAGTCATGCAAAGCCCAGGGCTGGACAGAAAAGCTAAAATTTCAGACCAAGAGCAGGGCATGATCTTGTCAGCAGGGGAATTGGTAATTCTGTGCTACATTTGCTGGGTGCTTCCTAGGGTTCGTGAGAGGGAGTGACTCCCCTTGACCCAAGATGAGAGCCGCTGATTTGGGAAGGATAAATAATGGCATTTCCAAGGCTCACTGGTTTGATGTGCTAATCCAAAGCAAAGTCAGCCTAAAGCAGACCTGCTGAAGGCAAAGCATGTTTCTCACTGAAATACTCAAACATCCTCAGCCCCCAGAGTCACACATCCTGCCCTCATTATCCCAGGTTTTTTTCCCTAAACATATCAATGGATCTGTACAGTCTTCTGTTTTACACTGAGAAGCAAAAGCTGCTGAGAGCACTGGCATGACATTCAAACTTTAAACTGTCCATCTTAATTAAATTAGTTCTATCCGTGAGGTTCAGCAGTCGGTCATGGCATGTGGGAGATTTACCCTCAGGTTCTGAAGGAGTAGAAGTAAACTCAAGAGTAAAATCCTCAGTGACTTGGGATGACAACTGTGTTCTTAAAGACCAAAAGCTCCTGGCAGAGTTGCCTTGCCAGCAAGTTGCTGTTAACAATATCCTTTTCATTCCAGGGACCCAAATCTGCCGTCTGTGAACCTGACTGGCTTTTGCAATTGATTTCAGAGAGGCCCTTAATTTTCACTGACATTTGCTTCTGTCAGTCACAGCTTTCAGCTCCTCCTTCCCTCCTACCCATTGTGCAGCACCCCCAGAACCTCCCCTTCACCCTTATTTACAGAGAAAGCAGAATCCTGGCTTTGCAATAAGAAAGGCAAAGTTTGGCATACATACAGCGAGGAAAGACTCAGGAAATTTGGTCCAGTGCTTTGTGTCTTCTTTGAGTCACTGCATGATGGTGCATAAATCACTCCATCCCTCTGTGCCTCAGTTCCCTTGCTGTGGCCAAGAATGATACCCCCTTATCTCAGGGGAATAGGAGATATTAATTACTGCTTATAAGATGCTCAAATGTGGCAGCATAAATAGTAAACAAGTATTTAGTGCTTTTCTAAAGATAACTCATCTGCAAACACTCAGGTCCATAGCCCGGAATTGGGAGCTCCCTTGGTTGTTACATAACTGCAGTAGGTTGTTTTTTTGTTCTGTTTTTTTTTTTTTAAGGAATGAGTTGTTTTTATTACTGTAGTAATTTCATAAATAAGGAATGCATCTGACTAGAAAGGATGAAACAAAAATAAATGCCTGCTTAACCCAGGCATGTGGGAACTAAGCATTATCTTAATTATATTTCTGAAACAGCAATCTCCTATCTTTGGCCTGAAGCTTTCAGAATTCAAAGGAAAACACTGCCCTGATTTTTTCAGTTTTTTCCCCCATCCACCGACTCTTTGTGTTGGTGAATTTGGGGCTGCCAGTTATCTCCCAAGTGCAGGAGTCCAACTGCTACTTCCTTGATGAGGTATTAGGGGGGGTACAGGGGTGCCATGTGCCTTGCCTCTCCTCTTTGGGGTGATCTCCCTCCCACAGGAGGCTCCACTTTGGAGCAGGAGATGCTCTTTTGGCCAACTCATGCACTAATTGTACCTGTGCCATGATGCCTTTTATAATCCTGTATTTTGATCTCCAGTGCAGACAGTCGGAGGCTTTGGGAGCTGGGGGTTGCTCCGGCTGCAGTTGCAGACGATGCTCGTTAGAAAGGGGAACTCTGCGGGTGCTCGAGCAGCCTGGCAGCGCTGCAGTGCCTGGCCATGAGCACGTCCCACAGCCACCCGAGGAGCAGCTTCTCACCAGGAATGCCCAATGCAGCCCAAGCTCGCGGGGGGCTGGCACCGCTCCTCTGAATGGGAAGGCTTCCAAGTCCTTATCTAAACCTTCCCTCCTCTCACACTTCTGAACTATTTTTAATAGAAAAGTGAAGCAACGAAACCACAATGAAATCATCACAGTGAAATCAAGCCTTAGCTTGAAGCAAAGATCCAGTCAACTGTTATCTTCCTGAGGACCAAAGCGTAGCCTGTGAGGTCCGAGAAGGCAAATCCCGCAGAGCGCCAGTGACACAGCGCACTCACTACCTGACGGCGGAGCGCATCTCCCAGGATATGCAAGGATGAAACTTTGTAGGGAGGGTGCACAGGAACACCTGGCAGGAGGATACAGGGATGTTAGGGTATGGGGGGTTGACAGGTGCACCTTACCGGAGCAGGTGACACAGATGAAACTTTCATGGGGTGTATGGGTGCACCTTGCAGCTAAAGCCATGACTGAGGCTCGCAGGGGTTGCAAGTCCCAGGGGCAAGCACAGGTGAAGTTTGAGGAGAGGCACAGCTGCTACGGCTGGGGGCTGTCACCGGGCAGGGGGTGACAGGTGACAGAGCAGACGAAGCTCTCGGAAGATGCACCTCACAGGACTGAGGGGGTCCGGGGCCTCCCGTCTCCCCGCCCAGCATCCCCCGCCCAGCCCTCTCCCTGCACCGGCCGCGCACGGCGCATGCCTCGGGCAGATGCCGGCCGGTTCCAGCCGGGAGAGGCCGAAGCTTTTCGGGTCCTGCGAAGAGGAGGAGCCCGTCCTCCTGCCTGCGCACCCCCCTCCCCCTCCATCTCTTCTCACCGCCCCGCGGAGGGGCACGCAGCCTCCCTGCACGGCGCAGTGGCATGGGCACGGCAGGAAAAGTTACTGACGGGGGGACGCTAAGGGATGGAGAGGGGGATTTGCTCGGGCTTGGGACGAACCGGGAGCCGCGCGGCTGCACCTCCCAGCCCTTTCCGCCCCCGCAGAGCGTTCCACGAGGGATGGCGGAGCTGGGACGCGCTCCGCGGAGCTCCGCGCCAGGGCTGCGCCGGGGAGGGACTGACGGCGGAGCAGCCGCGCCGCAGCCCGCCGGGACGCGCTGCGGAGCCCCCCGGCCGGCCCTCCCTTCCCCCGGCTCCGCGGCCCCGCAGCGCCCCGCGCAGCGCCGCGCACCCGCACAGACTATTCCAGAAAGCTGCCNTGCACAATCCCCGGCTCTCCGCGCAGCCCCGCGCCGTAGTAATTTGCAAGGGGCGGTGCAGGGATGGGGGGGGCAGGGGGGAGGTGTCCCGCCCCCCCGATCACATGGCGACCCCGCGCAGCCAATGCGGGGGGCTCTAGGACCCCGGGGACCTGCGGCCCCCCCGCCCTATAAATGCCTCTCCAAAATGCAGCGGGGCTCCTTCTTCCCGTCCTGCCCGGCCGCGCTGCTCTACGTCCCGCTGCCCGCGGGTCTCCGTGCCGGTTCCGCGCCCAGCGCCTTCCCCCCCCCCGTTTCCCTTTTTTTTTTTTTTAATTTTAATTTTTTGTTAATTTTCTGACATCCCCTCCCCCCGTTTTTCTCCTCGCCCCCTCCCCGCGGCCGGTTTGCATGCATTGTCTGTCTCCCAAGATGGTTTGTGAGACCAAGATTGTGGCGGAAGATCATGAATCAATCCCGGGATCCAAAAAAGACACGATCATTGTTTCCTCCTCCCAGATGTGGCCCTCTTTGGCGGGCTCCCCTCCCTCACCCCCACCTCCCCTCACCCCACCAAAAGAAGAACCCAGGCGAGACAATGTCTATATCCGCGAATTCCACCCCTCTGAACAGGAGGTGGTGCGCCGCATCTTTTACGAGGGGATCATGGAGCGGATCCCCAACACGGCGTTCAGGGGGCTGAAGCAGCAGCCCCTCACTCAGTTGCTCTACGGGCTGCTGGCGGGTGAGTATCCGCTCCCTTTTGGGGAGGGGGACGCCGGGTTTAGTCGCCGCTGTGGGTCTGCACAAAATGGTCGGAGCGGCGGCAGGCGCCGGGGACCCGCGGGCGCGGTGCGGCCGGGGGAGAGCCGCAGCATCGTGCGGGGCGGCCGCGGAGCCGCAGCGCTGCGGCGGGGACAGGCGGGGGGAGAGCCCTGCGCCGCCGGAGGATGCGCGACCCTGCGCGGGTGTTACGGGCGGGGAGCCGCGGAGGGGAGGGTAGAGTCGCCCTTGTGGTTATTGCAGGGCTCGGGGGTACGCGGAGGGGAGCGGAGCGCACCGGCCGCCCCCGCGCAGCCCGGCGAGGGGGGGCACGGCGTGCCGGCGTTGCCTGGAGACAGCCGGGCCCGCCACTGAGCGCCCCCCGTTTTCTCCCCGGCGTGGGGAGGGGGCATCCCCTGCAGCAGGACCGAGCGGCGGGGGCGCCTCACCTCCCTGAGTTAAATGCTCAAAAATAGCCCTTGCAAGGTGTCCCCTCCCCGTGCCGATAATTAATAATGCGCGCCCCCTGCCCCGAGAGGGCTTTGGGGTGACCGCCTGCCGTCGGTGGCTGCAGGCGGGTCGCACCCCATGTCCCAGACACCGGGGAGAATGGGACCCCGCGCTGGAGGGGGACCCCGGCAGGCGTTGGGGAGCAGGGGGACTCAGCCGGTGGCTCTGGGCCGTGTTGGAGAGAGCCGCCGGCTCAGGGGCGCCCGCAGAAGCACCCCAGGATGGGAGCGGGCAGAGCGGCTGCCCTGGGAGTCGGTGCTGATGGAAATAGCACTGCCGCAGTGGCGAACACATGGCTGCGGAGCGGTGCCCGCAGCGCGGCTCCTCCGCCCGGCCGCGTTCCGGCCTCACCGGGGACAGCGAAGGGGACCTGGGGTGTACGGGGCCCTCGGCGTCCCCACGGCCCCGCTCCGGAGGGACTCGGTGGGCCCTGCCG
This sequence comes from Vireo altiloquus, assembly GCA_013396875.1. Taxonomy (NCBI): domain Eukaryota; kingdom Metazoa; phylum Chordata; class Aves; order Passeriformes; family Vireonidae; genus Vireo; species Vireo altiloquus. The sequence continues at coordinate 825,639 of VZRF01003085.1, forward strand.
TGGCGTGGCGGCATCCTCCCCACCGGCTCCTTCAGGACCCCATAAACTTCTCCGCGTTATCTCGTCGCGATACGCCATCCCTTAACACGATAATCTCGAAAGCGTGAACTATGCGTGTACTGCAAATTTATGTTTTGACTGTGCTTGTTTTATTGATTTATTTTTATAATGAGTTTGTATTCCGAAATCAACACTAAATTCTCTTTTCTGACAGGTGTCGTTTATTTCTCTTCCTTATCTCCATAGTAATGTGCTTTGTTGTGACCAAGTCCTTCCTGCTGACCTGCTGTTTGCCCATCTTTCTGATGGGCATGAGGTACTACTTCAGTAGAAAAGTTATCCTGCACTATCTTGATTGTGCGCTGCACACGGACATGTCCGATATTGAGCAATATTACATGAAACCGCCAGGTGAGTACGAATTCCCTGAGGGAGCCTTCCTTCCCCCAGCCTGCTGGGGAACATGGCTGCTCCCTGCTGCTGGCGCCTTTTCCTCCTGTCAGCAGCACTGAGCAAGCTCAAAAGTCGCCAGAATGCAGTTCTGTAGCCACACCAGGCACAAAGCCATCTCTGGTTTTGGTTTGGCTTGAGGGGTTTTTTGCTGGTTTTGAGGTTTTTTGGGTTGTTTTTCATTATTCCCCCTCCCCCAAGTGCCTAGTCATCCCAGGCAGCCTCTGTCCGCCCCTGGAGCGCAGCGCTGCTGGGTCCCGCAGCCACCCCGAGCACTGGGGTGTGGGTGCTTGGGAGCACTGAGGCTGGAGGATGAGGGTTGTTTGCTGCAGCCTGGGTTCACCCCAGCCCTTACATCTTGAGCTCGGTGTTTCTTTGCTTTATGCATTTGGTATTAGTTCTGACAGCAGGAAAAGAGGGAGATGCCTTTTAGCCCAAATGCTCAGAGGAGCCCATTTTAGCTATTGAACCCATTTTCCCATGTCATTCCAAGAACATTCCTTAATGCAGGTGTTTTGGAAGCGGCACAGATCAGGTATGTAAAGGGCTGCTGCCACATAAGGTTGCCCTGATATGGGTTCATCCATTTGTTACATATATTAATATAATTAAAAGTACAATATCTAATGGTAATGTTATCTTGTTAAGCTGTAAAAGGCAACTTAGGTTGTGAAAAAAGAAAAAAATGGCATCTTTAGAACCTGTCAGGTGCTATTTCCCTTTTTGTAGGCACACATTCATAACATTCATATTGAGGACAAGAGCAGTCACTTGGGGTTTGAGGTTTACTTTTGGTGGTCACAGAGTGCCAGTGGTGGGCTGGAAGAGCAAGGCAATGCCAGTATCCCACCTTAGTTCCATCTTCTTGGGGTACCTGCTTTCTTCTTGAGTACCTCCTGTGTTGTTTTTCCACCTGACGGTATTTTTGCTGTATCATTTGCTGTATCATTCCTGTTCCCTAGGTGTGACAAACCTCTCCCTGGGCACTTCTACAGGGAAGTACCCTAGCCACAAACCTTCCCTCACTTCTAATATGCAATGTTACATTTTTCTAAAATGTTACTCCTCTTATAAAAAGCATTAACTAGCCTAATTTAGATCTCCTTTCCTGTCATAGTGCGTATTTTACACAGATCTTGTCCCATCTCACACACGGGGTGTGTTTCATTTACAGGGCTTGTTTTTGTAAAAATTAAGCGATGTGTGACTTGTGTTTAAAAAGCTCAATCTTCATTAAAGGCAGTGTCACAGAAATAAAAGGGCTCATAGCAAAACATTTCTGCACCTCTGTAGTGAGGTCTGGCAAGGTATTAAGATGGAGAAAATAGCAAAAGATTCCAGTAGAATAAGAACACGTAATATGGAGTTAATAAGTGTTTGAGCTGCTTTGCTTGTTAATGCTGAGAATTTGCATGGTCACAATTTAGAGCAAAGATCACAGTGCCTGTATTTATGACACTAGCAGGCACAAAAAATATAGGAAAGGGGCTCAAAGTAATGCCCTCAATTTGTTTAGGGTCAGTAATGTAATCTGGTTCAGCTGCGTTGCCAGCGTGTCTTTGAAATGCTAGCATTGCTTTTATTTGGTACCTGAAAGGGCTAGTTGCAATTTTAGAGTAAGAGTGTGGGCTTTAATTTTTGACAGAATTTAATCATGTGATTAGGCTTCTGCCATGCCATAAAAAGCAGATTTATGGGATTGTTGGTGCTTGTTTAAGATTCTTGATGATAGTGGTGTTAGCAAGTTGGCTAGAGTCATAATAGGATAAAGAGACCAAAGAGGCTTCGGGGTGTGGGGAAGCAGAAGGGTGTCTGTGCGTTGGGACCACCACCATCCATCCGTGTGCCATGAATCCGTGCGGTGCTATTTGGTGTAGCTCTGCACAAGGCATGAATCCAGTGGTTTGCTCCTGTTTCCTCCAAGAATGGAGTTGATGGATTTTTCTTTTCCTATAGGATAGCAGTATAAATACAGTCATCCTAGAAAATCCCAGAGTTTTGTGTGCCTTGAAGGCTGGCTGGCTGAACAGCCGGAGGAAGGCAGCAATTTGCCGCACTGGCATTGCTCGTCCCACCCAAAGGACAGAACAATGGCAATAAAACAAATTCAAGACCCAAGTTTGTCTTTTATTTGCCTTGTTTACAAATTAGCACCCAGGCAGAAATGATTTCAGTGGGAATGAGAAGAGCTTGTTGTATTGCTGCAGCTGAGATATTTGTGAGTGCTTTCTCAGTGAGGTGTTTGAGAAGAACTGGTCACAGCAAGAGTAATGGGCTGTGGGGACAGGGTCTTAGGGAGGCTGGAGATGGCCAGAGCTTGACTAGACAAGTTAAGCCCAACGTGATACAAGCTTGGCCTGGGAGTACAACTAGGAAACTTCCTGCTCCTTCTTTAGAGAATCCATATTTTCCTCCTTGAATATTTTTTCTCAACATAGAAAAAAGAGGAAGGGAGCATTTTTGTGATTGGGTTATGAATTGCTGTTTCTCAGGGTGATGGATGCAAACATAGAACTGAGACATGGTCTTAAGGTCTTGGATAAAGATATTGGTTGCAGCTTTGCTGAGGTTTTTGCCCTTGGAATCCAAGCTACCCAGGCACAAAAACCTGTTGTTTGCTGCCAGCTCTCCGTGGTGCCTGAGGCTGGGGTACTGTTGTAGGGAGCATCTACAGCAAATAGCCTCTGGTAAGGCAGGCATCTACAGTGAGGGGATATTTTAACTATTAAAATGCAACATTCTTGGTGGTATTGTGAAAGCATCAACAAAACACGTGGGTCAGTTTTATAAACAAGCCAAAAGGACCCATTTTGCAATGGGATACCATAAGCACCGAGGTTAATGATTAGTGTTGAACAATTCCGTGAGTTCCACCGTATTAGGGTTTTTCTTATGCAGTTTTTTTGAACCTCTCGCCTCCATGTTAGTTATTGTTAGAATTTTCTTCTGCTGGGTTTTGTAGAAACTGGAAAATATGTGCTGACAGTGATTTTGCAGAAGTACACTAGCCAAAATTTACATCTTTGTTTTCTCTTGCCCTCCTACACTTATGCCAAGGGTCTGGCAGAATTTTTGGGCCAGTGCTTAACTTGGAGCTTGTACACAGCAGTGTGACTTGAAATTGCTTTCAATGTGAAAGGAATTGTTTGTGTTGAGTCCATGCTGGGGTCTTAAAACAGAAAGTTCCATGGTTCAAACACCTTCCTGAGCTCTTTGTAAACCTGCATTTTTCATTTTAAAATAGCACTTATTGGAATTTACTTTGCTTTTTTTCTCCTTCTTCAAAGGCTGTGAAAAAAGACTACTGGGGTGGTGAAAAAGAAAGGGATTGGATAATGGCCTTAATTGTCAACCACAGTAACAGGGTCTAGTAAACAAAAAAAAAAACAACCAAAACCAACCAAAAAAAAAAATTAATTTTAAATAGAGCCCTGCCTCTTGCAGTTATCCACACAAAGAAGCTGGAGCTTCTTTTATGGTCTGATGATTTTGATGACTAATCAATTTTACAGTGTCTCTTCAAGCTTTTGTCCCAGTTGGTTGTGTTGTATGTTTTTTTGCAGTGGTTGGTGTGTTAGAGAAATGCTTGTGAGGCTGAGGTCTCCGCTGGAGAGCTTATGGAAACCAAGACTCCTTGTGTCCGATGCAAAACTGCTGCTCCCCTATGCGAGTGGAGCTGGGCCTTTGGCTGACAAATTTCCATGTCTTTTTGTGGTTGTTTAAAGAGTTACCTCCTGCTGGTGGCTGTCCTGGCAGGGTTTGCTGCGGGGTGTGCATACCTGTCCTGGCGGTGCAAAGACCTGGTGGTGGTGGCAGCTGGCCTTTGTCGGGAGTTTGGGGAGCGGTGACAAGCTTGGTGGCTGCATCGTGGTGCCCAGTGCTACCGGGGAGGATGGACAGACAGCACAGATGGGCAGCCTGGGGAGCTGAGGGCATCTGCCTGGCATGATGCAGCAGCTGAAGCCGGAGTGCTGCTGCAGGAGGTGTCGGGTCACGTTAACCACGCTGCGCTGAGGGCTTTCGGCAGCGGCTGCACTGCTCTGGCTCCTGCTCTGTGGGTGGACAGGTGCCTCTGGTTCCCTCATGCTGAGGGGGCTCAGGTGCTTTGCTCCTCTGTCCATCCAGGAACAAGCAGAGCCTTCCTGTCCTGCTGCCCTTTGTCCCCTGGATGTGAGGGTGCGCATGAAGAGCCTGCACAGATATCCCAAACTTTCTGGGGGACAGGGCCCTAAGGAAGTGGGACTGTGGGGGGATGGCTCATTTCTGCTGCTCTTGGGTGGCACATTCCTCAGCTGAACTCAAAGGAGGCTATCCTGCCCTCCTTGGCAGAGGTTCTGGGATCATGTCCTTCTGCCAGAAGGACATCAGTTGAGATGGGTCCAGAGCTGGTTTGTAAGGAGGTGAGACCCTTTTTGCTACCTTTTGAGGTGTCTCGTGCCTGCAGTGAGGTGTTTGGGTAACAAACACATATTTGTGTCTTGCATCAGGCCTGTTGGCAGTGGGTTTGATCGCTCTGGCATGGTGTTTGCAAGGTGACCAGCTAGTGTGGATCATGTGGCACCTGCTACCTCTGCTCCATAAGTGCTGAGCCTTGGGGAGGCTCTGAGGTGAGCACCAGTGACTTCTGGGGTGCAGGGAAGATACAGGGTCTACCTTGGGAGGAGATCCTCAGCCCTGGAGCTGTGGTTGCTCTGCCATGCCTAAACCATTCCAAAGACACAGGGAGAGGGGGTGGGGGTATTTCTCCCCACTGAGCCCCGGGGCAGAGGGGCAGCCACAGAGCCCAGTTCTTCCACATTCTGGATAATGCTCAAGCTGCTAGATAAGCAGGAGTGAAGCTGCCAGATGATAACATTGTTAGGAAAGAATAGAGCAGCTCTTGCTTTGCAAAGAAAGGGCTTAGTTACCTGAGGAGGAGAGGGCTCAGGGCTGCTGCTTCCCAAGGGAGGAATGTATTTTTGGAGAGCCCTGCCCCATTCCTGGTGCCCAAGAGGCAGCTGGAATCTGAAGCATCCCTATCTTCAGCATTTCTTGCTGGCTCTTGAGGTGCTCTGACCTCATGTATCTGCCAACCCTCTGAGCTGTCTGTCCTGTATTGGGATTTTCATGCTTGCCTTTCCCACACTGCCATGTAGAGTGGTAAGGAATTCTGTGTGGGGCTTGGAAATCCATGGGAGGGGCTGTGTCCTTATCTCCACCTGGGTGTTTCCCAACTCTGCTTCCTATCACTGCTGGGAACTGAAGTTAGGTCACCTCAGGCAGAGGAGGGTCTGTCCTGTGAGCACATCACTGCTGGCATCTCTCTGCAATTCCATAAGAGTGCTTCCAGGGATGCGACCTCCATAGCAGAGAGATCCTGCAAGATTAGGATTACAGGCTTGTCATATACTTTATAGTGGGAAATATTTTGTCAGAAAGTATTTCCAAAGCTGACCTCCTACAAGTGGGACAGTCAGAGATTCTTCAGCTCAGCAATTCCTACTGTGGCTTTTGGGTTTCTACAATTTAGCAGCATGGAACTGCCTGGTTTAACATCTCTCATCTCCAGTGCAGAGTTTTTTGGGAAGCAACATGAAAAACAACTCATGTTTCCAAGTGTTAGGAATGTGCTTTGTCCAGCATTACTAATGGGCTGAAATATTTTGGTTTCATTTGAGTAATGTAAAATGTCTTTAGAGTTGGGTTGCCTCCCAAAACCCACCTCATCTGACACTGGCACTCCATCACTCGTGGCTGCCTCATTTTTCTGTGCTGGAGCCTTGGCTTTTCCATCTGGAGGCAGCCCTGAGCTGCAGGCATGGAGCATGGGCACAGTGAGCAAGGCAAAACGTTGCTGGCACCCACTCCTACCCCCACTCTGTATTCCCAGGGCTGTCCTGGTCCCAGCAGCAAGCGCCATGCAGAAGCCCCAGCCCAGGGCTGCAGCCCTGCTGATAAGAGCTTGGGTAGATCAGGAGGTGACACAGCTTGGGTCCCTTGCAGTGCTGAGGCACATGGGCCAGCTCTGCTAAACCCTCTGGAGGGCCTGCAGGGTCTTTCTACCCCACAAAACCTTTTCCCCCCCCCACTTTTGGGGGGCTCAGGTAGTACAGAGTAGAAGCATGATGCTGTCGGTCAAGGCTGACGTAGGAAAACTGGAGTTGCCTGATGAGGGGAGCAGTCTGTGGATTCAGGGCCGTGTCATCCACGGCCTGTGGAATAAACATGTTTGTGGGCAAGTTGCTGCAGCCTCCCCCCCTTCTTATTTATTTATCACAGAAGCAGGAACATATGCAACAAACCCATTACTCAATGTGTGTATCTGTAAGATAAAAATAGATCTCCCTTTAGATCCATGAGTTTGGCACAGTCCCATGTCAAAATTAGATGAAAATAGATTTTATAGTAAATTTTGCAGAGTAATGTGACCTTTGTTTTTTTTCCCCATGTGTTCAAGAATTCCCTCTAAAAGTAGTCAGTCCCTCATGGACATGGCCATCAGTTAATGCAGCAGTGTTGGAGTTGTAGCCATGACTGGGTGGATACGATGCTGCTGAAGCTAAGCTCATCCTGCAGGTGTTTAAAATCCTCAGTACATGCCAGTGCTGGTCATTAATCTTCAGTACAAGAGGTAACCAGATGTGTAAATTGAACATCAGTAGTTTTTTAGGCACAGTTAACTTTTCAAGACCAGCAAACAAGCCACACTGGGACTTAGGAACATGAAGAAGGCAGGAATATGAACACCATCAGGTGTTCTGGGTTTTTTTCTAGCTATGAGTAATTTATTTAATGTTTTCTACAGTGTTAGATGTTTTCTGGCGTGGTTGTATGCAATTTCTCAGGGCTGTCTTAGTGAATAAACCGAAAAGGGTTCTGACTCCAGAATTTTATTCACAAGTTTAAATGCAAATTTATTACTCTTATTAAGGGGTTTTGACAGCTCTTCTTCTTTCTCTTGCTTTCTTAGGAATGGCCAAGATTTAAAGCCATTGCCCAAAAGTCTGTTTCAGGTTAAGATTTCATAATAGCCTAAATTTAGGCTCTGTGTTGGATATCTGACTAGTGACAGGAGTTTTAAAGGTACAAAGCTTTGAGCCCCTCTTGACACTGAATTTTGGATGTAGCAATGCGAACTGAAAAATCTTATTCTCACATTGTTATATTTATTTATTACAGTCAGCCTCTCAGGATTACCCTAAGATTCTGTGTTCTATGGTCATGTTGTTTCCTCTCAATATGCACCACCAGTGGTCTTAATACTTTAGAAATTGCCATTGGGGATTGCACTCTACTTGAAGACCTCTAAATATATTTTAAAAAACCCGGTTTTATGTAAAAGTCTAAATGCATGGCCTGATTTTTCAAGAAGGCAAACCATTCAAAATCTCCCTGAATTTCAGAGTCGATTTCTGAAATTTCTTCTGTAGGCTTAGATCTTGATTCAGGCAGGTTATATTTAATTCCTTGGGATGGGAACGACTTTTGAGGTGGCTGTGAGCCCCTCAGGGACTCTGGGATCTCACAGCATTGTTTGCTGGTGTATTGCAGAGTGCATGGTTTTATTTTGGTAATGCAGTGCTGGGGCTCTGTTACAAATAATCACATGCTTGATGCTACTCCCTTCCAGACTACAGCAAAAAGAGAGACCTAGAGTGTTTTGCTGGTATCTGGTTCTGTGATGAGCTGAGGGATGTATGAGCCTTTGTTGTTACTTTCTGCATCAGCAAAATAGGGAGCTTCAAAGTCTATTTTCAGATTTTCTTTTTTCCTTTTATTTTTTTTCCATTCTGTAGAAAGCTGAGGCATCGTTTTGTTATCCTGACAGGTGGCTGATGAAAGGAGTCTTAAAGAAAATCCAGAGATAGCAGCATGTCTTACCTAGTTTGTATTGACAATGTTATTCCTTGTAACCAAATAATAGGGTTTGGGGCTTTGTGGGGATTTTTTTGGTTTTGTGTTTTGGTCAGGGGGCCACATGGAATTGCCAAAAAGCCTCATATCCTTTGTTAAGGCTGCATCAAAAATTAGTTCATAGTGGTCTGCTCAGAGCCAGGTACAAGCTGTGGTATCTGTTACAGATGGCTCTGAGCCATTTTTTAAGTCATCTATTGACCCATTGGACCCCAGCAATCAATTAACAATTTATGACAGCATATACAGTATCATTCATTATCTTCTATAACTGTTTGAAGAGTGTTTCTTTCAAAAAGCAAAAATTATATTTCTTACAGTATAATCCTAAAACATAGACCTGTGATTCCCAGGGCTTAGTGCCAAGCTGGGCTTCTGCTTTAAAATGGGATTCAGTGAGTGAAAGGAGACATTTCAAAATTGGTAATGGGAAGCATGTATTACTGTTGTATTTTTAAGTGGCTACATGAGATATTGTTATTTAAAATGGGATTTGCAACAGTGTAGATGCTAATGGAATAATACAACGCATTAGTCCCACCACAGTGTGTTCTGTTTGAAATTGTAACTTGCAAGTAATATTTGTCACTTGAAATTCATGTGTTGTTTCTAGGGCTTATCCAAGCAGCAAAACTGAAATCCAGGGGTTTTGTGAGAAAATGATTTTTCAGTTCAGGGACTGGAAGGTAAAAGGCAGGATAGTTTTGGTCCAAACTAAGCTGATTTACTATTCCCTCTCTGTTTTTTCACTATAACAAAGCAAGGATCTGTGTTTACTGGGGAGTGTAATGCTTTTTTCAGCCCAGAAAGGAATGATTGCCTCTGTTACAGCTTTCCATAAGAAGCACAGGTCAGACCCAAGTGTACACTTAAAAATACTGATCATGATAGAGCCATGGTATGGTTAAGTGTTTGCTGCCCCTCAGGCAGGTCCCTCTTTGCATGGCACAATTAAATCTATATGGAGTCAGTGCTGGAATTTCCTGCATCCCAGGCCCTGTTTGAATTACATATTTAGGTATTTTATACCACGGTGGTACTAGTGGTGTTGAGGGGGTCCATCTCTGAAGCCCTGGGTGCTGGGGCATCCATCCCTGTGATCCTTGGAGGACTGAGATGTGTGCTGGTGTCCTGGCCAGCAGCACTGGGGGTGAGCTCTGTGCAGGATTAGTGCTGGCCTGGCTTGCCTCTGCCTTTCATTTTTCACCTTTGGTGAATTCAGGACAAATGTGTGAACTGTCTTGCATTGACAAAAACTGCATTTTTAAGTAAGCTGCTTGCCTAGATTTACCCTAGATCACCAATTATTGCTGTACAAACTGCTCCCACTCTCTCTTGCCTCTGTGCTCTAATCCTGACTTGGAAACTGGCGTCAGCAGTGCAAGTTTGTTTGGTTTTACAGTTGCAGCTCTTGGGCTCTGTGCTAGTGCTGCTAATTGAAATGGGGAGTGCTGGACCAGCTGTCTGGTCATGAGTAGCTCCTCAGTGCACCTTGCATTCAACACTCACTTCAACAGCTATCAGATAACCAATAGTGATTCCCTGAGTTATTTTTTTTCCCCTCTTCCATCCCCTAGCACAGCAGTTCTGTATCCCACATTTCCAGTCTTGGGTCTAACTGCAATACTTGCATTCCTTTGAATTCTACTCAGCTCTCTTGTCCATCCCTGTGTTGAATTCTCCAGTGATTTTTGGTCTGGTCTTGTTCTTGCTTCACTCATCACTTCTGGCATTTCCCGTGGGTGGTGGTCCCATACCCAGGATCCCTCTGTATCTCTGGTTTTCCCCTTCCTTCCACCAGACTTTTCAATTTATGTGCCTTTACCTAATTTTGTCATTTATGTACTTTCTTCTTCTTCTTAGTTTGTAGTTCAGATATTTTGCATGGTGAGTGTGAGTATGGGGTTTTTTGGTAGAAGAATCAGAATAACAAAGATGAGAAAATAAATAGAAATCAGCAGCACGAGGATATTGTGTCTGCTAAGCTGAAAACTGTGTGTCAGTGCACAAACCCACATGTCAGTGATGGGGGAGAACATTTTACCTAAAGGCAAATGAACTGCCAGCAACAACATTTCTTACACCTTCTTTAGGGCATCTGACCCACATCACTTCCAGATGTATCCATTGATCTTTTCCCCTATGACTTCTCTTACAAACCTAATTCTTCCCATTTTAACAGGATGTATAAAATTATTATTGCAGTCAGAGCGCACAAGAAAAAAAACCCAGACCCAACCACTTCATTTGCTGAGACCAGGGCTTTTTGTTCTTTTTTTGGAGGTGCCAAATCTGTTCATCCTCCCTGGGTCTAGATAACAGCATCAGAAACACTGTGTAACACTTCTAGTGGGAATCCAGGAAAGACCTAAATCTGTAGTCTTCCAATTTAAAATAATGTTAAATAGTAGAACTGCAAAGAGAAGCTTTTGAAAACAGCCTGGTTTGGAGCACCTGCCATTTCTAAGTGCTAATTCAGATGGTGGTTAGTGAGAGGCAGAGCAATAAAAGCACGGCAGATACCTGGCTGCTGAACAGCAGTGAGCATCCTGGTAAAGTCCCCCTTGGTGGAATTACATCGTTAGTGGTGGGATTGGTTGAAAAAGAGAGAAAGCAAGCAGGGAAGAAGTTATCGTACAATAGGGATGCTAATGAGAGACCTTTTTTTTCAAATCCAAACTGTTTAAAAGGGTATTTGTAAAACACCTTTTCAAGCTTTTGCTGCTTGTAAAGTCAATTAGATTCACTTAATGGCTATGAAAGTCTACGTCTGGTGGGGTTTCAGAAGCTGTCAGTGTTCAGAGGATAACATCAAGCTGTGCCTCTCGGACAGTGATTTTCTTTTGGGAATAAGCCATCATCGGGTTTTACGGGGTTTTTTTTGAGCCATCAGTAGTCTGAAAAACATCAAAGCATCTTCAAGGATTCTTGAGAAGTGGGAACATTTTTCATGGATAACTCAAATACCTAAAGAGGATTTCAGTGACATTCTAAAAAAAAAAATCTTCACATAACGCCCCACATTCACTGAGACTGAACTCTTGGGACAGTTTGGCTTAAAGATTGAGTGGAGCATTTGCTTTAACTTAATCACGGGCTTAAATCCCTTATCTCTTGCTGGGAGTTTAGTGAATATTTAGGGACAGTATAGGTCCAAGTGTTCTTTGTATAGTTACAGGAGACCTGTGACATAAATGGTGGTAAACCTTGGGTTTGCTGTATATGCTATCAGCTGCCTGCAAGATGAATTTATGATGTTTTAGGGAATACCAGTGCATTGGGAAAAGGACTTGTAGTTGTGAACCTGCTCTTGGTTATATTCATTCTGCCCTGTCTTAGCATTGGATACAGGGGGTTTAGTGTTGTCTTTGTAGTTGGGAAAACTCAACAGATCCTCAAAATACTGCAGTTCTGCCCAGTTTTGTGTGGATTTGCATCTCTTCTGGCTCTGGTTGCTGTAGTGCTGTTCATATTTGTAAGCTGATCCCATTTCCGTGGCTCCTTTGTGAATGAGCACGCCTCAGTCTGAGGGTGCACGGCGTGAAGGTGTCTGCTTTCACTAGCCCTGAGCAGCCTGCCCTTCATTTGCCACGTGTCTTCCTGATGGACTGAAACATGGCCTGTTACCTACTCACTCCAGTAATTTATTTCACAGATGTCTTTCAAATCCCCAGCTTTTGTGACAGGTATTGAGGCTGGGGCTCAATTGCTGGGGCATCCATGTGGGGTGTAAGATGGTGATAGATGCTATCACAGGAGATCTAGATTAGGCTTTTGCAGGGACTTTTTGGCCTGATTGTTCCGGTGCAGTAATCTGAACGTGTGGCAAAGGTTGTTTTTATTTTTCTTTTTTAGTTTTAGAGATGTAGAGATTTACACATGTAATTTTCATTTTCTGTTAATGCGTCATCCACAACAGGTCCATTGTCCGTGCCCAGCCTGACAGATGTTTGTGTATTTATGGATGTGGAATTTTCTTGCACTGCCACGTTAAATAAATGTGCTAGTTTCAGTCTGGACTAGTGGAGTTCAGTAGAATTATACTGAAGGCACATTGGCTTTGATGTGCTGAGAGAGAGATGTAGAAATGTGTTGGCTTTAACAAGAGTGGACATCCGGATGTGTGCTTTTTCTGCACTACAGGAGGGCTCTGGCTTCACATGGGGCATTGCCATTGGTTTGCTGAGAGTTAAAGGTTGAAGCAAGTGTGGTGATGGAGCCTCCAGCTGCTTGGGAGGCCTTGTTGGGGTCTGCACCCTGCTCTATTGAAAGACATTCCTTCCTGTGGCAAGGGGTTGGAGATAGATGATTTTTAAGGTCCCTTCCAACCCAAATCATTGTAGGATTCTATGACTCGTGGCAGAAGGAGGTGAAGTTCTGAAGCAGTGTTTGCCCTTGTTGCTGTGTAGGGCTCCAGCAGAGTGGGTGTGGGGCAGCTCTTTACCTTGGCACACACAGGTGGGACACACTGGAGCAACCTTACCCCAGGGCTTGCTTTGGCTGAGGTAGGGATAAATATAGCAGCCCCCAGGCATTACAAATTCACAGTAAGTCTGGAGAAGTAAGAGGGCTGCAGGCAAGAAAGGTGTTCATTACAGTGGAAGCTGTGGTGGGATGGCTGTGGGGAGGTGGCACCTGCAGGATGGTAGGCTGCCTTCACAGGCTTCTGCTGGAAAAAGGCCTGTGCTTATCTCCAAGGAGAGACCACTCATTGCAGTAGTTTCCCTGGCAGTCCTGGCTGTCCCAGTTGCCTCAGAAGGGCTGAGGACCATCAGACACCATCTCCCAAAAACAGGCTTTACAAACACACTGGGATGAGAAAGCAGTTGTATCCCTGTTTGCTGGTTCTGCCTGATCATGGAAGTTACTACCCACCTGGTTGAAGGTTGTGTTGGAGATTTGGGAAGGTACACATACCAGGAGGTGCCTGCAGCTATCAATAGTCAGATTCAGCCCCAGCAGGACTGGGGAACACCTCAGCATATGGTGGGGAAAGGGTCTCCTTTCCTGCTCTTCCTGGGTGGGATGGGCTGGTTGGTGTGTGGTAGGGAGAGTCATTGCTCTGAGAAGTCCTCCAGTGTTAGAAGTGTGATGGTGTTTAAAGCACATCAAGAATACTCAGAATATTTGCTTCCAGAGAGGTTTGCTAGTTATTTATTCATTTATTTATATGGGTCAGGAGTTGGATTTGCTACAAACTGTAGCATTAGTCCTGTTGCTGCCTCTAGCCTTGGACGTCAGAAGTACATCAGACCCTGTTCCAAGGGAAAGGCCTTGCTTCTTGGCATGCTGCAGATGGAAATTGCTTTTTTTTTCATTATTTGCTATGATAGGATGAGAATCTCTGCAGAGATAACATGCTGCCTTGGTGGGAGCAGGGCAGAAAGTCTGAGGCTGGTCATGCCAAGCCCAGCTTGATTATATTTCCCAATTTCCCTGTTGTTTAATCATGTACTCCTTCCCCAGAGGTTAGGGGAATTGGTTTGACCAGGTGCTTGGGGGTCAGACAGCACTGGCCCAGTGAGGAATACCCAAATGAGTACCCTTGGTGAGTGGCTGGGGAGGACAGAGGTGGTGAGCCACCCTCACTCCTCTTCTCTTGAGCTCTTCCCAGTCCATTGTAATGGTTTTGAGGGCTCCTCTTGGTGTAAGCAGCTGGTGATAGGGTGGGTTTGTCCCAGCTGATGATAAGTGGTGTCCTTATTGGATGCCTGTGCTCTGGGAAGGTTGTGTGTGCAGCACCATTTCAAGATGTTGTGCTAGAAATAGGAAATATTTATTGCTTACAGTAAACTTAAGGAGATCAAGCCATGCTACCTGACTTCAACCTGTAGTTTGTACAAAATCTGTGCCCTGAACCTTTTCTTTTTTCCTGATGTCTTCCTCAATATTGAATAATGAATTCTTCACTGTGGTTTCAGAGAGAATATAACTCCTTGTAACTGCTGTTTCACTTCTATAGATTATGAAAAGTTAGAGGTCAGGGAGGTTTGATTCATTGTGTCAGCAGCAAGGCAGGATTCTCGTGAAACCACTGCCATGTGCAGAAGGAAAGGCTTTGAGTGCAGCAGAGCTGTTTTTATTGTTGGTGTAGGAAAGTATCCTGGTAGCTCCTCTTTGCTCTGCAGGGTTTGGTGAAGTGCAAGTCTCTGACTGTCAGTTCCCAGTTTGTCCCAGGAAGGAAAGTGGAGGAGCTGCCCCTGGATCTGAGACGTTTCTGGCCAGTGTTTCTGCACCACACACTGTGGTCTTCATTGCCGCTCATAGGCTGCTGTGGTAGGAAAGTCTTCATTTAGAGACTCATGAGAGCAGCAAGTGCATGCTAAGGGACTTAAAACCTTGCTCAGAAGGACTGAAACATGTGCAGCACGTTTTGGCTGAATATATGCACCCTTTACATGACTTGTTTGTTGTGGGGCTTTTTGTTGGGTGGGGTGTTTGTTTGGTTGTCTGTCACTTTTTAAATATACAAATGTTCTTAGTCGCTCCCTTTTCTGCCTTTTAGGGGAGGCACCTCTCAGCCTCATTTTTGACTCTGATTTAAAGAGCTTGCAGGCACAGATGAGTTATTCTGTCCTGATGCATGATTGTGCCATATCTTAAGTTTGAACTTGCATCTTGGGTGCAATTCATCTTTATACCTGATTCCTGACTGAAAGGAGTAGTTTGCAGTGAGCTCTGTAGGCTTTAGCTGTGGTCTTTTGCAGAAGAGGGGGCTCTCCTGAAGAACTCATCTCAAAGATTGTTGACCTCAGAGCAGCATAAAACTCCTTGGAAGTCTTTATAGAGCTCAGAATTACGTTTATTATTTAACCTTAAGTAAATGAACCTTAGTTTCTCCCTTTGCTGTGAAGCATTTGGTGCAATACCTGTGTAGATACAGGCACTTCTTTTGAATAAAGGGTGTCTTGGCTAAATTTAAACCAGACAAGTAGTGATGGATGGTGAAAATCAGATTGATACTGTCCATTTTCCCCGTTTGATTTATGGCTTGGCCAACTGCTAAGCTAAAGAAAGCCATTCAATGGTTATTGCTCAGTTCCTTTTTACAGTAACGCATATAAAGTAAAAGTCAGCCACCAAGTAATGAATTCTAGGACATCCAATAATTGTAGATTTTCCAGTTTGTTCAATGTTTGGAAGTGAAAATTGCTGCAAGGCAGTACCTTTTGAAAGCAATAAAGCCATGTAGTGAAAGATTGATGTAGAAGATGGAGACCAAGCCTTAACAATGTCCTTTTAAGGAGCTGGCTTAAAATGCAACCAGCAGCACATTTGATCTTGTAAACTAATTTCACTAACAAGGAGCTAATTGTCACATCAGTCTTTTGGAGCTGGCACGACCCAGGCTAGCAAAGCTGGCAGAAGAGCTTGATTTCTTTTTTCCTTAAAACTTCTAACTAAAAACCAGTCTAAGTTCTAGAAGAATTCTAGGCTTGCTTGAGACCTGACTCTGCAGTTGATCGGCTTGGTGCATATTTTGCGTGCATAAGGAGCATCTACCCTGAAAGTAGTTTAAGTACTTTTTTCTGGTTTTGTCCATTTGTGCAGACCAGTCTGTTCTGCTGAGCCAGCTCCATTGCTCCGGGACTCATCATCCAGTCAGCCCTGAGGACAATGCTGGGCTAAAATCACATATCCTGGTCTTTATCCACTCCTTTGAGCTGTTTAATTCTTTGCTTATTGATAAAAATTGCTCACATGCCAAAACCACAGACACTGCCTGATTTCCCAATCTATGCTTTCCCCTGATGCCCCAGCAGCAGGTAGACCCTGGTTGCTACACCTGTGGTTTTGTCTCTCCTTTCTCTGTGTTGTGTCCTTCTTTTCAGCAGCAGAGAGCAGAGCGATGGGCCAGGCTAAATCTGTCCAGATAACCAGGCTACTTCTAATCCCCCACAACTGCTTCTGCAGCTTTTTCTTGAACAGTTGTTATACATCGGCTTTATTACGGTCTTTGCTTTTCAAGGTGTAGCATGGCCAGCAAAAAGAGAAGATTTTAAAGTCCTGCTGTTACACTTCTTAATATAGCACCTTCTGAAATGTGCTGGAAGGGCTGTCTTTATCCCATCTGCAGCATCGCCTGGATTTCTAGCTGTCTCATCAAAAGCCTGTTCCTGCACTGTGCCAAGCACTTCCTGGGGCTTTGCTGAGCACCCCCTCGGGTGCTGTCACACGTGGTGACACTCTGGGCCCCAGGGGACTTTAAGCCTGTTTGTAAAATCAATCCGTGAAGTGCTGACATGGGGCACGGCCACCAACAGCTTGCATTGATCCAGGCGTCCAGGCTGGGTCCTCACAAAGCTTTGCCCAGGAGTAAGTTGCGTGGGCAGGAGCTGTCATAGAGGTGTTTCAGAGGAACAGGGTGAGGTTTAAAGCAAAGGTTTTAAGAAGATTAGAAATACCTGCTGGGTTATGTCCCCGGCAGTGACAGCAGGAGATGCTGTTTAGGACCAAACCTGGCCACTTCCTGAAGTCACTTTACTGCAGGATGTGTTTTTCTTTTTTCCTGTCAGAATATTAGAGTGAGACCAAACTATAGCTAGCCATCAACATTTTAGGTGTTTTCTGGGCACTTTGGCACCCCAAAATGGAACACCTTTGTTGAAGTAGCCGAGTACTTTTGAGGCTGGACCAGCTCCATCAGAAAGCATGGAGCAGGCACTGATGGAAGTTTTCATGCTGTTACTCTAAGTCGCAACCCCACCACCCTTTCCACCCCCAGGTGCAGGGAAAGCTGCAGTGGGACCATCACATGTGCAGCACAAGCTGCTGCTCCAGGTTTGTCAGCACTGGTAGGTTACAGCATAAACCACTCTGACTGCAAACATGGTTTGGGGTTTGCACTGATGCTTAGGACAGCTGTTGCCTGCAGCCCAAAACCCCATCACCCTGTCTCTCATTTCATGCTCAGGTGTATCAGTTCAGAGGCCACCTCTGACCTCCCATCTCCTGGGGCAGTTTGAGACCTTCTGCTGTGGTGGATTGTGGTCACAATTGCTACTTGTTTCTGGTAGCAAGTGTCCATGGATCTGCACTGTGGCTGTGTTCCAGACTGAATGCTGGATGTTATCATCATCCTACTGATTCCCTGCTGCTTGCAATTCCGGAGCTTTGGGGTTTGCAAGTACCTTCAGCCCTTGGTAACAGCACAGGTGAAAGGTAGCAAGGATGGAAAAAAAAAAGTAGATTGAGAAGTAGATGAACTGGTTGCTCAGAACCAAATCATCCATCTCTTTCCATGCTGTGTAGGTGATCTCATTGCCTGCTGCCCAGATGTTCCATGAATCAAGGGATGTCACCAACCCTTGGCATATAGATGCACCGCCCTGTGCTCTTCCAGCAGGGAATTATTTATAATGGGGCAGTGTGCCCTGCAGTGGTAGATTATGTGGAGTTATTGATGGGGAGGGAGGCATCCCACAGAATTTCTGATTTCATGCATGAATAATTGGTGTGTCCCTGACATGTTCCCCCCACACCTGAGCCTTGTCTGGTGCACAGGGTATGCTCATGGGTGTCAGGAGTGTCAGAGTCAGGATCTCTCTCATCTCACCCAGTTTCTGTAGCCATGAACTACACTAAAATGCCATTATTTTGTAGGAGCCCTCCAGGAATGCCTTTTAACTGAAGTCAAGTGTAGAGTTACTAGCAGAACTTGTGGGAGCTGTCATGCAGCCCTGCTTGAAGCCAAGGGAAACTAGAAAGGTGGAAAGGAGAGAAACTCAACATGGAAAACATGGAGGTAAGGAGGGATAATAGGATAATGGCATGCCTCATAAACACAGACATAAATCCCTCCCATCCAGGCTAGCTGAGCAGTGGCAGTCAGTGACAGGGACAGCTGCTGCCTGTCCTTGGTTAGTCCCTGCACCCAGGCTGCCTGTGTCTGGCTGGGTGGCAGCCGATGTGCCACGTCTGTGCCCCAAACTCCTCCCGCTGGCAGCATTCACATCACAGCAGCCAAGCTGTCCCCAGAAGAGCCTCCTTTCTCCCTTGATGCTGATGTAACTCGGCTGCTCTGCCCCGTGTTTCACCAAGAGTGGAGGGAAGGAGGAGGGAGAGTTGCCTCAGGTGCTGGGTAGTTCCTCTTCTTCTTCAAAACCCAGACAGGATAAAAGGGCAGGAATTTAAACGGCCTCAGCAATACACAGCCAGCTGTGGGCTGGGGGACTCTGTCCACTTGCTGCTGTGTGCAGCCTATCTCTCTTTTAGTGATGTATATAAATAATGCTGGCAGGAGGAGAGCCCAGACACTGAATTTGGGGCTTTTTAACAGGATGAATGGATGAAAATGGTTCTGCACTGGGTCCTGGTTCCCTCTGTACTGCCTTGCTCAGACCACCCCTGCTTGGCACAAAGAGCTGCTGCTCTGGCCAAAATCACACCAAAAGGTGGCACAGGGGGCTGAAAAGTGACTGCAAGGGCAAATACTTGAAGCTCCATCAGGTGATAACGTGTTGTGCCTCCTCTGTGCCAGTGTATCTGTGTGGTGGTGTCAGGCTGTGCTGCAGTCAGGGGTCAGGGGACATTTGGATCTCTGGGATTAGCAAGTCTGTCACTTTTGGCAAGCCTTTAGGTATATTAAGAGCAAGGAACACAGGCAATTGCAGGCCCTGCCCTACGCACAGAAATTATTTTGAGCTTTTTGGTGTTTGGATTTTTTTCTTTCCTTTTGCCTCTTCTTAGCAGCCTGGGGAAAAATGTAGGAGAGGGATGTTTACCCTGTTCAGGATGCTTTCCTGGTCCTGCTGTAAGGATGCAGAGAAGCTGGTGCTGTCCTGTTGGGTTCCCAGCAGTGGTGATGGAAACTGCTGAGCGTCTCTGCCAGTCCCCTCGTCTGGATGATGCTCCAGGGACATGTGACACCTGTGACAGCTTTGAGCCAGTAGGGGAATTGCTCACATTTGTGTTGCTGTGACATGCCAAAGTAACAGTCTCTGCTCGAAGGGATATTGCCTCAAGAAGTTGCATGTCTGTCTAGAAATTATGCTCCACGCATAAGCCTCTAAGAATTAATGAGAGCTCGGCTGCATAGATAGCAGTGCCACCCCTGAAGAAAAAGAGAGAAGACTGGTGTCCCTCTGGGCAAGATTTCCATACTTGCCTTGTGCTGAGCTTCCAAGGAAAACTCCTTCCCACAGGGATGCATCCATGCAAAATTGGCACTAAAGCTGGTGGTGGCTGCAGGAGCTGCTCTGTCCTCTCTCCAGCCCTAAGAAAAACAGGGATAAATTTTACCTGTCTCAGCCCTCACCACACAGTGTGTGGGTGCTGGCACTAGGGAGGACCCAAGTGTGAGTTCAGGAAGTTTTGGGGCAGCAAAGCTTTCCTTGCTCTTGTGGGAGTACTAGAATTTTCTAGAAAACAACGTATTTGAAAAGTACATGGAAGAGAGAGCTTTGCATTTTCAGAGCAACACAATTCTGGGGCTTGGGGTAGTGGTCCCTGCATGCTGAGGGCTTAAGAAAGCTGTTGGAACCTGTCAGTCATGTGGGACTCAGCTGGTGAGGAAGGCTGATGTCTCTGTCCCCCTCCCTCCTAGCAGTACTCTGCTATTGCTTTTGGCTCCAGTCTTTCCACCCATCCACCCACCGGCCTTTTATTCATCAAAAGGTGTAGAAGAATTTGCAGCAAAAATAAATGAATTTATTTTCACCCACCATCTATCCTCGTTGGCTGCGTGGGGGAGAGCTGTGCAGCTCATGACAGTGGAGGAGGGTGGGAGAGGAGGCTTGCAGGCACAGCCAGAGGATTGCATGGCATGTCCTTCTTGGCAGGATATGTGGCCAGCATGGTGCCACCGCTGCAGGGAAGTCCTTGGGATATGGTGCCAGCAATGGTGTGTGGAGTCTGAGGGCAGCCCTGGGTTGTGGGAGATGGGCGGATGGATTAGAAGAATGCCATCTTTCGTCTTCAAAAGCTGGGAATCAGCCTGAAAAAAAGACAGTACCATCTTGTGTGCTTTCAGGCCCTGGGTGTCATCCACTGAGGAACCACGTCTGACCTTGCTGTGAAGCATGAGCAAGCCAAAATCATGTTCCTTGGCATTCAGTGGTTCACAGCCATTTTGTGCCTTTTCCACAGGTGTGTGCATCACAAGGTGTTTTGTTTGGTTGGTTTTTTTACTGAATGGTTTGGGTTGGAAGAGACCTTTAAACCCCATCTTGTTCCAACCCCTCTGCCATGGGCAGGGACACCTTCCACCAGACCAGGGTGCTCAAAGCTCCATCCAACCTAACCTTGAACACTTCCAGGGGTGGGGCAACCGCAACTACTCTGGGCAGCTTGTGCCAGGGCCTCACCGCTCTCATGGTAAAAAAAAAAATTCTTCCTTTATTATGTCTTTTGCCTGTGAGTTCCTGAAGTCAAGCTTGTGTGGTGAGGCAGCAAGCTGAGGGAGTGGAGAGAGCTGAAGAAGGTGGTGGTGGGTTTTCCATGGCTGCTTCTCCTCACTTTTGCTTTTGGCAGTCTGGAAGGAGGCAGGGGAGAGTGCTTGGTGTTTGGCTGGTAAGAGCTGCTGCCTCTGCAAAGTGCCTCCAGTGCTCCAGAGTGGTGTTCACAGGGCAGCTGTGGTTAAATGCAAGACATCCACGAAGAACAAATCCTGGAGTGATCTGGAAGAGCTTTGGATGACCACAGTGATGGGTTGGCAGAAGATGGAGGCAAGTGAGGGTGAAGGCAAAGACAGAGATGCTGCCATGAGATGAGTATCTGGAAGGGCAGGGAGAGTTGTAGCTGTCAGGGTCTGTGTTTATCTTTGCAGCAGTGATTATTTTCAGATAGCATGTGAGAGAGTAAAACGTCAGCTCTTGCTAATAATAGCGCTGCAAACAAGGCTGTTGCTCGTTACTGACAGCTGAGATGAAGTTAGTTTTGTTTCATCCTAGGTATCAAAAAGTGCAAAAACAAGCCATGCTCTGAGTCGATATCCTCAGTCCAGAAAAGGTGAGGAGGAGACCCCCTCCCAGCCCTGGGATGTGGCAGTGTAAGGTGGTTTTTCCAGGGTGCTTCCACACTGCTGCTGGAAGAGTGGATATGGTGAGGAGCTGAAGCTGGCTGGCATTGTGGAAAACATTGAATCATAGGATAGGATAGTTTGGGTTGAAAAGGACCTTTAGAGGTCAGCTGGTTGAGTCTAGGTAAAAAGGATTCTGACGACCTTCAGCATTCTTGCTCTGAAACTGGAGGGTTTTCCCAGAGGAGAGGAAGTCGTGTGGTGTGATCCCAAGAAAGCTTTCAATAGCAAATCCTCATCTGAATGGGATGCAGCTACCTGGAGGAGGGATTTGACAACCCCATGGGGGAAAAGCTGTTCCGGAGCTTGTAGCCACCTTTGGGAACTTGAGGTGTCTTTAGTAGGCTGAAGGATCTGGCTGCTGGTGATCCTTGGAGCAGACACAGACACGAGGAGGACAGCAGGGTATAAGTCTTGAGGACTGATGGTACTGGTGTAAACGAGATCTGAATACAACTCACATGATTTGAGCAGATGTGTCCTGTCTGTGGCTAATTATAAACGTTGTGTGCACAACACAGACTGGGAGATGTGCCAGATACTATTTCTTTTCATGTTGAACTCAAAATCATTATAATTAAGCTTTAAAATTGTAAGTAAAAACCAACAAGGAGTGCAGATTTCCTGTCATACTGCTTGCAATCGGGTCCAGTCCCTGCTGGGATGGACAGGTGTGGGAGTATGGAGAGGGTGGTCAGAAGGGCTGGGAATGTGAAGGGTTTGGTGGCTCTGCTGTAGCAGGTATGTCCAGATTTGGGTTTTAAGTATTCAGAATACCTCAAAGTACCAGAAACGTGCCATTTTACAAATGTGGGAAGTGTTGCTGAGCGAGCTTTAGCAACCTCTCAGGTTTGGTGGGCACAGAGAAGAGGTGCTTGCTAAGAAGAGAAAATAAGGAATAAAAGTGGGAAGCAGTCGTGGAAGCAATTGTGTAACCTTGGGTTGAGAGGAACCTAGGTTGTATCTCTGGTTTGAGGGGAAATGAGGCAGACTTGCTGAAGAAGCAGCTCCAGGAGGAGTTGCAGTGCCTGGGGCTGGATGAGGGGGATGTGATGGCTGTGGCTCAGGGGACACCAGCTGATGGCTGCTTCATTGCACTTTTGGGGACTGCTCCAGGACTGGAGCCCCAGGGAAGCATCCCACACCTGCTCCCCAAGCAATGGGGAAATTCCTGAACCTCCTTTTTTGGGACTACCCCACAGGAGCAGTGGCCATGCATGTAGGGTGAGGTTCACTGTGGCCCTGATGTTTGTTGTGCTCACCGTGTGGCCAGAGGTGTGATGGATGGGCTGGGAAGTGAATTGGGCTCAGCCACCACGTGACGAGCAGTTTAAAACCAGCAGTGAGCTCTCTTCCCTGGGATTTGTATGCAGAGGGAGGGTCGCTGCTGGATTTCAGTGCTTATAGGTGTTCATCTGGGGTCCTTTCTGAATAAATCATGTTCTGAGATCCAAGTGAGCGCTGGGGAACAAGCCACACTGTCAACGCAGCAGCAGCAGACCAGAGACATCTTAACTGCTCATGATAAATGGGTCAAGATGGGCCCTGGTGTTTTAAAAATTAGCTGTTGACCTAGATAGCAGCAGCACGATGACTTGCTCACGGTGGGAACAAGAGTGAGCATGACTGGAACTGCGCATTCCTCTGAATGTGGGGATGAGGTGAACCTGGTTCCCCACCCCTTGCTTGTACCCAGCTTTTCCTTGGAAGCTGAGCTGTGCCACAGGGAAGTAGGGAAGACCTTGGGCATCTCTTTTGAGTGGTTTCATAGAGTCACAAGGTGTATTTGTCCTGCAGGCAATGGCTTCAAAGGCACCTCCCACTAACCCACAGTTTGCTCTCCTCCGGTGATAAAGTACTCTGAGTTGTCTTGTTCATGTTTTGAGGAG
The DNA here is from genome assembly GCA_013396875.1 of Vireo altiloquus. Classification (NCBI taxonomy): domain Eukaryota; kingdom Metazoa; phylum Chordata; class Aves; order Passeriformes; family Vireonidae; genus Vireo; species Vireo altiloquus. Next base: position 848,889 of record VZRF01003085.1, read on the forward strand.
GGGTGGTCCTTTGCCCCCTGAGCAGCCCCCTGCCCCAGGCTCAGGTCTTACAGAGATGTGCCATGTATTTGGGTTGGAGCAGTTGTCAGGGTTGGTGCTGAAGATGGAGCTGATGCCCAAGTCAGGTTCTCTTCTGCTTAGCACCTGGGAAGAAGGCCATTGCCTGCACCAGGGTTTTCTCCTGTCATGGGGTCTTTTTCCTCTGGATGAAAACATATTGCTCCAGAGCACTGAAAGTCAGTGCTTTTCATCAGGGCAAGAGACCTGTCAGTGCCCATGGTTGGCTGCTGTATTGAACAGTGGCTTTTTTGGGTGATGATCAAGCAACTGGTCAGGCCGCACCTTGAGTACTGTGTCCATTTCTTGGCCCCTCAGTTTAGGAAGGATGTTGAGATGTTGGAGCATGTCCAGAGAAGGGCAACAAGGCTGGTGAAGGGTCTGGAGCACAAGTTCTGTGAGGAGCAGCTGAGGGAGTAGGGTTGTTTAGGGTGGAGAAAAGGAGGCTCAGGGGAGACCTTATCACTCTCTACAACTCCCTGACAGGAGGTTGTAGCCCCTGTGCATTTTCCTTGGGAAAACGTTTCCTTCACACTGTCAAGGGAAAAGAGAGTTTGATCCTTATTTACGGAGGTCGTTATCCCCACACCTGATGGGTGATTTTGGGCCCCGCTCCCAGATGTGTGTTTGGCAATGGGCCCTTGTCCATCCAGGGTGGCTGGTGACTACATGTGCTGCTTTATCTCCCACAGGTTCCTGCTTCTGGGTTGCTGTCCTGGACGGCAATGTCGTGGGGATCGTGGCGGCGCGGGGCAACGAGGAAGACAACACTGTGGAGCTTCGCCGCATGTCTGTTGACTCCAACTACCGCGGCAAAGGGATCGCCAAGGCCCTGGGCCGCAAAGTGCTGGAGTTCGCCATGCTCAACAACTACTCCTCTGTCGTGCTGGGAACCACGGCCGTGAAGATGGCAGCCCACAAGCTCTATGAGTCCTTGGGGTTCAAGCATGTGGGTGTCGTCGAACATTATGCCCTGCCAGGGATGACACGCTCCTTACTGGAGAGAATGTTTTTCCAGGTCCGCTACCACCGCTACCGCCTGCAGCTGCGGGAAGAATAAAAAAGCCCCCAACCAAAACAAAACAAAAAAAAAATATTTTTTCCCCCCTTCCTCCCCCTTCAAAAATAATAAATTACCCTTCTATTTCTCATCACCGTTGATCTGCCAATTTTGGGTTAGTTTTTGTACCCTCATGTCACATTTTGGTTTGCTCCGTGCAGCTCGCTGGGCCGGCCGAGCAGCGCCCCTTCCTCGCATGCTGTAGGTGGTGGTGCTGGGAGTCCTGCGACCCGGCAGGGCGGAGCGGAGCAGCGGCCTCTCCTTCCCAGGTACCTCCGTAAAGCACAGAAACTTACTGCAAAATAGTACAACTGCTCTGGTGTACATAGTCCTCTCCTTTTCCAAGTGTAAGATAACATAGTGATGCATTCATAATAGTACAGAAATATTACTTGAATGCAGTTTTCAGTATTTCACGCACCAGTAAGTAGAATATGCATTCCTCTTACCGTAATCTACTGGTTAATAGTTTTCAGAGAAAAGGTGGGGGGCACACCCTGCCCTCCCACCCCAACCCGCTTGCTACAATGCATGAAGAGGAAAGCGCGTGCACGCACTCAAACGCATCGCACTGCCACCACGGCACTGGTGTTGCACTTTTTTTGGATGTGCCTCATTCTGCCAAATGTCTGAGAAGACCCCGGGTGCATCCGGTAACCACGACTCCTCTCCACCTCCCCCTCTTTCCTAAGCCAGCACAGACTCAGACCGGCTGAACTGAGCCCCATTGTACCATAGTGTGAAGTTCAGATCAAACCTAAGTATCTCCTGCGCTGTTCCGTAGCCACGCGTAACCTGCAGTCCTGGGCCAGACTCCGCATGTGCGTTGGACTTTCTCTTTGCTGCCTTTTGGGGGTTTTTGTTTGTTTTCATCTTATTTTTAGGGGGTTATTTTTTTGTTGTTGTTGTTATTTTTAGTTTTGGCTTTTGCTGAATGGTGTTGTTGAGGCGTAATGGAGGCTGCAGTTCCTATGGCAACACATTTGCACATTAATGTGCGCACCAAATCTCACCACTTCAGAGAAGCAACGTGTGACAGATAATAGCATTTTGGGGAGCGCCAGGGTTGGGGGGGAGCGTACTTATTATCTTAACCAGCTGCTTGTTTGATAAATGTAGATGGCCTCACTGCAGCCTTCCATCAAAGGTAATTAACTGCTTTAATGATGTCAGATTTGTGAATTGTACAATGCAAAAAGCAATGCAAAGCAGATTTGGCATGTGTCTGTACCTGGTATGTATGTACAGTGCCTGCCAACTAAAGAATAACCAAGACTACAGCTTCTTCTAGCCTGAGATATCAACTTTTATAACTTATTTAAACAAATAGCAACTTTGCATGAATTACATCTTGGGAAGAAAGAAGACTGGTAGGTTTCAATTTTTAAAGCGTGGTATCAGAGGTATTACAGAAAACCATTTCTGGCTGCACCTAATTTTGGGTGGGTAGAGGGATTTGGCTCTGCTAATACATTTAAAGGGAAAACCCCTTTAGTTACTGGGAAAAAACAATTATTATTTTATGAATTATTATGTGTGTGGACGGGGGGGAACCCCCCCTCCTCATCACGATGAAGATGGTGATGGGGTAGGGCATGTGTTAACCACGCTTGCAAATGCAATGGAAGGGTCAGCAGGAGAGCCCCAGAAGGAAGAGGCCTTGGGGTGCATGGAGAGGACAGGAGCCCTGGGGCAGATGGGGGGACAGACAGCACAGACCTTGGACATGGGGTGCTGTCTGCCCCACTCCTACCGGGAGCTGCCCTTTCCTCTCCTGGAAGCTTTCCCAGCACTGAGATGTGGCCGGTGATGCTGACAGAGAGCAGAAGGGAGGGGGCTGAGCCCATCCCTGTGGGACCATGGGCCAGCCACTGATGCTGGGGATGGAGGAGCCATTTGGCACAACCCCAGTTGCCCTTTCAGTGCTTGGCTCGGGCTCAGTCCGGCCTGTGCGGAGTCAGAGGGGCAGAGTCCCAGCGTGTGTCCCAGCAATAAGGGGGTAATGAGGATGGTGAAGGACACTGTAGCAAGAGACCATGAGTTTAATTAACAAAATTTCTGTGTGGGGCACTATATTTTTAAAAGTCTTTCTATGCTGTACATTTCTCCTGAAGCTGAAATAATGTACTGTTGGTAGGGGTTCTTGTATAGTGTACAGAAATCGGCAGAATATTTTCTTGCTGCATTCAGTGATTTATTAACCGAAGTAAAACAGACAAATATAAAGTGTTAGCAAAAGTTGAAAGAAAAACAAAACACAGAAGTTTGTGCCTTTTTTAGTTTATTTTTTTGTTGCTATATACTCACTGCACTAAAACCTTTCAAGAAGGGTAAAAAAAAAAACAAAACAAAACCTAGTCTCTTAATAAGGGAGGAGTATGTAAAGTCTAAATTGAGCATTAATTTTTTTATTAGGCTATTTAATGAAACTAATGTTGCTGGTTTTATTTGATACCTGTGCCTTTCTAATAAAACTCTACATCCTGTCAGAAAATCCAAACCTGGAATAAATCCCACCAGATCCCACAGACACAGAAGTACCATCAGGTTATCAGTATTTTCTTTTAAAATGTGTAAACTTTAACTGATGATATTACAGTATCTGATCATAATACCTGTTGAGTTTCCTGGTGAAGAGGTGCTTTGGAAAGGTGTGGCTTTGGGGGTGCTGTCTGCATTCCTCCCTGGCACAAGGAAATGCACTGATAAGGATTGAGTTGTTGCCACTTGGCCGGTAGCTGCCAAGAAAATTTATTCCCTTAATGCTTCTGCCAGTTGCTTTGCGACCAGGCTTTTTGGAAGAAATCCAGCTGGTTGCTCCCAGCTCTCCAGCCAGGACAGCTTGTTTCTGAAGGAAAGGGCTGGCTGCCAAATAGGCTGGGATTTGTTCTCCTTGGAAGATGGAGTGGGCTGCCAGAGCTGCATCCCTGGTAGCAGTGGTGGGACAGCGGTGCACAACCTCCTGTGTTGTTGCTGCTCTCCCACCCAGAGCTGCTCTGAATAGGATTAGACAGGGATGGACTTAAAAGCACTACATGATACTGTTGTTTTGCCTGCACTCATGGGAAGTTTCCCTAAATGCGACAGCTCAGGCGCAGCTCTGGAGTCAGGGCTGCTGGGTTCTGGACCGTGCCAGGCTCACCTGCTGCCAGGGAAGTGTGGGCAGGCTACAGTGCAGCTAACAGGGTGACAAGTTGAGGTCCAACTGCCTTTGGCAGATCCATCCCTCTGCTCTGTATCTTTCAGGGTGCACTCATTTAAACGAAGTGCTTTGAAAAGATCAGCACAGCCCTTTCTCTGGGCTGTGCATCATCTCCTAACTCTCCCCATCTCAGTTCCCATCTCAGGCTGGGTGGGTGAGGAGCAGCACAAGGTGGTTATGGGGTTGGTCCCGAGCAGAAGAGGTGGTGATCTGGACCTATTGCCAGTCCCTGAGTTTTGATTCCAACAGACTCACATCAGTGTGAGATGGGAGGGGATTTTCCTGATTTATTTTGGGGGTGTCTCTTTCCAAGGACAATGCTGGCAGGAGCAGGAGGAAGAGTGGAGTCTCTGGGGTTTGAGCCTCTGTTGGTAAACGTGATGGCTAAGTAAGACCAGTTCAGATTTAGGTAGAGGATATGCTAGAGATGTGAAGGCACTGCCCACAGCTGCTCTTACTTTGCAGTGCAGGTGGGCTCTCACAGCACCCTGCAGGGATGCGGTTCCTCACCTGGCTGCTCTCTCCTTAAAGTGGGGCGTTTTTTTTCTAATACCTGTGCACTAGACACTGCTCAAGTGTCCTTTGCTTGGAGGGGCCTGGGACAGAGCCCTTGCTCCCTGAGGAAAGCACTAGGTGTCATGTCCAGAAGTTGAAAAAAAAAACCAAACAAAGGGGGAAAGAAGGGAAAACTTGAATTACTGTGGCTGAGGTCCACAGCCTTGGGGTTGTCCCAGCCCTCTAGCACAGCCTGGGCCATTCCCTGTGGTGTGAGTGGGAACTCCCTCCAAATCTGAGCAAACTGGCATCTCAAGCACGTCATATTTGGCAATAAGCTCTCTGGGGAAGCTTGGCCCCTGAACAGATCCAGGCTGAGAATGCTGAGCAATCAAACCAAGAAAGAAAGTGGTTTCTAATCTAACTTGAAACCCTTAAATTTGTTTTTGTTATAAATTCATGCTGTGTTTTCCCTCTGTGAAGCAGACCACACCTGCAAGATCCTTAGGAATGCCAACTATGTCTCTGCTGGGAGATGCAGAAAAATCCGGGGCATTGCCATCAGTGGAAAGCTGTTCTTTTCCCTCCTCCCCTGTCCCCATGCAAGATGTGGGATGCTATTTCTGAGAAAGCTTTTACCTTTCTCCCGAAGTGATCCTGCTGCTTGGTCCTCTGTGTTGGTACAGCCTGCAGCACTTGTTTCAGGATTGTGTTTTGGCAAATGCAAGGGAAAATGACCCTGGGGACATCTGTCTCCAGGGCTGGGACCTGGGGTCATTTTCCCCCTGCGTTCCTCCCCATGGGCAACGAGGATGATTCTTTAGGTCATGAGGTCAGAATTTAATAGTCCCTGTGTAGGAGAGGCAGGACTAAGGGTCAGCAGGTGACAGCTGGGGTAGGGATGTGCCTGTTGGGGTCCTGGTGCCGCACAACTGCAGTGGGAGCAGAAAGTGTTTTGTGCCAAAGGGTCTTGGGCCCTGATCTGCTGTGGCCAACGGGGAGAGCAAAAAGTCCCGTGGTCAGAATTCCCACAGGAGCTGTGGTTTTGCAGAACCATGTCCCAATCCTTGCTGCTGCTCCTGCTCACTGATCCACACCCATATGCAGGTCTGCTGCCTTTTAACTTGTCAGATTTTCTGTCTGAGGTGCAAATGGATAGAAACTGACTGCAGGGACTTCCAAATTGCCCCACACACAAAGGCAGGAACCAGCTCTGGTTACCTCTGAATTAAGCATTTCTCTTTGGGTATGCTGGGGCCTATATTTCATTAGTGCTGGTGTGTCCTCTTGGTATGCACTCTACTTAAAGCTTAATAAAGGCATTTTAATTCCACACTAACAGGAGTCTTGCAGTGGAATATACTGCACCACATAAAGGAAATGAAGTAATGCTAAGTGTTGAACAAGCTTTAAAATGCAAAAGGAAAATTTTCTCTTTTTTCTCTCTCAAAATAGATCCACATAGAATCTTGAGGAAAAATTGGTGTGCTCTTGCATCCCTCAGTCACAGAGACTATGTAACAGAGCTTATGCTTATCCCCCACCAAAACCTGCTACCTGAATGGTGCTTGGGAGTACCTTTCATTGAAAATAACCAGGAGATTAATCTGAACAACTGAGAGTTTAGTCAAAACACAGTATTGTTTAAAATAACAAGCTCCAAGTCATCATTTGGAGTTTCATCACAGTTAAAATTGCTGTCCAGTGCTGTCTTTGTATTGCACAATGGTCACCTGTGGGAGAGAACATGCTTTGAACATCTAAATAGTAGAAGACAGACCTAGTGACACCAAGAGCATAACAAATACATAATGCAACTGTAAATTTATTTACAAGTAACACGTTTGAATGCAGAAGCAGCTACTGCTATGTAAGCGTAATGAATTTATAGCTAACATTTTTTCCAATTTCTTTTCCTCCAAAGCTTAATCCTTTTGCCTTGTAATATGTATATTTGATTTTTTTTAATGTAATTAGGTTTAACAAAGCATCAGTTGCTTTGTGAGTTGTACTTATGATTGTGCTGGGCCGTTAGCTTTAAGCAGTTTGTGTGCTTGTGTTATTTTATTAAAGCAAAAGTCTTCTTGAGACAAATGCAGTAAAGGAAAAAAAATAATATTTTTGGTAGTGTTAAGCAGATGTGTGGTATGCATTTGGAAAATGTCCAATGTCAGTTAAAAAAAACCCCAACAAACAAACAAGCTAAATTGTTTCCCAGAACTGCTCATGTTTAAGGCAATGGCTTACTCACTCACGCCTAAGTAGAAACTTGGATTCCCCCAAACAGCCTCTTACTCTGCACCTCCTCACCGTTGTACAAGACCAATGTGAAATGAGTCTTGTGTTTTCTATGTTCAGCATAGTATGTACTGTACTTTGTAATGGGAAGTGGCTACAAGTCCTCAAAGAAAAACGAACATATTCTAAAACAGCAATAATTACCACTGTAAAGTGAAAGAGCACGTGGGGGAGAGCCCAGGGAGATAGTTCATGAAGGTGATGCTGTTAGGAGCACACTGGCAGCAGTGCATTCCTAAGGGGTGCTGTTGCACCTGGGGAGCAGGATTAAGTCCTAGGGAAGGCCATCAGTCTCAGGAGCTGGATGTCACCTCGGGAGAGAACCTGCACTTGTGGGATCCCTGGAGCTAAGTCATTGTGAGTCCTTCTGCAGTGCAGGTTTTTCACCAAAGTTGAGTTTCTGCAAATACAGTTCCTGATGGGAGAGACAGATGTAAGGAAGAGCTGTCAGAGTCACACCGAGGAAGGTAAATGCTCATTGCCACAGTCTTTTACCCCAGTGTACTCTGCTACTGCACTTCTGGGGCTCAGCAACGGCAGAAAATAGTATCAATTACTCTAATTTTCTGTGGAGGGAAGCAGGAGTCAGCTCTGTTGGAGAGGGGTTTGCATACCATCAAGGTACGGATGCAAACCATTCCCCTGGCGTGGCAGGGTGTTAAGATGTGTGCAAGTTATCCCTTGGTGTGCTTTAGGCTTTTGAGCTCCAGCCTACAAAGCATGACTCCGGTGCAGTGAGGTCTCTCCATCAGTAGGGCCCTGGGAGCCAGCCAGCTCTCCAGGGACAGCAGGGTGTCCTCAGACAGGGGCAGGCGAGGTGCTCTGGACAAATGACTTGTAGGTACTTAAGTTCTGTTCCTGATGGCCGCTGTAACTGTGAAAATTAACCAGACCTGCTGTGATAAATTTGGTTATATAAGGTTTATTTGGTTAATTTTTTATAAGTGAAAACTGAAAAGATGAAAGAGAATTGTAATATGAAAGCAACTGCTGTAAATAATGTACGAATGAATAAAATCTAAAACTTATGTCAGTTTTTCCTAAACTGTATTGCTGTCAAGTTACTGATGTGCAGATGGTGCCTGCATCTTTTCCAGCTCCCCAGCTCCAGCATGGGCTGACACTACTCATTCCTGCTTCCATTGATAATAGGGCTATATTTTTGTGTCTCATACATGTCCTTAGATTTTATTTTCATGCTATTCCAGGTCATACTGCCGTGTCCAGAAGCTGCACACAGTAACTGTGGAGACAGCCCTGCATGGGACCCTGCCTGGCCCTGGTCACCAGGCCCAGGGCTGCCTCAGGCCGCCTGTGTGGTTGAGCACTCACCCCAAATCCCCCCTGAGATCAGAGGTAGTTGTAAGGAATGTGTCACTGGAGCAGAGGACAGAACAAAATCACACAGCGTCTGCTCTCTGCCTTCAAGGCCATAAAGTGACGGAGTGACAGTAATTGAGGAGGATGCTTTCATGGTGGAGGTGCATCTTGGAGGTTCCTCAAGTCACACAGGCCCCTTTTTCTTTCCTACACCTGTGCATTGTCTTAGGTAAAAACCAGCATCAGTGGGCTGTTCCCCACTGTTTGTGTGTGAAACCTGCACGAGGCTATTTCTGACTGACTCTGGAGCACCTCTGTGAGGCTGGGAATCACTGGCCTGTTTGGGGAGGGGAAATGGGACTCCAGTCTCCAGTCACAGGGAGATACAGTTGGAATAAACTGTTTGCTGCTGAAACGGCCTCTGGAGATGTCTGTTCCCGAACACCAGTTTCTGGTGGCTGTTATAAATGCTGCAGGAGTGCCCTGCTAGCCAGCAGCTGAGAGACACTCGGCAACACCCCGCTGGCAATGTGGCTCTGGATCACCCAGGCAGCATCCCCAGGGCCATCACCTCCCCAGCAGTGTGGGCTGAGGCTTTGGGATGTGCAGGCTTATCTGGCAGAGCAGTCAGGCAGTGATGTGGAGCACAAAGTTAATGCCTTTGCCCTGTGTTTCCGGCCTGTCACTTCCCTGCAGTATCCAGAAGTGCAGACCCTGACAGCAGTATCTCCCTCGGAGGAGGTGAACACAAAACATCTTCTGGGACTGATAGCAATGTGTTCTGGGATTCGGGGCAGCCAGGTTGGAGAACAGCAAATAGTACAGACAGTACAGTATAGAACAGTAAATTCATGCATGTGCACAAGCTTTATTTTACATCAGAGCTAACCAAAAATCCACCTCCACCCTTAACACTGCTTTAGTGAAATAACAGAAAAGTGGCAACAAAAGCTGAGTTGGTTTTAGAAGCTGCTGCAGTGTGGGTGTGCTGTGTGCCTTAAAGCACCTCGATTAACTGCTAATTGGGCTCAAACTCTCCACTAACCGGGCACACATCCCTGTCCTGGCTCTTTCATCCCTCATGGTGAATTGCTTCAGATAAAAAAAATAAAATTAATGGGGACAATGACTTTGCCTCAATGACCTGTGCTCCCAGGCATATACCTCATGCTGTGGATGAGACAGGACCTCATGATCCCTTTCCCTGTTGCTCCCAGCACACCCACCACCTACGTGCACCTTAATGCCTCCTAAAAAGCCAAAGCAAAGCAGCAGTATGGGCCCACCCCAGGCTGTCCCCTCTGCCATAACCGTGGCCTCCCATCAGGATCTTGGTGCTCTCCCAATAAAAAGGAAGAAGGTTGAGGCTCGGACCAGGCTGGGAGGACCACAGATCTACCAGCTGAGCACACCCAGCCCACAAAACTGCTTTTATCTTGGCCAAAGAGCTGCAAAATATTCCATCTATCTACTTACCTATCCAGCTATCTACATCTCTCCCTCCATCCATCCATCCATCCATCCATCCATCCATCCTGCCCACCTTTTGCAAGAGACAGAGTTGTTAAGTCCCCACGTAGGCTCCCACCACTCTCCACCACAAACCCACTGCTTTTCTGTGCAGCTCCTTGCTGCTGGCTGGGTTTTTTTCAACCAGGTACGCTGAGTAAATGGTGCTGTGGCAAGTTCTGGAGGCCTCTGGCTTTCCTCCAGTCTTCCCTGTGTCCCTACAGCTGCAAGGGTTGGGGTCATTTCACACCTAGGTTTCACCAGGAGTCATAAACTGGACCTCCCTATGCTTATCTCAGCAGCAAGGGCTGACCAGCAGCAAGGCTGGGCCTTACATGGTGTCTCCTTTATTTCAGACTCAGGTGACTCTGGGTACATTAGGCTGGGTGTATTTGGGTGACAATGCACTTGCAGCAGTGCAGGGTGAGTGTGCTCATGTGGCCAAACACTCAGACCCTGCTCCAGGCTGCACTTCTGCTCCAGCAGCAATTCCCCTTCACAGGACATCCCACCACCACCACCACCACCACCTGCCAGGCTGATGAAAGTCTGCTCAGCTATTGCCAGAGTCTGCTTGGACTGCTCCTGAGGGCCTGTAGGAGTCAACCTGAAGTTTTCTTCATCTCTTGAGCCTTTCACAGAGCTTTCTGCCACATTTCTCTCATGACTCCCTCAAGCATCTCCCTGGTTCACAACACTCCCCACCATCCTCTGTTACACAAATGTAAGCACCACAATTACCACCTCTTCCATTTTAATAAATAGGAAATCCTCATGAGGGTGAAGGTGAGGGTGTCCTGTCCCAAAGATTACTTTTATTGCAGCTATTTCCAACACTACTGGCCAAATTTGTCAGGAAATCAGCCTATTAATTTCTTCATGATAGGTTTTCATTCTTTTCTGTGCTTGACTGCATTTGCAAAGTCAATAAAGTAAATCCAGCACCTGATGTCTGTTATAACAGAAGAGGAATGAGTATTGTAGAAAGATGAATCTTCTCATCTGGACATCAAAGGCAGGGTCAGGTGAATAATGCTCCAAAAAGTGCTTATTTCTCTCCATTAATGACCAGTCCAAGACATGTCTAGACTACTCAGCAGTAGATGTCTATCCTAGAAACACCTAAGGTGAGATAAATCCTAACATGATGCCTCTGTAGAGAAGCTTAATTGCACCACGGAACTTAGGGAAGCTGAAGGACAAAAAGAATCACTTTTTTCAGCAGACATTCATTGGGGCTTTAAAGGTAAATGGTTGCATTCAGTCACCAAAGCTTAAAGCCCTAACAGGGAAATGTGTTCCTGGTTGTTAAAAAAATCAAAGGTTTGATGCTGCAGTAAAGACAAATTAATTGTAAAAACTCAGTGGTCCAACTGCACTGGTTATCTGCACTATGGTTCTATCTACTAGAAAGAAGTATGAAAATCAATCGCTCACCATCAGGATTTATATTATACTCTACTTACTTAGATTTTTTTACCTAGACAGGAAAGAACTGAGAGAGTAGGAAAAGAATAAACAGCTGCTTTGTGTTTCCCTGCAGAGAGAGAAGTGGAATGGAAGAAAGGAACACTACAGCAACTGAATTACCTTTCACTCCTCTTTATTTGTTTTATGTTGTCACTCATATTTTATCTTGCAGCAACCCTGAATAATAGCCACTAAAAACCAAGATCATTTTTTCAATTCCATTGTTTAGAGGCCACTTTGGTTTACGTCTGCTGGACTTGTAAAAACAGAAGCTACCACATCCTTCTAAGCTGAAGAGACCTTGTTTCTCACCAGGAGAGACTGATTTGTATGATAAGATTGGCCTCCAAGATTAATTTTTTGTGGTTTTTCTTTTGTGGAAATGTAAGAGGAAAAAAATGCAAGTGCTAAGTCTCATGGATTGTGACTTTAGGAACACTTTAAGGAAGAGAAATAAATGCTAGGAGTCAGTGGACAATTAAAAAAACCTCTAAGTAATGGGCACTATGAAGATATTTGTACACAGCATCAAGAGGAAGAGGATTAAGTGCTGGATGAGGACCCAACAAGTGGGAATTAAGGATCTTTCTCCCACCTTGAGAAGGATGTTGTTATCAGAACATCAGAGAATGTTTGAGGGAGGGATGAGTAAATGGCTACAAATGCTGTTCTTGGCCTTTGCCAAGCATGCAAGGTGAACTCTCTGTTCTGGTGTCCCACCAGTGATGAGCTTTTCCTCCTGCTCTTAAAGCACGAAGTGTCTCAAAGCTATCAGAGAGTCATTAGAAGGCGAAGGTCAAGCCCTCAAACTCAAAAAGATCACCCCAGGAAATGAATTTATGATGGGATGCTCTCTTCAGATACAGATTTCCTTCTTCTTTTTTTTTTTTTTTTTTCCCCATGGATAGAGGAGCTAAAAAAATCGAAGAGGTGTTTGTAGGGTTTGGATTGCTTTGGTCTGACAAAAGCCCTGTGCCTTGAATAATGAACTCATGCTGAATGTCAAAACTGCACAAACAGCTGAATTTTTACTCCAGCCCAGAAGGTGAGTGAGAGTCTCCAAACCCAGGGGACTTTGTGCCAAGCCTCTGAAAGCTGAGGGGTGTGCAGGGGCAGCAGGGCTCCATCTGCACTGCTCTGCAGCCACCACTGTGGACACATCCCATCGTGCATATACTCAGGGACAGGGGCATGACAGAGAAGCAATTCTTCCTTTCATTTCAGTGCAGCATATCCCATGAAACACCACCTAAAGTAACTTCAAGGTTAACCACAGGGAAAAATCCACACTGTGATTCTGCCTCACATTGCAAAGATTAGCATTCTGTTCAAAATACCCTCTAATGTAAGAATGAGGTCTAACATATTATTATTAGCCTGTATGCATGTCAATTCATATAAAAACTCAAAAGTATATATATTTCTATAATGAAGATACCTTTTTTTTCTCTTAAGAATGTATATTATACACCCACCTCTCCCACTGAGTCCACTGTAAGAAAGAACCCAACTGGAGATTGTCCTTTTGCATTGACAAGTGTGGTGAATGAAATTCAAATGACAGGGAAAATTATACTGACCTATCACTACCTTCATTCCCATTAAGTTTTGTAGGGGTTAATGCACAGAAGAAAAAAGGTAGCTCTGTTCATCAGATTCTGTTTCAGATAATGTTAGATGGGACATCAGTGTCCTGGGAAAGGTGGGGAACTAAAAAAGGGTGAGCAAATTTAAAAAAAAAATTAAAAAGAAGTGGAAAAAAAGGAAAAGAAAAAAAAAAAGTCAAGCTGAGAACTAGATTCTGTAAATACAATAGTGTGAAAACCTTCCAGTTTGGTTCCCAGACAGGAAAAATTTGAATGGCTGGCACTTGGGTACATTAAACTGCAGAAAATATCCATGATAGCCTATTAAATTTTCACAAGGCTGAGGTGTTTCTCACTGATGCTAGATCTGAACTTTTTATCATTGCAGTATTAGTCTCCTAAATGTCAATTAATACACCTAGGATTATCACACACCATCTCCCTCAGTCTGGCCATAAGGAGGAGAACTGCAATTCCCCTTCATGCTTCAGCTCTAGTGCAGTGTTTAAAACCAGTATTTCAGATTTGGAGCAGCCTGGCAAGATTCCCTCCCTGTGACTTGCAGAAATAGTGCAGTTAGTGAAGGCAGATGCTGTTTTTTTCACACTCCTTCTAACAGAAACACAATAGATTTTGATATGAACAGCAATGCCCTCTAGAAATACAAAGGACATGATTCAGCTGGCTAAACATGAGGATCTACTATCATTTGAGACAGCCTGTGTTTAGATGATTTGGAGTGAGTCCAGTCAGGCTGTGAGCAGTGCTTTGGGAGAGTTAACAAGCTGGAGAGGTAAGAAATATTGTTGTCTTCTTCCTCACTCTCGTGTTGAGTCATTAAGGTTTATTATATTCTCTGCTTGCATGGCAAACACGAACAAGTCACACAGGTAGCTTGAGCACTTGCAAGTTATGAAGGCTAAAATATAAATATCTTTTCCCCCTCTGGGATTGTTTGTTTTCCTAGACTCTGAACATCTGAGAAGCACAGCTCAATCACATGATTATCTATTATTTCTATAGTAGCCTTTTAATTAATATCAGTGTCATAACACATCTTGTCCAAAGAATGTGCTATGCCTATGCCTAATTGAAAAAAAAGATAGCTTTCAATAGGACAAATAATAGTGAAATGAGCAGGATATACGATAAAATGATTCCTTTGTCATACACTTAAGCAAAAGTAATCAAAACACTTCACTATGCTAATAAACTGCAAAATTATTCATTGAGATGGCTTGTTCCTTTATCGTGTCATAGTCTCAAAGGATTTGTCACCAGAGCTTCCACACAGATTTTCAGTATTTTTTGCATATGTAAAGAAGCCTTAAGGGAAAACAGCACAGAAGATCAGGCCCTACAAAAGGCCATGTTGGATGGGTAAGAGCTGTGAACTTAATACACTTCAAGCATGCCACTGTAGAATAATGTATCTATGTCTTGTTTTCCTTCCTGTACGCAAAAACTCAATTCTCAGAAAATTCTTTTTAGAAGTTTCGTGTTTAAACTGAAGAAGTATTTTACCATCAATGTGCAATAAACTAATATTCCCTGTATGTAAATAGCTACACATTGAATTGGAGGCTGTAGAGCTCATTCTCCAAGCACTCAGGTAGCTGCCCAGAGAGCTTTGCTTTCTGTGTTTTCTGTTATTGTAGAAAATCTGTGTTAGGTGAAACACCAGGTCGAGGTAAGGAACAATGTTTGAGAATGTTTCTTCTTTTTCCACTAAATTAGAGAATGTCACACAAGTCTCTTTACATTCATTCCATAGTTAATGAGTTTAATAAAGTTGTGTTGTTTTTATACTGCATAGCTGACAAGTTCAAGCCACTTTCACTGGTGGCTCTTGCTCTGAACAAGATGCTCTAACTCAGCATGGCTGCAGCTGCAAAGCATCCTCAGCATGCAGCTCCCAAACACTTGGTGGGGTTACCTCTGCCCACTGTATGCATTTTAAGAGATGGGCCACAGTATCTTTGCCCCTCTTCCATTCTTTTCCCTCAGGAATACCTACAGAGTGACACTTAAAAGGGATTCCTCTGGCTCTGAGTCGGCAGGAGGTGTTGCAGCAGGGCAGTAACTGTGCAGGGCTCCCCACAGGACCTTCCCTGGAGCAGCCACCTTCCCAAGGGGCTCCTGCAGCTCATGCTGTGCTCTCTGGTCTATTCCAACACCACTGAGCCACCCAAACTGCTCTGAGAGTGAGTTCTTGTCATGGATGTGGAGGCATTTGCTGAAATTCAATATAGTAACCCTTGGTCAGTTTATTAGGACACGAAGTTCTTGGAAGTGAAGTACCTATCAGTGTTATTTTCCTGGCAAAATGTTTTAATTAAAGAAAGCCATTTAATTCCTACTTAATTATTATTTCTGGGATTGCTACCAGAGTTAGACATTTAAATTGTAAATGCCAAGCATTTTGTCTATCCTGCTCAGCCTAATAAAACCTATTTATGACTTCTACCCACAAATCATCCCAATTATTACAATGCCACGTCTTGAAAGGGGCTGGTTTGATTTAGATTACAAAGAGATGAAGAATCTGTGTGGCTCTGGCACTGGAGTCTTTTGTGGTGGATCATCAAAGGCCACATTCTGCGCAGTTGACTCAAGAACAGTCTTTACAGACAAGGCATGTCAGATTCTAAGGAAAACAGAAATAAACAGAAATATAAGACCACTTTCCATAACATGTTTGATACAGCCTGCCTTGGTAATGGTTTCATGCTTGTGTCCTGACTGCCAGCACTGCCAGAAGCTGCACTTTCACAGTTCTGTGCCATAGCCTAATGGAACAAGAGCACCACTGACCATTCCAAAAGGAAGTCATCTGAAAACCTTGTTTCTCTGTAAGCAAAAATTGAGATCTATCCCAGCACACACTGTGAGGAGGAATGCCTTGGCCTTTAAGCACTAAGTTGTCTGGAAGAGTAGTGGTGGACAGATGGCTCAGATGAAATTTCAAACAACCTGAGGCAAGAAATCATAATACACTTCAAGACACACACTGGGAGGGCTACTCTAAATTGTGGTTCTTCTCTAAACCTCTTGCAGATGCTAAAATTACAAAGTAGGCTTGAGATCTTGGACCCCTGCGGTGATGTCCAAGTTCAGTTGTCAGTACCAAAAGGTTCAAAACTTTCCTGTTTCTTAATTGTGGGAAGCAGAAAGACAGAGACATCTTTATACCATCTCCATACTTTCTGAATTGAGTCTTTTCCATGCATGTTTCCTTTAGCCTCTGTTTTATCTGCTGAATTCTGTCATATCACTAGTTTTTGGGGAAGAGAACCCACAGTTTTTCAACTGCCTATCAAGAAGTGTTTTCAAAATTGGCTTTTAGCCCAATAGCTTTATGAACCAGGCAATTCGATGGCTTACTTCCCCACTTCTCCAAGGCAGGAAAAGGAAATATCTGAAGATTAAACACTTAGCCTACAATGTGAGGTTCATGTAGGCAGTAAAAGGATTTCAATTCCACAGTTTCCTCCCTATGACTAATGTGTTTAACTGCACCACAAACAGGACAATGCTTTAAGCTGGCAGATTTGGAAATAAAATAAAAATACCGCAGGTATAAAAAGAGACTTTGCTATTGCTGAGGATGAATGTCCTTGGAGTAAGAAGTAAAAAAATGTCATTGGCAACTGTTAGGTACAAAAGTATCAATCAGCAAAAAAAGCAGGAGGTAGAGTGGGTTGGGGAGTGAATAACACCTGCTGCTAAGATAATTTATTGAAATAACTGAAATATGCGGAAACTAGAAATGAGTTTTAAGGCCAAGACATCACATAAATGCCCACCCTTGAGTCAGAAGATGATGGAGGGGAAGCAGGGACAAGAAAGCACATTCCTGGCTCTGTACCATCAGTGTGGAGCATGGAGAAGAACATAGAGAATCCATAATGCAGGAGTGATGAAAAAAGTGGAAAGCCTTCCAGCCCAAGGGCAAAAGGCAGGAATTTCACTGGGGTGTACCTATGGCAAAGACATCTTCAGAAACGTGCGCAGTACCTGGATTGAAGACGAGACACAGTCCAGGCTTTCCTGTGGGATGCAGTAACTTGGAGGCTGGACAGTCATCCTCTCCTCTCCTCTCCTCTCCTCTCCTCTCCTCTCCTCT